>JAFBJU010001239.1:494017-569017 GCA_016785305.1 Colistium nudipinnis
AAAAAAAAAAAACACGAACGGCCTATTCATGTCACTGCCGCATGATTGTATCTCAAAAGGTTTCCGGGCCGTCATCTGTGGTAGCCACAGACACGGTGTTCCTCTCTGTGACAGGGCTCATCAGTCAACTGGCCAGAGAGAGAGAGAGGGAGGAAAATAACCTGTTCAATGATTGACAGCTGTCTCTTATACACATCTAGATGTGTATAAGAGACAGCTGTAAAGGCATGTCACTGGCCCCAGCTGAAAGAGTGAGGACTTTGGCCTGCTTGACTATGTATAACACATCCTCTTCTGGGTGGGGGCTTAGCCGTAAGGCCGCGGTGTGGCGTTCAGCGCACAGAGACACGGTCCCCCTGCTCCCAGAAAGCAGTGCGTCTGAGCCGCGGTCTTATAGATGGCCTGTTTTTTTCCAAACATTGTTCGTGTCATTGTCATCGCCATATGCTCGGAGCTTTCGCTCCGTGCTCGTCGGCGGTGGTGAAATACTTGGAGAGAGAGAAAGCGGGAGGCGTGCGCAGCCATCTCTGCGACCAGGGAGCAAGCCCCACGTGGGCTGACCATTAAACAGACAGGAGCGACGTGCGCGCGGGGGGGGGTTGAAAGCGTATTATTGAAAAGTCTGTCGTGGGAAATGGCACGGCGGGAAATGACAGCGAGAGAGAAAAGGGCGCGGATGGAAACGACTCAGACGTGAAGGACATCAGAGCAATTCGGAAATGCTTAAAAAAACAAGCAACGCCAGCCCAGCTCAGACACTCAAAACTATACGCACGTGCGCAAAAAGTTGGTTGGAGAGAAAGCTGTAAAACAATAAAATAATAAAAATGGTCTTATAACTGCAGTGTCCTATTTAAAATGTAAAAAAAAAAAAAAAAGGAAAAAAAACGCCGTGAATGCATGGAGCTTATTTTCAGAATGACATTGACAGACGATGTATTTAATGTGTATCCGTCACACAAGGCTGGAGACCAATTCACCTAATAACACGGGACTCTGCCCCCTAAAATGAATCTGGTGTATCAGATCAGATAAATTACAGGGCAGACTAATCTACAAATATATGTGTGCATGTTTACGGATGACCTGACTCATGACCTGTCCCTCGAGCAGAGTTGACATTTCAGGAGAGTATTGGTGCAATTTAGTGTTTGGAGGTCACATTTAATGCTGAAAACAGACATATCATGCCTATCACAATAAGTGAGTGAGTTCTTTAACCCCCACCCACAGCATAAGCTTTTTTCCTCATATAATCTATAATGTTGCAACGCTTCAGGCTTCAAAGAAATGCTCTGTTCTTTGTGTTTCAAAAAAAAAAAACACGAACGGCCTATTCATGTCACTGCCGCATGATTGTATCTCAAAAGGTTTCCGGGCCGTCATCTGTGGTAGCCACAGACACGGTGTTCCTCTCTGTGACAGGGCTCATCAGTCAACTGGCCAGAGAGAGAGAGAGGGAGGAAAATAACCTGTTCAATGATTGACAGAGAGGAGCATTTATTCACCACTCGAGGAAGCCGAGCGTCCCCAATAACATCTGGGCCCATTGTTCCACTCGACAATCTCTTGTGTCTTTCAAGGGAAAAAATTAAAAATCCATTTCTGAGTCATGGCTTGATTGTTTGTGAAAGGCAGAGAAAAGATGCCCGGTGTGAAACGCCAGTGTCCTTCGTCTTTGTCCCCGGCGCGGGTCTTTTCATCTAGAATGTGTGGCGAGTGTCTCGGAGCTTCCTGATTGGCAGGCAGCTGCCACCTTGACTTAGCGGGCCGTTCTGTCGAGTCGCGTGAGTCAGCAGAGGGCCCCGTGCCGCCGACAGAGAGAGACGGACGGATGAGGACGGAGGAGGACGGAGGAGGGAGGTGGGAGACGGTGAGGATAATGATGTGTGTCTCCGTGGGGGTCTTACAACCCTGACAACATGTCAGCAGCCGACCCAGAAACCACCGCGGAGAGACAGGCGGGCCTGTCAGGTAGTTATAGTAATTATGATGGAGGACGTATAAAAAACCAAACAAAACACATGCTGTATGCATTTAAAGGGATGGACTGTAATATTTACACTGACATTAGTATTTAAGAAAATACATTATATAAGTAATTGGATCCTACAGGGCACTCCATCGATTTGTATACCTTGGAAAGGGTTCCAAACAATAACCCTGTTTATTATTTTCCTCACCTTGGCTCGAGATGGTAAGTTGAAACTTCGAAGTGAGAGCATGAAAAACTGGAGGTGTGAAGTTGAAGGAGGAGGAAAAAAGAGCACACAGATGGAGACATTTGAGAAAATGCTGCAGGATCCAGCATATCGGAGAGAAAACTTTGGGTACCTCCGTCTCTGAATCTGTCCGGTTTTCGGATTTTTCTCTCTCCCGACACGAAGAGCGTGATTTATTGTTGAAAGCTTCAAGGAACTAGAAAGTGACGCTGGGCTTTGAATATTTGGGGTTAAAATGCCAAATGTCACTTCATTATCCACTGTTAGTCTGGTTTCCAGGTAGAACAGCTGGAGGCTGAAGTCGCACGTCATCCTCACCGAAATGTTTCACCCGCTCCGATCCCAGGCAGCTGATAACATTTAATTAGGTGGAACCTCCGAGTGGATCCGCGCAGCAGTCCCTGACCTACGCTCTGTTCCTCTGGCTCGGGCTGAAGAGGAGATTTATGTCCAAAAAGGTTTTTCGCCCACCCCGGGGTGAGGCGGGCTGAGGGCCTGGCGGGTTTAAGTACCAGTGTTATGGGCTTTTCTCGGGGGTCTGTGAAGGACCAGGATGAGAAATGCACGAGAGTAATTGCAGAACTCAGACGGGGTTAGAAAATTCAAGCACAAAAGCTGCACGCTGTTCACCCGGCATCCCAACGATCCAATCAATCCCATACTGCAATTATGGGGGGGGGGGCCTTCGAGGGGTTTAGAGAGCTACAGTACAAATAAGTCCTTGTTGCCGACTTTTCTCACAACAGCTCGATAACGCCGGCGCTTTATCATCCAACGTAATTCCTTCTGCTCGCTTTTCTCCCGATATTTGTTCCCGTTTGTTTTATTTCCTCGCCTTCTTAAAAAAAAAAAAAGCCACAGGACACAACGCCACCCTGACAGATGAAGTGCAAGAGAGGCGGCCTCTTCTTTCTGCTAAAAGCGGAAGTAGAATTTGTAAACGTGATTTTGAGGCACTTGGGAGAAAGGCTTCCGCCGGGGACCCGATTGACAGCCCCCCCCCCCCCCCCCCCCCCCCCCCCCATCTCTGCCTGTCTGTTATCAGCCAACACATTCTTATCCCTGCGCCTGTTTATTTGTGTAGGTCTTTATCTGTCTTCCCTTTCTCTCCCTTCAATCCCCTGCTCTCTCAGTCAAATAGCATCCTGGGTATTTATCCGCCTGTCTCTCGGAGAGCCGCAGCTCAGGTCGGCGAAGACCCTCGCATGCCGATCCGTTGGTAGCGTAGATACTTTCTGCCAGCTCATGCAAGAAATTTCAAATTTTGAGGGAGGGGGTTCTCCACACGAAGAGGGACAGATTTAGCCCACCAGAGAATATCCCAGGCCCCCCCTACCCCAAACCTGCCTATTCCTCCACAAAGACAGGCCTCTGTAACTTTCCATTGTCTGCCATACAAACCATATACAGCACTTATTGACGGCCCACGCTGAAGAAATCGAGCGGGACATCCATACCGCCCCCCCCCGCCAGAGAGTTGGGGAAGCAAGTAACAAAAAGGGACCGTGGGGAGAAAAGTAGGTTACCGAAAGAAAGACCCACTGCCTCGCTCGGTTTGGGAGCGGGAGAAACACAAGGCAGGCAGCGTGGTGTACAGTTTGCCAGTGCGGGTCATTGTGCACCGTGCGAGCGAGTGTGTCTTTGTGTTGCCGTGGTATTGTGAGGGGCTGGAAGAATTGTACAGCAGAACAATAGTAAATGCAAGCGGACGAAGGGTCTCATTTGAATGGGTGCACAGCCTCACGTGGCAGTTTAGTGCTTTTTCTCCGTTTGAATACCTCTGTTATTCGAGGGTTGTTGTTTTGTTTTGTTTGTTTTTTTGCTTCACGCAGCTTTGTGAAATCTGTTGAATGCATGTTCGCGCGACAAAAGGCAACGGTCCTGCAGAGCGGCAAGGGGCAGTGCGGGCTCCTCTGCGCCGCTCCGTGTCTTGGCAACAGCGAGCGCGAGCGAAACGCGCACAAAAAGACGCCTTCTCTCTCCGCCCGACCAGAGCTGCAGAGCGGGCGAGAGTTGGCTCCTCCGGGGTAAGAAGTGGGTCAGAAGGATATCCCCATACGGACCCCCCCCCCCCCCCCCCCCCCCCCCCCCCCCCCCCCCCCCCCCTCCCCATACGGACCCCCCCCCCCCCACTCCTCCTCCTGCCCCCCTCCGCCACCTCCTCATCCCGCTGGGCATTGCTTGCAGCCCTCCAAACTATCTCAGAGCCCTGAGCGGGCAGAGACTTGGCTACATTGAAACCGAGCTCCATTTATTTGGAACTATCTCTGACACAGATTGTACTGTCTAATAAGCGTTGTGTAATCAAGCATTTTCGGCATCGGTCGGCGCACAGTCCAATCCTCGAGTGTAACTGTTGCAAAGGCCAAATGAATAATCGTAGGGGTCTTAAATGGCAGGTGGGGGCCGGAGAATTCATGTTCAGAATGGCGGCTGCCTTTTGCAATCATTTCCCTGAGCAATAGTGGGAAAAAGGGAAATCAAATAGACACAGATTGTACTGTCTAATAAGCGTTGTGTAATCAAGCATTTTGGGCATCGGTTGGCGCGCAGTCCAAACCTCGAGTGTAACTGTTGCAAAGGCCAAATGAATAATCGTAGGGGTCTTAAATGGCAGGTGGGGGCCGGAGAATTCATGTTCAGAATGGCGGCTGCCTTTTGCAATCATTTCCCTCAGCAATAGTGGGAAAAAGGGAAATCAAATATTTTACATGGAACAGAACAATATTTAAACTAGAATCCTGGCCCGGACAAGTGCTCCCTAGTCCAAAGGCCAAGAGACACGCAAACAAATCGTGAATCATTCATTCCTAATCTGTAGTTGCGGTTTTCCCTGAGAAATATTTTCTGTGCCCCGTTGAACACATCCAGACAAAAAGGAGTCACAGACAGTCCAGATTTCAATCTCACTTGAATTCTCTCCTTGAAGGCCAGACAAATATTTGCATGTTTTCTGACTGTACTCACATATTGTGCGTTTCTCTCCGATATTATCTGTCGTTGACTGTGCACACATGCGCGCACAGATGATCACACGCATAAACACCCCCCCCCCCCCCCCCCCCCCCCCCCCCCCCCCCCCCCCCCCGCGCCGCATACCCATGTCTTCCCAAATGAAACGAAATCTGAAATGGTTAATTATGAGATTCATCACTGTTAGCACCTGTTAGGTAATTAATGCCAATCACTGCCTTCTGGGGAGGAAAATTATCCTCCATAAAAACATGCTCTAACTAGCATCACTCACGATCTCTCCCTCTGCTCTCCTGTTCCCCCCCTCCCCACGCTCACCTCCGCCAACCAGCGTGGCCTCCGCCTGCTGTTAGCCAATCATCCCTGTAAATAAAGAAGCGCGGCGGTAAACAAACGTGGCGGCCGCGTTCACGCTCCTGGTTGGGCCGGTGGTGGGATTCCGTCCACCGCAGGTGGGAGGGTGACGGCGTAGGAGTGTGGACGCGGTACCCGAGATGTCAGCGGGCAAACACAATCAGAAAAAAAAGAAGGGGTAAATAATTGAGGACTGCGCTAATAATGGCACGGTTCGGCCACTTCCTGGACAGAGGGCTCGGTCGGTGGGCGAAGCTCTCGCCGCAGTTTCACAATATTCCAACTAATAGCATTCTATAAAATGTTTAGATGCGCGGTGCAGGTTCAATCCGAACGGTGTGGAAAATATTCCCTGCAGACGAGCCGGCAGCAGCTGTAGGTTTGGAGCCGACGGAGGATACTTTGGCGTGTGTTTGGTTTTCCTCTGGTTACACTGAAACATGTCTGGCAGGATTTCGCGGCTGTGCACTGTAAACACATGTTCCCCGCAGATAATGATGATAATCGTCTCTACAAACACTGGCTCGAGAATGAAGGCGGCATGGCGGCATTGCTGGCAAATAGGTCGGCTACTGGAGGTGCCGTGCCTTTAGCGCCAGGAGAGAATATTAACTCAGACATCACGTCGGAAAATGTGCATTATCTGTAGGGCTGATTACGTGTCGCGTTGTTTCAAAACGTCAAGGTACGATTTGATAGAGGCAAAAAAAAAAAAAGCGCCAAAAGAGGAGGAGCAGAAAAAAACGTAACAGTGTTTTTTGATGAATAACTTTCAATTGTAGGAGTAGAAAAAATGGGTTGGGGCCTCGGCACCCGGGGAACAGGCTTCCACACAGACGGTTTACTCATTCGTGTTTGTAGTATTTGTGAACAGCGCTTCAAATGGAACTTGTAATCCTACGCGCTAATATGACCTAGTTGCCTAATGATATGCCTTGTTTCTTACTCGGAGTAATACGCCGGTTAGCTGGACACGCTCATGTTTTTGTCTTTTGTCAGAGCAAATAAACACAACTACTTTATTTATTCTATCTCTTGAGTTTACATGAAGGCGCCGAGCTTAGGTCTAACATACCTCTATTAATATTTCAAACTATGCTGAAAATCACTTTCTAAATCACTCAGGGATCCCTCCGAGACCTCTTTTTTTTTTTTTTTTAAACAACAACTACAAAGAGAAAGGGAGCTGGTTTACACATTCGCAGCGGGGAACCTGCAATGGCGTGAGATGCATTATAATTTAGATAGCAGGAGATAGATAACGTGGGTCAGAGGAGGCGGTCATCCATAAATGTAATGTGTTGTGCGGGAGGAGCTGCGTGCCTGGAATTATACATCATTTGTGGCTTTTCACTGTGGATCTGAGGGTGACGAGCCTGGCGGAGCGACGTATAGAATTAGGGAGGAGGAGGAGAAGGGGAGAGAGGGATAGAGAAGGATTGGATGCGCTCGGAGGAGGAGGAGGAGGCTGACGGTGGGGATGTGTTGAGATTGCAGATTGAAATCAATACAAACACGCCGCCGCTCCGATTGACCCAGGTGCAGCGAGATGAAATTTGGCGTGATACTGAAATAATATGGGGCGCAGACAGACGGCTAAGTGAAATGTTTGCCCTCATGGCCACGTGTTCGAAATGTGACGCACAGGCCTGCCTACAATAACACACACATGCATTTACATATGCACAATGGGGCAAAAAAATTAAAAATTGAGTTGACAACGAGGAACTTTTTTAAGGTGCAAATTTAAACGCCTGACTGATAATAAAGGTCTGACCTTTCAAAATCCAAGTAAAAGTAAAAACAAAAAAAAAGTCAAATGGATCAGGCAGAATTAGCTAAAAACATGGCCTATTTAATGATTATGCCCGTGCATTAAAATGACTTGAGCTGGGCTTTCCTATTCTAATTAAAAATTGGCAAAAATTCCCAGCCCTGAAAATAAAGTGCATCGTGCTTATGAAAAGTAATTGCTCCGATCAGGCCCGTTGGACACGCTGTAAGCCTCCAGTTTTGCAGAATTACAAAGACCACTTTATTTAGATGTAAAACAGAGAGTCAGCACAGCAAGCATGTTGGTAATAATCCCTCGTTGCGCTGCAAAGAAAATCTGTGCTCGCTATTATATTGGAAGTATGGAGGGGTCAAATTAAGATGTTGTCGGAGAGAACCAAACATCCACCCAATTTGAATAAATAAATGTCAGCCAGCATGTTTGGACCCATTGGAGGCCGTGTTCATGCGATCCTACAGCATACACGCCCACTCCGTACGCCGCAGTTGAGTTCTCCATGCGCTGATCTGCCGACTTATTATTGTCCACCGGCAAAAACAACAGATCAATATCTCTCCGACTACGCAAGACTGATGGACCTGCCACGCTGACATCAATGCTGTTTGTCCGCATGTTCCAAAAAAAACAAACTCCTCAACGCTGTGTGGGTGTAGACTCGGCACTAATTGAATGTTGAGGCACTGGAGTCGCAACAGTGTGGCGTGCACGAAGGTGACACACGTCAGCCAGCTTTGTGCGCTCCGTTGTCTTGCCGGAATATCTCAGTATGGATTTCCTCACTCCATCTTTTTTTTTTGTTCGTCAAACACTCTCAGCCTGCCCCCTCTGTCGCCTCTATTCTCCTTTCTGTTCCAGCACCCCTTCTCATCTCTCATCCTCCGCTTGCACTCGGCCGACTCACTTTATTTCTCTCTCTGACTTGACACGTACAACTATTCTACGTCAGGCTCCGTATATATATATATATATATATATATATATATATATCGGGGTGGGGGGAGAGGGGTGGTGCGATTAGACTCTCAGATCCCGTCTTCTTCCATTTCCCCAGATTCCTGAGGGGGAGCGATTCAATCACTGCCTGCTGGTTAGCTTGACAGTGACATCTGAGAGTACCTCTCCCTCTGGATGTCTGCCTCGTGTCTGTCTCGTGCTGCTCTGGAATTCCTATTCGTCAGCTCACCGCCGCACCGGGTGCAACTTCCACCTCTCTGTGGTGAAAGTGCACCTTTCTCCTGTTATCGGAGATGGTTATTCCATTCCAGGTGCTCAGCCCTGCACAGTTGTATGATTATAGGCTGCCAACAAGACACTCGAGGGAGGTATAAAATCTCCATGCAGGGGCTCTACTCATAACAGAGCGAAATAAAAAGCCCAATGTGTCATCACACATCCCCCCTAAATTAGTGTGCTCTCTGAATTTCCAATAAGGTAAGGCCCATTGGGATTACAAAGCTCATTAAGTTGCTTTGTGGGCCACGCTGCTTCCTATAATCTGATGAGAAGATACCGAAAGGGTGCATTTGCATGTGTGCATGACGACATGGTGGCCTAAGAAACGGAATGAATGAATCAACAGCTTGGAAAAAAAAAAAAACAGTGTACTGGGGAAAAAAAACGCCAGCTTTGAAATGCGATATTGAATGAAAATGTTCTGCATCTATGTGGAGGCATTAATGAAATGCACAGATTTTTTTCTTTTTTCACACGCTTGCACGACAACTAGAATGTTGCGTGTCTGGAGCTTTTCTTCGCTGGCAGCTATGACTCCCTTAAATGATCATTAGATGAGATTGCCAGGCCAACTGCTCCCCCCATGTTTCCATTATATACGCTGAGCTACGACCAGCTGTAGTTTTATATATTTAATGTCAGACATCAGTGTGCCATCCTCTTTCTTTTATGAAACTCGTGGCAAGAAAGCAAGTAGACATGTTTTGGTAACACGTCAATCTTTCCCCAACGCTGTGGAACTAGGTCACCATCCCGATCCATTGTAACCGTCGTAACTCGAGCTGCCAGTGCAAGAAGAGGTGACGATCGTCTCTCTGACAACGAGGTGATTCTGACTGAGGTTATAAGCGGATGAACTGAATAAAGAAGGGACGGGACCTTTGCTGGGAGAAAAACGATCACGAAACCCTTCCGTCCAAATCCTCCGGGGGGAGGTTTGTTGTTTACTTTTAGACTCTGCTTATTTGCCCAGCCCCAAAATATGTGCAATGTACCAATTTAAACTTATTTGTCAGCTCCTTTGGAGCCTGTTGCACACATGTCGTGTTAACGGCCACCAACTGAAACAGATTTCCCATGCTCTCGAGGAAAAAAAAAAAAAACGGCAACAAAGAGAATGGATTCTGCAACCATCTCCTGCCATAAGAGACGGAGAGAAAAAAAAAACCTGCCAGGAGAAAAAGCAACAGTGGCCGCTTGCCGAGGCGAGCGGGGGAACAGGGCGATGCAATCACACGGGCGGAAAAAACAAAACTCCTTCTCCCCTGTTTTTTTCGCAAGGCGTTACAGGCTGGTGATTTGCAGGCAGACAGGCACAGGATCTGTTCGGGGTGAGAGGCCGGCATCGTGACGCATTTCGACCCCGGCCACATGTCCCCTATCCGCGGGCCAGCGCTCAGCGGGGCTGGTATGCGGGGGGGGGGGGGCTGTGAGCCTTGGACGTGCGTTGTGTGTGTTTTATTGTTTGTGCGTGTCTCCATATGTATGTGTGTGTGAGGACGGGATGGGGAATGGTTGCCAGTGTGTGCCTGCGTCCCCGGGGCAGGGTGGCGAGCGAACCGGGCCATACTGACGCCCGCAGGCTAGAGAGAGAGAGAGAGAGAGAGAGAGAGGGAGGTGGCGCTCAACACCACCACCTTAAATCTGGTGGTGTGGGTGTGTGTGTTTGTCGAGGGATAGCGTTGGGGGGGGAGGGCTGGGAGAGTTTGCAATTGTGCTCCCAGCATGAGCCTTCCCCGCCTGTGACTTAACATCGCTGGTGGCATCGGTGAGCCGGCCAAGCAAATCTGCTGCCTGCCCCCAGGCCCTGTGGGAAGCACAGGGCCTGGAACAGAATATCTCTGTGTATATGGAGGCTGTACACGTTTTTCCCTGAGCCTTCCCCGCCTGTGACTTAACATCGCTGGTGGCATCGGTGAGCCGGCCAAGCAAATCTGCTGCCTGCCCCCAGGCCCTGTGGGAAGCACAGGGCCTGGAACAGAATATCTCTGTGTATATGGAGGCTGTACACGTTTTTCGGTGTCCATATGTGTGTGTGTGTGTTTGCCTTTGTGTGTGCAGGAGGGAGAGGAAAAAAAGAGCCTCCAAGACTTTGGGGACATGGGAAGCGATCGGGTGCTTTGGCCAGTTTGTCCAAAACAGACTGTTCTCTTTCAGAGCCAAGACGCGCACACACACACAGACACACGGAGAAGGGAAAGGCAAGGGCACAACTTAGCCCCACTAACGCTGTGTGAGAAAGTGGCGTCCACTCATTCCCAACTTTTTTTTTCTCCTCCGCTAAAGCCGTACAGCCCCCATCAGAGGAACTCAAGCACCTCTTCATTCCCACCGGCAGTCGTAGAGATTTGAAATGGCACAGGACTGTGGTTGTAACTATGAAAGTGGGTGTTGTCGTAGTTTTGGAACTGTTGATGTTCAGCTCGGTTTGGTCGTGTTTGGATTTTTGACTCCAGCGGGAGAAGCTTCCGCTGCGAATATCATTTGAATACACAGCTGGAACACAGTTGGGATGTGGCAGGAATACAGTTGTGCGTTCTAATCTGTTGGATTAGAAAACAGTGGAAACTGAAAAAACTGTGCGACAGTAGCTGCAGATTACTGAGGATTTTTCCAGCCATGGAACACGGCTACATGTGAGGGGGCATTAAATGACTTATAACGCCGCGATGTGATTCTCCCCATGTCTGACAGGAAGCTTGTTAGTGTTCATAAAGGATCATAGCTGCTTCTGCTTCAATGCAATGAGAAATATAAGCATGCGGGCCTTCCACGAAGTGCGTGTTCAAACACAATCTGGGACACAACAAAAAACTCCACTCGGAAACTGTTCGCACTTCACACGAATCCAAATATTTGCAAATGGCTCGAGTCATTCATTAGAATAGTCGGAGTTGAAGGGGAGTGAGTTAATTAGAAAGCGGTGGTGATAAGCACCTGTTCAAACATACAGATGGGAAGTCTGTGTGCTCATCCCGCGGCTGCCTGCGAGGGCCGCGTCCTCGCACGCTGTCTCATGGAAATGAGAGTGAAGCGGATGATGATGGATGGGATGGGATATCGCTCATCGCATTTCGCGGTTTTGAGCGAAGCGCACCGCGGGATTTTTCTTCTGCACGTATGCGGGTGGAGCGAGGAAGTGAGCGTAGACTCGGGACCCAACCGCGCACCGCCTCAAATTCGCACGAACACGCACACAGACGTAATTACCTGTCAAATGCGAGAAGTGACTTACCGGGAGTAAAATGAGCTGATTAATATTCGCAGGGGGAGACGTGGATGGGTTTTTTGGGGGGGGGGGGGGGGGGGGGGGGACTGATTAGAACTAAAGATATTCAGCGTCCCTATTGCATCTTTTACAGCGCAATGACAGGATGGGGAAATGAACACACAGTGGAAGATGTCAGTCACGGGCTTCATGCACGTCACCGCTCTGACATGTTATTCAATGTCCACTGGACTGAGGGCTTTTTTTTTTTATTGTGACTGATCGTGGTCGTCTGTTGCTACTGAAGGATTAACGACAGTGAGCTGATGGGGGAAAAAAATGTTTTTGATTTCTTGCCTCCTTTCTACTAATAATGTCACCTCCCTATCCCGAGCCTCCCTCCGTGCACAAACTAATCTGCTATTGGTCGAGCCTTTCCAGCTGGGCAGGCCCCAGCGGACGGGAGTCTAACGACGTCCCTGGGACGCCTACGGGCGTCACAATAATTAAGGAGGTGCGGCACTGAGGCCCTGGAGAGGAGAAGAAGGGTGCACGTTTTTCTCAGCATTGTCGCTGTAGCCTGATTAAAGTCCACATTACACAACTTTCTCAGCAATCGAATCACGTTTGATCACGAAAACACACACCAGAAGTAGCATGGGGGGAATTACGCACAAAACCACGCGTGGAACCATATTCTGTCTTCTGCGTGGCGGCGGGGCGACTGTGGCCATCCCTACAGCGTGCACCATGGTGCGGTGGCGAGTGGTGCCGCCAAAGCCGGGGCGACCGTGACAGACATGTTGTTATTTTTGGTGCGTGCCTGTTTCCCCGCGTTGTGTACGGGGGGTCTGATAAAGTACCCGCGGCGTCTGAGGGAGAAGCTTTGAATGGCCAATTTAAAAGATGGAATGAGGAAAGCTTTGCAGTTGGGATGGAAGAGAAGCCGCTGTTGATGAAGTGGAAGTGCAACCGTGGCCCCGGCTGACTACGAGAATGAAAGACAAAGTCACGGATATGAAAGTTCAACTCTGCCTTTTTTTTTTGGCCCGTTTTTTGGAACAGGAGGCTTCGAGATAACTACCTCCAGCTCTGTCATTTCCTCCGCCTCGCAGCCTCTTTCCGCGCTCGTCTCCGCGGCCTGTGGCTCCTCGTGCGGGTTCACTAGCTGGAGCTCCTCTTTCCGCTCTGACACTCGACAATCAGATGTGACACGCCGACGGCTGGGCCGACAGCCGCGGGGACAAGGTCACACTCATCTACTCTTAACGAAGGGAAATGCGCGGCTCCCTCTGACAGGCCCGCGCGGCGCCACAAAGGCACAGTCGCACACGCGCTCGTACACACAAACGCAGTCGGGAGGCAGCGCTGGAGTGTTTCGCAGACAGTGCCTTTTCCCGTGCCTGTGCAATCTCTGAAGCAATTACCTATAAAAAAATCTCCTCCTTGCCTTCTCCGAATGTTTAGGAAAAGATGATAACTGCTGGGGAGGTAATTAAGCCAGCGAGCACTGAGTTGTGAATACTGAGAATAGTGTGTGTGTGTGTTTGAGCGTGTGCATATAGCTGTGTCTGTTTTGTCCTAATAAAACCAATCGTGCTACTTACCTGAAGCTTTTTAGTGTGATACCCATAATGACAGAAGTAAAAAAGTGCAACATTGGCGTGGAGGAAGTAACCGCATTTTCGACTTATTTCGAATTCAATCTGAAATCGAACTTCGTCATACAGTCAGAGTACTAACATGAAAGTTGGCTGCTTTGCCAGGAAGATTTAAGCACTCGATTTAAACACTCGAGTTTCTGGTGCTCAACTTTGCTGAATGCCTGAATGAAATGGTTTCAGACTTTTCCAACAAGAGCATTTCAGAGTGCTTTAATTTAAAGCACTCTGTGATGGACAAAACGCTCTGTGCTTAAGAGCTTTAAAAAACGCTTGCTGGACGTGTCTGCCAAGATTTGGACCGTGTCCCCCTGTCCTCTCCCATTTGCGCTTTCCTCACTCTTTCATCCATTCATGGCGTCTCCCGCCCGACAACACTGAACTTGAAGAGATACAGGATTTTTCAGCCTTTCAAGGATTCACATAAAGTGTCTGGGATTTTTTAGAGATGACACGAAAGTTTGCCGGCCGCCTCTACGGGGGGGAATTGGTGGGCCGGCTGGTTTTGGTTCACAAAGCAAAGCAGAGTGTCCGTCTTGTGATCTGCAGAAAGTTGTGTATTCACGTGGGGGCCTTACTGGTTCTGTGCAGCCCACCCTCGCAGGGCATGTGAATAAGGACTTATCAACCCACAGCAAAGCTCAAGTAGCGAAGCTTCCCTTGCCGTTCCACACATCTATTGACAAATAAAGTGAACGCAATGTTGCAGGGGAACCATAGCATCGATAAGGCTGTGGTGGTCATCCATCATTCTTTTACAGACAAATAAAGTTCAGTGAGTGACAGTGGCATGAGGGCCCAAAGGAATGTTCTCCTCCTGCATGTGCCACAGAGATCTGCCAGACCAGATTCATTGATGCCAGTAATAGGGCAATCTGGCCATAAGCTATAATCAATATGTGCTTTGCGCTAAAAATAGATTTTCCAGCACAGTCCTGCACTTCATCTGAGCAAACGCCCTTTTGTGCACACCAGCATGTGCACTTTCACACGGCCTTTGAACCCAAACACCTATATTTACATTACAATTACCACCCCACTCATTCTTCCTCTCTGTCCTTTGCACTCGCAGCCATGTTCTTAATGAAAAGTCATCTTGACCTTTTCAGACTATTTATCTGACGTTAATCAATGAGCCCTCGAATAACATGTCCACATCATGTCCTATAACCTCAACCACCTCCCCCGATGTGACAAATCGCCTCCCCCTCCAATTCAGGGGACCCATATACCATTTAGGAGGCTGTCAAGGAGGATCCTGCGAGATCATAGAGGTTAATAACATTCCACATGAATACTTTAGAGGAGCAGGATCCACGTTGGAAATAATAATCTCCATTTGCCACACAAGCTTTCAATTGGCCACTCAGGTAATCTGTGGCCACCTCGCCATCTCATCACACTCACAGTGAGGAGAGTTTGAAAAAAAATTGAAAAAAAAAAAAGACGTGTGTGGACCCCCACACCTACTGAGTGTTATTCTTCTCTTTTCGTTTTTTTTCGTTTTTCACGGCCAATAGACTTGGACCGCCTCCTCTCTGAAGTCAAACTTGTTTAATAAATGCAACCTCTCTTTCCCCCTTGTCCATGAGATGTGCTCTCATCATGATGTTGATGGTGCCTGTGGGCGTAGTGCTTCATGCTGAGTAGGGTTTTGTCACCTTATCGTCAGCCAAGGGAGCTGCTGTAGGATTACACATTCATCTCATTCTCACAAATAGAATTATAGCCACACACACTCCCAACCTACCCCACCCTTACCTCCTTTCATGTACACTTCACCTCAAACAATAGTGTTTCATAATTCTTTCATTATTTCATCTTTCTGGCCCAGATGCAGTTTTTTTCGATGTGGAGGGGGATTTTATTGGTGTTGATATATATGTCGACAATAACACCAAACAAATGTCCTCTACAAAGACAAAAGTCTCTCTGCATTAATCTTAAGTTTTTCTATTGGCACAACAAATAGAGGCACTGAGGAAGCACCTTTTAAGGGAATCTGATGGATGTGTACCAACAGTTACCATGTGTGTATAGTGCGTGTGCATGCACTTTGTACGCTGGCCTTTGCATATTTGTGTGTGTGCTTTCTTGTGTGTGTGTATTTTTTGTGAATTCATCTGTTTGATCTTCGGCGTTAAAAACACAAAGAAGCTTGGTACTGTAGCAGCCCACGGGACGCAACAGAAATAGATGGCATTCATACGCTCTGTATTGTACACCCCCCACCGACATCACCTCCCTTCAAATCTACGCCCCCCCCCATCTCCCTACACACACACACACACACACACACACACTACCACTTCCTCGCCGACACACACACTCCCACTTTCCTGTTTCACTCACTCATTATACCATGTGGGCATGAACCAAAATAAAACTGTGAATAACAGCTGTATTTGAAGAGGAGCAGAAAGGCAGGAGGATATTCTCTTTCTAGCGTGTTATGAAATGGATGGATATCTGGCAAGATAAAGCAAAAAACCTCAACGCTGACATTTACAACAAAATATAGTAAAAGCCAGAGAGTGCTCTCCCACTGAAAATCTTTGGGAAAGTCTCCTGACTGCACACCATCAACCACATATAAACTCAGTGCGTTTATCTGAGATTTAATCCCAATCTGTCCTATCCTCACGTCACGCCAAATGCCTCCGTATAGTGGCCTCCGGTGCCAACCTGGACGTGTCCAAGTCACTTGAGTAAGCCGCACATACCCCGCCCACACTTCCATTCGCTGCTTTATGTAAGTTAGACACATGGTTCACAACCGGCAGAAATGAGCCGTCTAGAGAAAAACACTCACGGAGGTTTGTGGTCCTGGTAACACAGTGCTGTGAATGCATCCCGAGGGCCTCCTCCCCCCGATACTGCTCACCTGGACACCCGCCCTGCAGCACATTGGCAACGGCCCTGACAGATAGAGAGAGGAGAGCAGAGGAGAGGGACGCGGTGATGAATGAGGGCTGCGAACATTCGGAACTGTAACATGGTTAATTTAATTATTCACTTGGGCTGCACAGCATCTTGTTATGAAACCGTGAGGTGCATCTTAGTGTAAAGAATTGGATTCCCTGATGAATGTGGAAGGGAAAAAAAACCCAATGGTTACATTTTTCCTGTTTTTTTTTTCTTCTTCCCTGCAGTCATTGCACATACACGCTTGACTATGACATTACACAAAGAAATGAAGGTGCATAACAGTATTTTTCACTGATCTCAAATCAGACAATGGAAAAAAAACACCCCCCTCTCCACGAGAGAATAGCTCATGTAATGTAATATCAAAATGATCAGAGCAGCAGGCAGTGTAAGCAGTCCTGTTCATACAGAGTCTGCACATAGAGGATGACATAAGTTGTTTTGGTTGCCCGGTAACCACAGCCTGGCTGTGAGCTATAATATCATTGATGCGTAGCAAGTTGTGTTATTACAAGTGTGTATTTTATACTTGCATAGATATAAACAGGGGAAAATGAAGACTGGGCTACTACTGCATGTCTCATGGTAAACAACCGCACTGGGGGAGGAAAAGGGGGAGAGGGGTGATGACTTGGGGGGGCTCACCTGTACATGTTTTCTCTCTGGGGCCGGTGCGCCTTCTCCAGCCCCAGTTTGGTGAAAATCCCCACAAGAGCCATGATGGCCACAACTCCACAGATGATGTAAACAATCAGGTTGGTCTTGTCTTTGGTGCTGTCGTGCAGCTTGTTCTTTTTTTTGTAGGGAGTCTGTCCGGTCTTCATCCACACTGGCGTGTCGTAATTCTTACATGTGCTCTGGTCCAGGCGCGAGTGCTTGTAGGAGCAGCAGAAGCGGAAGCCACAGGTGCCGCAGCAGTACAGATAGTTGCCCGTTTTGCAGACGAACGGCGGGTCCCACTGGCCCATCACGTCGTAGTAGCCCCGACACTTGTCCTCCGTGTGCGGGGTCTCCTCGGACACGCTCTCCTCCTCCCTGGAGCCGTTGGAGGTGGCGATCATCACGAAGCCACCGAGCAGCCCCGGCTCCCCGTCGGCCTTGCAAACCAGCGCCATAAGTTTGAGCAACAAGAAGCCGAGGAGAAAGTATTTCCCTCGCATGGTGTTGTCTCCTCCGGTCAACTTCACGCAGAAACGAAAAGACTTGGGGAGAGGAACAAGGGCGCACGGTCATGATACGCTGAAAAGTCCAGAAACATACATCCAAACAGCACCGTCATCCGCGCTGGTGAGGATCTGCACTAACATGCCATTATCCTCCTCCAAAACTCAGACAAAAAAAGAGACCCAGATTAAAATCAACCTCAGTGGGATTAATTTAACACGATAACTGTAATCTAACACTGCGCACCTATGCGTCCTTCTCCACCCCCCCAACAGATCGCGCTTGCAGGCTCGGCTTTCGCAGCTCTTTACATATCCATCGGTGCGCTTTTACGCACAAGAGCAGAGACACAAGCCGCACCGAGGATGGGAGCGCAGTGAGCGAATAAAGAACCGAGGGTGGGAGAGCCTGGTGCACCGAAGGAGAGGAGGAGGAGACCAGGGAGGGGGGGCCTGAGAGACATAGAGAGGGGCAGAGTGAGAGAGAGAGAAAGAGGTGGGGGGAGCCAGAGAGAGAGAGAGAGGGAGGGAGGATTTATGTGAAATAGCCTATTATGAGAAAAATGCACACCACAACTCTGTTTTGTCATCGAGGAAAGGCGTGGGCTCTTTTTTTGGTCCACTTTACGCATATTCAGTCGTATGTTGCCATTGTTCTAAATCACAAGAAGCTCAGGGTGTTACAATGGGCAGCATCTAAAAGATGTGCTGTGATTAAAACTCAGACTTAAAAAGAAACTTTTTTTTCACAGTCTTGATTGTGAGAAAGTGGGTAAAACGAAACAATTCATCCGAATTTTAATGTTGTTGAAATTGGCTGGATGATGCTGGATGATGGCAGGAGCTCTCTCCATGGTGCTGAAAGGTTCTTGACCTTTGGGTGGAATTACTTTACTTTTATACTTTTTTATAATTGATTACTGTGATTTTAATCAGACTCCAGGAGTTCAGTTTATAAAAGCTTATTAAACAGACACAGATCACATTTCAAACACTAAATTCGGGGAAAAAATTAAAACTACAAAATACATTTCAAATTAAGGCTAAACTCTGTAAAAACAGGCGGATCTTAAGTTCCATTAAAACATGTCACTTTAATACTGTATATAAACTTTGTGTGCGTGTTTGAGTGTGAGTTTGTGTGTGTGACTGTCACATTGGGGGCCGATACGCACACATACACGTCAACTAAAACAAACACGCACACACAGACACACATGCAAGCAGACAGGCAGGCAGGCCATGTAGTCGATCCCCGATCATCGCCGGCGGGAACTAGCAGAGCAGAGGCATCCGTAGCAGCGTCCCGCAGCCACACAGCTAACCCGACGGAGGCTCCCTGAAAGCGGCTCACAGGCGGTAACACAGCTCGTACAGACTGTTCTTCATCGGCTGGAACTCATGGCTGACAGTGGGAATGTGTTTCTCCGGGCTAAACATCGGATATTCCGCGGACTGACGGAAGGTAGCAACTTTAGCGTCGTTAGTTTAGCGCTAGCTAACTCTCTCTCTCACTCTCACTCACACACACACGCAGACACTCGCTTGTTACACAAGTTGTTTTTTCCCGCTTCCAGCTTGTGTAAGCCTTTACAACGTTTGTTTGAAGTGTTTGCTAATGTGTGGCTTATAATTCACACCAATATCCAAATTAGAAAAATAAAGTCTTAAGCTCTGTTGTTAATTCATTGTAAAATATAATTTTTTGTGATTAAGTGACGTGTAAATTAGTCTTGGAGGGTTCAATGAGAAGTTTGGTTTATCCAGTCCAAAGTATTCAAGGGTAATCTCACAGCTTTCTTCACTCTTTTTCTACCTTGATTTATCCTTTAAATTTTTGTAATTGGAAAAGTGCAATTATAAGGGAACCTGAGGGAATAAATTGAAAAGTTCAGTATTTCATTATTTGCTGCAAAACCAAGCTCCCCCACACACTTTCATCTCAAATGATGATTAGTTTTGTTTGGCGCACACCATCTGCCACCTGAGAAATCTCTGCTTTTATGTTTGAAGTTGTGTTCGCACAGCGCAGACACACAAGGCTGGTGCCTGTTATCTCCTGTCATGGGAGCTTTGTTTGCTCCTCCTGGTCCTTGTGATGTTGTATATTTTTTATCGTTTCTTTTTCATTTGTCTGTAAAATGGTTCACTCCTATTACTCCAGAGAGAAAGCGAGTCTACTATAAAGTTTATTTTGTGTAATGAACAAAAATCTCACGGGATGCTTTGCATGATGTTGAATTGCAGGCTCATGGAATCAGATTGAGTTGGGTCACCTTCAAAGAAGATAGCCAATAAGAGCAGAACCCCCATATATATGTGTGTGTGTGTATATATACGCGATCACGTACACATACACAGTTGCATACGTGTGTGATTTGAGGGTATTCCTTTGCGAATAACTTTGAATTGTTATGCAGGGATTTCCATATGCAATCGCTCATATTCTCAGGGTATTCTGCTGAGCTGCAAGGGACAGAGATGTGCTGATGAAAGTTTTTTGATCCGTTCAAAAAGACAAATCTAGTCTGCATTCACTCAAGACAAGAAAGTTTGGAAACTTGTCTTTATACCACGTTGGGAGGGGGAAAACTGATTTGAATTCAGACTCCATCGGCTGCACTGTGAGTGTGCAGTGAAGATCAAGGCCGGGCGAGTTTGGACCGAAGGCATTCTCAATTAATTTAGTTCAGAGAGAGAGATGATGGTAATCATAAAACTGGAATATGTTTCCCCTTGTGTTTTCATAAAATACCACTTACACCGAGGGGGGATCATTGTTGAGCTCATATTCATCTAGTTCCCAGAAGCAAGTGGCTCTTTCTTTTCCTATCTTTGTGCTCAAAGTTCTCTGGAGGAATGAATTATCATCAGCTCATTTGGGAGAGGGGAGTGGGGGGAGTGGGGGGGGGGGGGCTGCAGGGAGAGCATGTTAAACACAGAGGATGGTGAACAGCCCCTGCTGAGGGTGAGTGAGGGGCGTTTTGTGCCACAGTGACAGCGATGCATAACTACACGGCTGCCTCCTCCGGATCCTGCTCTCAGCGTCGCTCCGCACAGAGCACGCCTCCTCATGCGTCCTTCACGTCAGACCACCTCATCTCCATCAACCCGGAGGATTACGTAAAACATTTGTCCCGTGCCAATCACTCTTCAACATGTAGCTCCTTTGTTAATTATTCAGCATCGGTTACTCAGGAAGTGAGTAACGACTCCTCCCCAACACAGAGCTTACAACAAATCAATGGTTGATTCCAGCGATGAATATGATGAGGTTGTTCTACATTAAGTGTTTGTTGCAGGACTTGGACCGCTGAATGACTAATGCTGGGATCACGGCTAATCCTTACAGCTTTCATGATTTGCCTGTTATTATGTGCAGTGGTCCATGGAACCATCCTGTGACCGAAACACATTAAAATGAAAATTGTGGAATTTCTGCCGTCTGAATGTGTGCGATAAAGCAATATTTTCTTTCTTGAGCTGAAAAAAGCTTTTTTTTGGCAGCTGGAAACAAAACTGATGTGAGTGCAGATGAGGTGTGAGTCAGGTGGTTTTCGTCATTTTAACCTATATTGCTTTGTCAATGATAAAGATATTATTACAGTCAGCATTTTACTGAATTGTGGTCCCGATAATCCATCTCCGTCAACAAAGCTCTAACGCTCATGTTTTTCTATTCATCGTTTCCAGATGCAGAGTGCCAGTGGACGGGGCCGTTTTACTTCATCCAGGTTGCCGACCCCCAGCTGGGCTTGATGAAGGCCTGGAAGGACGGGGACTCCGAGGGAGGAGGGGACGAATGGGGCGAGGAGGTCGAGCTCACCAAGCAGGCCGTGGAGGCGGTTAACCGTCTCACCCCCAGGCCGAGGTTCATGGTGCTGTGTGGCGATCTGGTCCATGCCATGCCAGGTAAACATAGAGCACACTGAGCAAACTTTGCCAAATTACTGGTAAAACACCAAACTGTTCTGATACAGGCGCTGTGATTTGGTACTCCACACATCCTTTCACCAGTCAACCTGTTTTATTCCTCATTTATATGCAGCTAAAGATGTACCAGTCAAACCAAGTCATATCTTTTATGTCTCTTGTGGTAAAATCGAGAGACTTGTGCAGATTTATGGTCAATGTACAAATTCTACCACTGAGGTAATGAGGCGGCTAACTATATGCATGGCTCAGGTTTTAATGAGGGGGAACATCAGATCTACTGCTAATTAGAACCTCTGATCTGACTGAGAAGTGGTCTGATGTTTGACAGTATAGATCTGGAACATGTACTGTACATTCAGGCCAGAACAGGAGTCATCTGTGCCCTCTACACATACATTATTATACATTACAGTTCCCAGCTTCATATTTATAAATCCTAAATCTGAAGCTTTAAGTATAATTTTACCATGATGATGATACATACACTAATTATTTACTAATTTTTGAGTATCAACTTAAGTTACGTTACTACACAATATACTACTTCTATAATGTTAATTTTAACAGAATTATTTCATTCTTAAGCCTTCACCCACAGCAAATTTGATCGTGACTAAATATAAAATAAGTCAAATATATATTCGTCATAACAGTCACAAATGTGACATGAACGTTTCTGACACACAATTAAATTTGCATGCCATTTATATTATGTAGAATTCGAGATAGGCATGCAACATAATCTGAATTTGAAATTTGAGCCTCGACCAGAATTGATTGTTTGTGTCCTCGGTGCAACAGTTAAGAGAGGTTTGTGATGACCTGCAAAATCAATGTATGTGTACATCTCTGGAAAGGGTAAGTGGGATTTTGACCGTAATTTGCAATATGATCATAAATGACATCTATAATAGACATGGTGTTTTGAGATATGGAATTCCACACGCCATTTCCACATTTTCCATTGGAAGAGTTTGGCATAAATTCTCAGATGTTGAGGTTGTTTGCTATAGTTTGGAAGTAAAAAAACAACAAAAGTTTTTTTTTTTTTTTATGCCCTTCTCACAAGGTCTATTTGGTTAATATCAGCTCCCCTGTGACAGCATGCAATATTTATCTAGAAAAAGCACTCGGTTGCCTTAAAGCTGTTTGCATGACAGCAAGATTTTGCTTTCAGCTGATAAATCCTGGTTGCAGATGGCGAATATGATGCCTTTGTATTCATTCCTTTAGTTTGTAAATAATATCTAAGCGTGGTGCATTCTGGCTTCTCCCAATCGGTCTTGTGCTCTGTTTTTATTTTTTTATTTAAAAAAAAAAGATGTCTTTGAACCAGGACAACAAGCAGACTTCTGTTGTCGGTTTCCCCTAAATCCACCAGACAAATAGATTTAAAGAATAGAACTGGGTTGTGAAAGCGTTGGCTGGCTAAGTAAACAAAAACTAATAATTTTTACCGCACATAATCTTTACTTATTTGGAGCTGACATGACTCACAGTGTGTTCACATGTGCTCCTTTTGGTGTGTGTTTGTGTGTGTCCGTGTGTTTCAGCAGCGAGCAGAGATATGATTAATGTTTACTTACTAAACCTAAACCAGCCAATCCCACTTAAAGGGATGAAATACCTTTTAAAGCCACAGATAAACCTCCTGACCTTGACTGAATCTCTGCGGGCTGCGGTGGCAAACCGATGCTTTTCTTTATTTTTATTTTTATTTATTTTTTTATAAAAGTCACTGTAATCAAACGACTGACTGCGATCTGTTGTGTGTTTTTTTTTTCTGGATGTCCAGCTGCCTGATTCGATAACAGGTTAAACGTAACGGGCTGGCAGGACCCACTGCCGAGTTAATGTTGGGCCAAAAAAGAGCCCCGAGCCGCCAACCAATGCAAACTACCTTTGCATGACAATTAGGGAGCTGGCATGAGGTGCCTGCCTGGCCGATTGGCCACAGAGAGAGGAGAAGAACTCTGCATGTCATTCTATCTCTGTCTCTCCTTCTCAGCACGTCTTCCCTCGGCATGTTTACGTGTTTGATTGGAGCATGATGAAGGCATCACAGGCCTCGGTCCTCATTCTGAGATTATCTCAGTAGGTATCCAAAAGCAGAATAACATTTTTTCTTCTTTTTTTTTTAAACATATTCGTATGCAACACAGATTCGGCTTGGCTTAGTCACACAGCAACTCTTGCCTACTTCTTCTATTTTTTGGGGGGGTTGGGGGGCATACTGACCCACTGTTTTTAGCTGCACAGGGACAGTCATGAACATTACTGCAGCTGTCTCTCTCTATCATCCAGGAGTCTGGCTGCAGGCATCCAAAGTTTCCTCATCATCTCCACTATTGCACCATTTAGACCAAGAACAATACCCGCCGCTCATTTCCCATAATCCCTCCCCTGATCAGACGCTTTTATAGGTCGCGGCGAGATCTGTTTCAGACGCACAGTGGGACAGGAGCTGGTGTAACCGCGGGGGACCTTTAAACGCCGTGGCGTCAGCCTGTGTTACCGTCAGCCCCGGCGGAGCAGGTTGTGCATGCCATCCTCATTACTAGCCACGTCCGTCACTCGCCTGGCAACCGAGCCGCCGCCGCGGCTGCCACCTAAGAGGGGAGGAGGTAGGGAGATATTAGGAACCGCTACTCGCGTCTCTTCGCCGACATTCCCCTCTTAAACTGTTTATTTACAACACAGAATGAATGGGTGGCGTCCAGGGGAGGCTGGCTGTCAACCGGCATTGTCAACACTGCTGCCTGTTGGCGACGGGAAAATTGGCAACTGTATTTCTCACAAATTTCACTCTCTATCTCTCCTTGCTGTGGCTCTCACTCTCACATTCTCCTTTCTCTCTCTCCATTTCTCTCTCTCTCATTTGTCTGTTCTCTGTAGTAAACAGCTGCATCCTCGTACCTTATTTTGACAGCCTTAGTTTGCAAGTCTGACACTGCACATTGCACACACACACACACACACACTTTCACATTCATGCCTCTGATGAATTTCTCTGAAGCATCGTCAGTGTGAATTCAAATCTGGTTGTCGAGGAATCAGAAATTGGATTTGTTCTTGTAATTGCTCTGGAACAAGCGATGGGGGAAAAAAAAAATCAATGGGAGCTTTTGTGTTCATTAGTGATGTTTCTTTTTTAAACAATAGATCTTGATTTTGCAGGCAGGGAACTTGGATTTATTACATCCCCTGTCCTTATCCAAGTATTGTTATATATATATACTGTATATATGCAGGGATCAGAATCGATCATGCAAACAAGATGCAGAGGCACTGTGATGGACTTCACTTGCATCCCATCACAGCGGCCCACGAGGAACAATCCAATTACTCACTTAGCAGGTCATTGTTCCTGAAAGAGATGTTGAGGTGAACATGTCATCCAGAGCTTCACTGACAAAAAGTTCCTTTATCCCAATCCCAGCTAACCCTCCAGAGACTTTTTTTTTCTCATCTCAAGGACTCCCTTCAATGTTGGCCGCTCATTCCCTGCATCTCGCTCCCTCTCTTGTGACTTTCTCTCACTTATTTTTAAAGCTGACAAATGAAGGGGATAAAGAGCAGGGAGCAGAGGGTGTGAGGTGGTGGAGGAGGAGGAGGAGGAGGGACTGAGATGGAGAGCTGATTAGATTAGAGAAACATGTTGGACTTAACACTCTCCTAATGAGCACTACAAAGGATTGGAGCGGCATCTCTTGGGCTCGGTGAGGGATGTTACGCATGATCCCGCATGAGAAGTATCCGTGTGTGTGTGTGTAAAACCCAAAGGTGAAGTGGAGGTTACCTTGAGACTCCCCCTGTCCCCTCTCTGTAATTGTGGAAACCTTTCCTGATTGCTATTGAAGGCTGATAAAACGGGCGCCTCTGTGGGATTGTGAAGCAAATTAGAGGGTGAAGGATTGCCTGCCTGGGGAGAATTTGTTTTTGAGACGCGTGGAAGCGTTTTGGATTTTTATAAATGTTTTCCAATGGACCAGGGCGGGTGGGTAGGAATAGTGTGTGTGTGTTTATCTAATGGGGTCATGCATTGGTTTGTGGAAAGTGATAGGTTCCTCGGGCTTTCCTTAAAATCCAGGTTATTTAAACAGCATGTTTCCTCTCCCAGGTCTTCCCAGGCGGATTTCAATCCCTGATTTCCAAGGTCGGAGAAGATGTATGACGAAACGCAAATGTTCATGAACAACCGCCAGTGGGAAAAGTCCCTTGGCCGAGTGACAAATAGTATAATAGTCGTGGAATTCCAGATTTAGACTGACCCACTCCTGCCAAAAAGAAATATAACTTTCCGCTCACAGTGTTTGACGCGGGATCAATGCCAGTATGCTTTAGTATTACTGCGGTCGTGTGTGGATAGAGCCGCACTGACTTCATCTCAGCTACCACCTTGTCACAAAGCGCAGGCCGGCACCGCATCAGCACCACCTGTCAGTGGCACTACATGCCTGAGTTAATCACAAACCTAGAGGTCTCCTCGTGTTGGAAACACGGTTGTTTAAGGGAGGAAAATGTATGTGACAGCGTGTGCGGCGTGGACAGCCGGTCTGCGGAGGAAATTGAGAGAAGTGCTTACAGTGTTGGACAAGCCAAACGAGAACCTGCCAAGGACTCCTGTCGGTGGTTTGAGAATCACAGGGTTGCAATCTCATTAAATGAAAAAGGCCTTTCAATCGGAGCTCCGGAGGGAGTCGAGAGCAGCATTGTGTTTTTTGTTTTTTCGTTTTTGCTGCAAATCCCACAGTGCACGTATTGGTTATAAAAAAAAAAAATCAGGAAGTCAGGGTAGAAAGTAAAATAAATGTTTCATAATATGTTGGTGAACATGGTTTAAAAAAAAAAACAAGATGAATAAAACCCACAGCAGGACATGTCCATCCAAATATTTGCCGAATGCTTAACTTTACACCACCTGCCTCCTTAATGGGTTCACAGCACTAATCCGTAGGGGAGACGCAGCCTGAGGGGCCATTGTACGGTCGAGCGTTGGTTTTGAGCCAGGGGGAGCTGAGGGATGATTCACGGGCGTGCTATGTTAGGCAGACAGCTGGGGTGGAAGGAAGCAGAAGGCAGCACGGTGTCCCTGCCACTGTGGGAGGCTGCCGCTGCTATTTATGCACATTTACTTGGTTATCGGAGGAAAAGTTAAGTGTGGCTAGACGCTCCTGACGAAAGCCCGCCCCACTTCACTCTCATTTAATTACACACGTTCACGCTAGGATGGTGTCGAGCAGAAAACATGATTTCATTATTATTATTTTGTTTCTGTTTTTAGCCACCGAGGAGCTCCACTGGAGCACAGAGGGAGGTCAGGTGCCTCGCTTAAGGGCACGTAGATGGAGTTGAAAAGGAGGGGAGGGCACTTCTCATTCCTCATTCACTTCTGTATTTTCTAAGAATGTTCAACATTGAAACAGACCTCGTTCCAACGGGGAAAAAAAGGAAGAAACTTGCGAAGGAAACGAAATCTGTTGAAGTCCCTTCTCTCTGCAACAAGAGGGTTAGTTCAGAAGCACCAGCTGCCACAATTGCCTCAGAATTTGCCCCCTTCATATCCATCCCGGCTTAATTAATAAGGCTGTCTATGTTTGCATCTAATTTAGGCAGGAGTCCACATCTTTGTGGCCTCAGCTGTCATGGTGTTCATCAGGATCCGGCTGCAGACCTTACCATGCAGAGTGCTTTTTTTGTCACAGCATAAAATGTGCCAGAAAAGAAGCAGAAAAAGCAACAGGTGTTTAGGTTCCAATTGAATTAGAAGGGAATGAATTGGTAAATGATGTATACATGTATATATGATTTTCTTTAAAATTGATTGAGTTAAACGCTAAATAATTGTTAAAATAAATCTTGAACAGCATTTCTTTATTATATTTCACTAGTATGCACAAAATGAAAATAGATTTCAAAACCTGTTTTTCTTGTGATTATCGAACCCTTTTTACCTAGTGTAATCGTACTTCTTGAAATACTAACTTCGGAACATGAATATATTTTCTGTTACACATAAACAGTAATAATTACAGGCAAATGCAGTATTAACTGTGAAACTGGTTTACATAAGAAAAAAGCCTCTCTTTGCTTTTGTGTGTCTGTGCGACTATTGGCGGTTTGAAGTCTGGCAGGCCAGCTTATTTTCCTAAAACGGAGACGACATTTTTACCTTTTTATCTGGCTACGTTTTAAACTCTGCATTCTCTCACTCTGCTGTGCACAAGATGTTCTGACAAAAAAAGAAGGCTCTTAATGCAATGAGTCCTCTCCAAACATCCAAGGAAACGTTTGCTCCGAAAGTAGGCCAGTAAAATAATTACTCAGACGAATAAAATGGAAAAGAAATAAAGGGAGAGGAAGGAATAACTTGAGAGCAGGGCCTGATAGGTTTGTTTGAGAGAGAGAGAGAGAGATATATATATATATATATATATATATATATATATATATACACACACACACACACACACACACACACACACACACACACACACACACACACACACACACTGAATTATAAATCTATTTGGGTCTCGCCAATTCCCTGTCCTTAACACATGCTGGGAGTGAATTCATTTGACACCATCCTTTTGCTCCTCTTTGCGAACACTAGACTTAATGGAGTTGTGTGGCTGATTTTAATACAACAAATGGCTGAATACAATGTAAAGCTTTGTAATGTAATGCAATGTAAAGTGTATCTTCGAGCAACGTATAAACTTAAGCAACGTGAGTAAGTGCCACGGAGCTTCCACCGGAACAATACTCATTGTGCCACTAACCATGGCGAAATAAAGTGCAGCTCTGCAAAGCATTGATCATCCTCTAAGCTGTCATTGTTATCATCCAAATAATTCTCCTTCCCTCAGGCCACTCTCACCTCCACTACCCTTCACACACACACACACACCCACAAACGCACAAACGCACACATACTCTGACACTTTTCATAAACATCCATATACAGTACATCTCTCTCGTTTTTTTTTCTCTCTTGTCCAAGTTGGATTTTATTGTTATCGAGCATCTGATTTGCCAAGTCAATACTGTTCCGTGTTTTCTCTGTTCCGTGTTTTTCTACTTTTAAGAGCTGCCTCATTTGTCACCAGGTAAACAAGCTGAGCTTCCTTTTTTTTGTTCCCCCCCACACACAGACACACCATTCAGAGAAGGTCAGGAGAGAGACCTGAAGGAGGCCTTGAAGGGAACGGACCCCTCCATCCCTCTGGTGTTTGTCAGTGGGAACCACGACCTGGGCAACACACCCACTGTAAATACGGTGGAGCAGTTCTGCAGTGAATGGGGGGACGACTATTTCAGCTTCTGGGTGAGCACAGATCGAAGTAATTCTGTTTCACTCTGTCTGTACCATGTATGTATGTATATAATAAGGTTACTATATAAGAGTGTACTCCATAAATTCTCATAACAAATAAGATTTCAAGTTAAATCTGAGATATTTATGACCTTGAGTCTGGAGTATTAGTCCATTTGAGTACATTTAGTCTCAATTCAAGTTATTGTGTTTAGCAGTCAGCCACTCGATCCGACTGTAGGGCCAACTAAACATCTGAAGTGTGTCGATTTATAATAAAGATGTTGGCATTAATAAACAGATATCATTTTTCACTCTGTCTACCATAGCACTTTATTTTGATTTTTTTTTCCATGTGGTTGACAATTAATGTTGATAATTTTCCTCTCAGCATTTACATTCAGACCAGCGTTGAGTCCTTTTAAACATAACACAGCAAGAGTGTAATGTGCATATTTACATTGACAAAAGTAATTATGGAAATAGTAGTGTAGGAACAAGAAAAGAAAGCAAAGGCACATTAAAAATAACCATTTCTTCACACTGTGCTCTCAGGTGGGCGGAGTCCTCTGCCTGGTGCTGAACTCTCAGCTGTTCTACGACGCCTCGGCCTGCCCTCAGCTGAAGGAGGCCCAGGAGACGTGGCTGGAGGAGCAGTTGGCCAAAGCTTCCTCTGCGATGGTAGGACGGGATCCTTGACACGATTCCATCCTCGTTAGATTTACGGCGGCGTTGAGCTGTAATATTGTCGTTTTTGTCTGGACTGTGGCTCCGAAAATTTGTTCCCATCTGCAGCCATATTACACAACAATTGAATTTTGTTTTCGATAGGAGTTTGGCGATGTTCTCATCTCTCACATCTCTGTCCCTGCTCAGGCACCCAAACACATCCTGGTGTTCCAGCACATTCCTCTGTATCTGAAGAGCCCCGACGAGGAAAACGACTACTTCAACCTTCAGAGGGACGTCAGACAAATTCTGCTGGACAGGTTCAAGAAAGCAGGTAGGAGAACAGCCATGCGCACATCAAGGGCCTAAAAACACTTTCTCATTCTACTTTGCCTTTATCTGAGCCACTTTTCAGTATCTGAGCTAATCTGACAAATCAACGTTTGTCTCTTCTTATTAGTTTATCTTTGGACTTGTTGGCTTGCCAACAATAAGCATCCACCAAAGAGATAAATCCATTCTATTGATCTAAAAGTTGAGCACCTGTGTCACACAGAACCCTGATGTATAATAAGCATTTTTTGTGATTTGGGATTTAAGAGGCTGTGAAGTGGTCTTAAATTTCTTGCAATTATATTTCTCGGATAATATTCCCCTTAAACCTATTCATTTCCAGCGTGTCCACTTAAAGTAGAGTTAAGATCCTAGCCTAAAGGATTAATATTCCATTAGCCAGAAGCACAGGAGCAGCTTTTGGCTCCCACACAAACAACGCGTGCATAATTTAATTACTTAATGCATCAACAGCCTATAAGAAGAATAATAATAATAATTCCATAATCAAAATCCACTGTTGTGGGCTTATAAGACATTGATAAAAGGGTACCGGGCATGGAAACTCTCACAAGGACAATAAGTAGACCAGAGCTAAACGTGGACACTAATTCAAGCGTGTACTCATTGCTTTATGTCAATATATTTCCGCACAGCTGATTGACGTGTCCTCTCATTCAGACTCATGCCATGCTTCTCAATCATGCATCAAGGTGACTGGCGGGGCGGGGGTTATTATTTATTATGATTTTATTATCAGGCCCTTATTCCAGCATGTATTTAACCTCGCTGGCCCGATTTGGTCTGGCGACCCATTCTCTCATAATCGATTGCTCCACAAAGCGAACACTGGTTAACGATTTAAAGTGCGCCCTGTACAAACGTTCTATATGGAGGAGCAGAGGCTATTACTGTACTGTACATGCAGAACATGCTGTGTGCAAGGCTCCCTTCTAATTCACATTCTTGTTTGCACATATCCTCTGCAATTATAAATTCAGAGTACATACACTACACATATTCAGAGTAGGATTTTTAATAATGAATGACAGACGCGCTACTAATAACTGTAAAGCTGCGTACGCTTCCTGATTTTCACGTTACTGTGCATATACATTTAGGTTTGTGTGTGTGTGTGTGTGTGTGTGTGTGCGTGCTATACGGCATTCCCCCATTGCAACAAGAGCAGGCAGTGTTTTCTGTGATTTTGCAGTAAATCCAAGCGTCATATTTTCCTCTCCGTGTCCAGTAGTATCTCGTAGATAATGATGGTCTTGGTGAAATCTCACAGTAAAGATATCTTTAAGCTTTGGCTTATTTATGAAGACTCTTTAAAAGGTTGCAGCAACAGTTGCATGGTTTAAAAGGGTTGTACCGAGTGTCTCAGGTAACTGTTAGTGTGCTTCTGGTTTAACATGCCATAAAGCAATCCAGGTTCTAGGTGTGCTGGCATGTTGGCAGATTATAATCGCAGCCCTGTGAGGCGGTGAGATGAAAATGCACAGTGTGTGTCCACCTGTGTTGGTGTACCATCTTGATAATGAGCCCTTAAGATAACACTTCAGACCGTTTTGCCGTGTAATTGCTTCTGTTGTCGCCTGGTTTCGTAAGTCCATGTCACACGTGTGTTGTGCATGGCACCACTTTGTCACTGGTGTAAGACGGGGTCCTAACTCTTTCTCTTTCTGTCTTACTTCATCACATGGAGGCCACAAGTGGTAATAACTAGCCTAATTCCATATTTTAAAATGAAAACAATGAAATACAGCAAAGCTTTGTCACTGTAATGCAGTAGATCAGTCATAATGTAAATGTATTTAAAAAAAAAAAAAGTGAAATGATTTGACAAACCTCAGCAGTTGTATAAAAAGCATCAAATCGGTTATTGTTGAATAATACAGACTTTGTTCTCCTTTCTCTCCGCTCTCCTCCTTCGTCTCCAACAAGGAGCGTCGTGGTGAGGACTGATGCTGTAACATCTGTCCTGGAGGCATACTTGTTAAAGAGACCGTGAATAGCTCTGTACTCTGTACTCAGTCGGTCTCAATGTCTGGCTACCATAAAAGCAGCCACTGTACATCAGCAGCAGAGACACTGCAGCCATAAGGGTCACTGCCAGGGCAGCAAGTCATACGTAAGATAAGACAAGATAAGATAAACCTTTATTTTCCCACAGCGGGGAAAATTTGCGATGCCCTTTTCCACCAACATGGCTCGGGTACTGTTCATTTGGACAGGGAAAAATACTTTTTGTAAGTTTTGAATTATTTATATATATATATAAAAAACATTTTGGCTTGTTTCTATTTTAGCTGTTAATTCAAGTACTACGTGCAGCAGGGTGTGCCCTGCACGGCAAGCATGCACCTGGTATAAATATCCCCTTCAGTGAAGCCATGCTCTTTTTAGAGGAGGATGTTTGAGAAAGTGTGAGGAATAGTGGGGATATGTTATTGCTGCATATTATAGGAATCGGAGAGTGTTTGTGTTTGTGTCTCCCGCCTGTGCGGGGGGCGGGGCTGTGTTTCCTCTCATCCGTGGTAAATCATGTCTCTTCTGGACATACATTGGCCACGGTGATCCCCCCTCTGTACTCTGGCTTGTTCACGCATCATCTGCCCTCACCACTGCACCCTGTGATCCTCCATCCTCCAGATGTGCTCTTTTACTTCAGTGATCATTACTGTCATTACAGTAAAGGGCAGCATTATTAACCTCTCTCTCACACACACACTTCAGCATCCAGTCTCATCCTCAGAAAGATTTCCATTCTGTGCCTTAAGAGTTAAGCATTGGCACAGATGAAGCATGAATGTCATTCTTCTAATGAGAGTTTCATTAAAGTGATCAGCTGACATGGATGAGTGGCCATCTTTGTTTTTGTGCAGCTCTCCTATAATTCGGCCTGGAAGACAAATGGAGCCATAAAAGCAGCTGAAACATTTTGTGCTGTAAAAAAAAAAAAAAAAAGTATCGAGCTTCAAGATCCTTTATTGTAAGACAGAAAAATGCCTTACAACCCTCTAATAGGGTTTTCTGTGTACCAATAACACACAGATGTTGTGTAGAAAAAAAAAACACCAACATTTCTTGATTATTCCTCTTTGTTGGCAGCCGTGAAGTTTTCACTCGAGCAGAGCCAAACGGCAGCGGAGCGAGAACAAAGAGGCGAAATTGGAAGACTTTTTCTCCTTCTTTGTTTAGTAATTCAAAGTGTATCGGAAAGCAGCCTTGAATGGGATCACTTGATGTTACACAAATGTTTCTCTGGCATCACATCAGTCCCGGCAGACGCTGTGAGTGCGTACGCTCCACCATCCACTCCAGAGGTGTCTTTCTTGTGGTGTCAGGATTTGGCTCAGCGTTTGTGGCGCTGTCATGGCTGCCGCTGGTTTCCCGCCTCACTCCCACCGCTGCCACTGCGCTGACATATAGTGGAAATAGAGAATATACAGTAGTCCCCTGCAGACAAAAAAAAATACATTTTTATTGATTTTTTTTTTTCCCCTCACATGGGTATTTCTCATTGCTTACCGCTACTTTCTCCTTTTATACGATCTTTGGGTTCGGGGTCTGATTAATAGTATGTGCGTACCACTGTTTACTTGTTGTTTTTTTTGCGTGTGTATGCATTTTTGCATATAAATTGCAATGCAGCGGTACATTTGCCATGCATCAGATGTTCTACAGTGAGTACATGTGCGTAATCTCAGCCACACAGCTGCACGTGCGAAAGGTGTGACATCCAATTAGTCGTCGTCCCCCGGCTCATCAGAGCGAACTGCTCCACCCTGGGAACTGTTGACTGTGCCCCAGCTCATATTAATGACACTGCGTCTCCGTGCGATGACCCCCTCTTGGGCCATTCAACTGTCACGCAAATCCTTTTTTAATTGCATGGGCAGCTAGTACGGTTTGTCATTTGAAGTTGATTTGGTTGAGATTACAATCTTTGTGATTTGTGAACATCTTTTGCGTTTCAACCAAACAGGAGAATTATTTTAAACCCAGAAGGCTGGAAAAGAAAACTTTTTATAACTTCCTATGATTATTGTTATTTTTTTTCAGTCCATTGAGGATGATCAGTTTGTTTGTAATAATCACCCCAGGCCTTAAACACCCTGGAGGCTGCCTTGTCATTGTCATACATATAATCAGATAAAATAAAGCTCTCCTGCGCTTTATTCCATCCACTTATTACAATTTGTTTGACTGTTGGCCAGAATTTTTAGTTACTGCGAGAAAAGGAAGAAAGACGTACACTGTAATCGTAAGTTCATTGATGATGTTGTATTTCAGATGGGGGTTTTGAGCTTTTGAGCACATTCAGAATCCCTTCAGAGGAGATTGAATTTCTGTGGCTGGGGATGGGTTTCTCCTCTCAGCAGAAATCCCAGCAGTGCTCTCAGCCTCTCCTCGTAGATGGAGTACTGTAATTAGATTTCTGTGCTCCCTTCCTCCTCTTCCTCCTTCTCCTCCTCCAAGGTCTGTATCCTGCATCCAGGAGACCCTCTGCACACATACAAACAAGGACAAATGAACACACACCGACACACACACCCCGCTGCTTTAGTTCGCCTTCCAACCCTGTTTATGGAAAATTAAAAATTAAAAACAAGAGAGCATCTGAGAAATTCACTGGGATTCCCAAAATTGCCAGCGGCTGTAGAGTTGTACATACAGTCGCTAATTAGAGGCAAAGATAAGCGGGATGCTGCTCGGCGTAGTCTCTCCATCGCTCCCCCCTCTCTCCCCCTCTCTCGCTGCCGGTTGTCTTTATCAGCACGGATCCTCCTCTGTTTCGAAAGCGATGGCACATTTATCACCCACTGGGGATTCGATGAGAGGCCACAGCTAAGCCTTTAACCCCATTGTTTTAATGATGAGACTGAATAATGCTTTTCCTTTTTCTGTATCTCCTCCTTTTATTCCCTCTGTCCTTTTATGCAGCGCCCAAAGGTAAGGTGGAGGGGGGGGGGGGTAGGTATAGGGATTTTGACTGCAAATGGGGGGGCTCCATTAGTGGGGGAACTAACGTTTTGAGGATAAAAAAAAAGGTATGATAAAACACAACCCAGAGAGGTAGTCAGGTGAAATGGTAAAAGAGTGCGTGTGTGATTGGCCATTGCAGATAGCATCCCCTGTGTTGAAGCAGTGCCCTCACTGATTGAGTGAGGGCCTTTTTTTTCCATAATCTCCTCATGCCTGACTTGAGTCAGCGTGGCTAAGTGGATGATATCCATGAAGGACTTTTCAGCACTTCCTGAGTATTGATCGAGGCCGTTGATGAAGGTCTCGCCTTGTTCCAGCTTGTTTTCTTCCACTTGTACAATTGCGCTCTCAAACCCCGGGACCGCAGGTCTGCCACCCAACCTTGTTAACTTAGTCTCAGACGAGATCATTCATTATTTAGCTAGTTTCAGATTCTTCTTCTGGCATTTAACTCCTCGGAAGTGTGACTATTAACCTGAATTAGTAGAAACATATCATATCTTGGTCAATTTGGGATGAATAGGTACCAAATAGCCACATTTCTTGTACTCTCACAGATGGGTGGATGACATGCTGACTGCTGTCGTCTCCCAGCTCATTTTGCCATTGTCTGTCTGTGTGTAACCGGAGACACACTGCTGCACTGTGACTGATGGCTGGCAGTGATTTATGGGGAGCCAGGGCCAGAACATGCCTCCCCACGCTCCATCATTTTGTATCCCCCTGTCATGCAAATTATCAACCGCCACCGTCCCGCGATGAATTATCTCCTCCACCTGCGCTTTAATGACGGCCACACTTTCGACGCGGGGCGCACACGTCGCGTGCTCCACTCCCACGCAGCACCATATCCTCCTCACAGATACGCAGAAGGCCGCTCGGTTCAGAGTTTGTGTCGAGGAGGGAAGGTGTGATGGAGAGAGGCTTCGGCGAGAGGTAATCAGAGGCTCGGTGGCGAAATAGGATCTTAGCTCTCAATTAGCAAATCCAATCTTGTTGTCTGCAATTCACTGACCGGGAGATGAAAGGGGAGATGATGCAGAGCGGGAAGGAGAAAGAGGGGGAGGCTGGATGGAAAGGGGGAGAGGGGGCGCAGGCATCCAACAGGACTAGATTTTTTAAATATTATCCCTGTATGCCTTTATTTTGTGGATTAAGTCAGTGTCAATTCTTAACATGAAAATATGAATGTGTTTTACACAGATCCACCAATTAAGGTGAACATGTCTCAGGTAACTGCTGTATATCGAAAATGACACACAAATACACAAAACTGCCGTCTCTGCAACCCCCTGATCAGAATTCAATTTGACTCCGGGTAATTTCCCCCGTTTGCATCCAATATGTTTTCATTACTCTGGCCGCTTACACTGTGTATTTTTCCGAGCACTCCAACACCCTCCCTCCCCACCCCCACCCACCTCTGTCTGTCAAAGCAAAGGCCATTCCCCAGATGGGAGTCTTTATCACAGAGCCAAGCACAAAAGAACCCCGGCACTGTTTCAAGGCTGACAGGTAAATGGAATTTCCGCAGAGACCAGGACAAGGCGTGGAATTATCAGTGCCTGTTTTCACAAGGGCACCCACTCGGCAAGAAAAAAAAACGGGTGGGGGTGGGGCCATGGAAAAGAGACAGAAATGGGGGGAAATTGGGCTCGACGCTCGTCTGCTGAAGGGCGATACTGTTGTTAACGCACTCTGAACCCGCACCGCGTCTCCCTCACACGTATAAACCCAGTGGGTAATGGTTATATAAATCTTTCTCTACGCGGGCCAATGGTTGGAGTAGTTATTGTCAATAGAAGGAGAAGGGTTTTATTCTCTGTGTAGATCGTGTTTCACTGACCCACCACAATATGAATCAATACGCCCAGTGATTGGTATGTCGGATCTATATGAGTTGTTGATCGTTTCTCAGGTGTAGCTGGTTGCAAAGGTAAATGCAGCACTACCTGAGTAACATAGTTGTCCATTTGGGTTTAACCCCTGTCACTGCCTAGGTCAACGGTTGCGTTTTCCAAAGGTCTTTGAAGCCATCTTGAAAGGTTTTATTTGTCTAATTTGTATTTGGCTTTTTCCTTCTGCGTATTTATCAGTTCTATTTCACAGTCTAAGCTTCTCTCCCTCATCTTTTCTTTTTTCCCAGCAGACAGTTTCAGAGGTCAGTTTAATATTCTGAATGCACTGCAAAGGAGACGACTCTTTCAACGTCTTTATTCTATTTCTTTTTCTTCAGTTGTTTATCTTTTATTCATATGGATTTTTTTTTATTTTTTTATTGAAAATGCTTTTCTTTCTAAGACTGTCTTTTCTCACGCAAAGTGGGTTTTTTTTTTTTTTGGTTTTTGAGGAGACAAGGACCCAGGTGGTGTGGTCTGACTCCTGAAGCCTGGGTAATGATGCGGCTGTGAAAGGGATGTGTCCAAATGAATTCAGGTCAGGGTGTTATCGCAGTGCCTGTGCTAAATAGTTTTTTTTATAAAATCAGTTTTTCTCCGCTGGGACCAGCCAGCAGAGCGAGACAATCCATTTACATGACATGAAAACTGCCTGCTGGTTCAGTGCACCTCAGTTCAGGGCGATATTTAAGACCCTGTCAGAAAGCCTGTAGTGTGTAATGACGCCCAAACGGGGGGCCCGGTCCAACGTGTTATTTGAATGGTAGTATGGAGAAAAAAAAATCAGATTTCAGTATTAATTGTTGTAGTGCAATTGTTACCTGAAGCAGAAATACAACTTTTTGACTTGTAAGTTTTCTACATGACAGAAAACAACTCGGTTGTTTTGCTCGGCCGATTTATGTACTGTATGTGTATGTATATTATATATATGTGGATACAAAATCCATTTGTGGCCTTACTGGGATGACGTGCCTGTTGCTTCTTGCTCAGCTCATCTGCTGCATAAAATGACGTGATGTCAGCGTGGACATTTTTTAAACGAGAAAAGGATCCATTTTCTGGCAAGAACGATTTCTGACTCAACGCTTCATTTTTCTAAAGCTACAACTGTGCTCCATGGATGCATCATAAATATGTAACATACATCGGAGAGGCTGCTGCGTGGTGGCGCCGTGTGGCGCCTGTGTGTGGGATGTGGATCGCCGGAGACGTGGCCACACAACCCAGACGCACTGACACGTGTATACGCGCGCACACTTACACGCCCCCACACAGTTTATTCGAAGGCATGATTAATTGTGGCATCTTTGGGAGTTTTAGAGGAAGGTCAGAAAAAGAAAAAAAAACATTTTGGCTTAAAAATGTTTTATTTAATTTTTTTGGCAAAATCATTTGAGACTAGACGGTGTCGAGCCAGGCCGGTAGTTCATTTACCAGGAGCATTGGCAAGGTTATATGCAATGCTATAATTCTTGGCCCACACACAACAGCACACAGACGCAGATTGGTTATACTGTATGTGTGGTCCATCATGATATCGCTGCGGGCGCGTGCTCACGAGGAGGGCGGGCCCTAGGTTTTGATTGTAAATTTGTACATTAATTTAACCTCTGCACATACGGGATTAAATCACCACTTTCCATCTGTGGCAGATTCATTGTTGAATGGTCTAGCATGTGCAACCGTTGTCCTCGCGCAGCTCAGGATATTAATATACATTTAGGTCACGTCTGTATCCCGCTGCCGTTTGATAAAGCAGTGCGGCTGGAACTTGGTGGTTCTGAGCATTTTCATGGGAAGTGACCTTTGAAGTTGCGGAGTGGATAGAGAAAAACAATTTTGTTCTTCCTTGTCTTTGTTGTGCAGATTTCTGGGCCAGGCCGATGTCTTTTTCATGCACAGGCTGCAATTTATCCACTTTTGTTGCCAGTTTTCTTTTTTCCTTTTGGATGGTTGTCTCCCTGGAGAAGAGACAGCAGCCAGTCGCCCCTCTTGCAATTCGAAAATAGAGCGGCTCAATTTCTTCACCAGAAAACCTGCCATAAACCCGTTTTAGAATTCCTTACATGCACGCACAGACACACAAACACACCCACACCATCCTAATCTCAAAGCATTCATTCCTACGACCATCTTCACCATATCCTAACATAATTCTATATCCACTTGTGGGAAAGTGAAATTGTTTCTCCCCCAAAATCAGGAACCAAATTCACAATTGAAATTCTTTCCTCCACCCTGAGTTAGACAACTCATTTTGCAGTCCTCACTCAAAGTGGCTCTTGTTTGGCGTGCCACATTAAGTGTGTAGTCGTTTCACTTGTCGAGACGCTGCGTCGGAGCCGCAGGGCCGAGCCACACCAGCGCCGTTCTGTTAACCATGTCATTTGTAATTGAAAATAAATTGAAAATGGTGCCTCCCGTAATGAAAGTTCCCAGGGTTCTTTTTTTTTTTTTATATATATTTTACAACTGGAAGGCTCCAAAGTAAATGTTCTTTCTTTCTTTCTTTTTTTCTTCCTTTCTTTCTTTCTTTCTTTTTTTCTTCCTTCCTTCCTTCCTTCCTTCCTTCCTTCCTTCCTTCCTTTTTTTCTTTATACATTATGTGTATGATAATATTGATAATGATGCCAGTTAAAAGTGAGTCGCAACAAAATCCAAATCTGTATTCCAGATACCCAAAAGCTGGAGTAGCAGGTTTGGAAACTGAAAAGTGAGTTGTTTAGAGGCTGAAATCTTCCGGATGGAGCAAACACTGAGTCACTATTGATCACTAACCCCGTCAGCTCCTTGTAGATACTGTTTATTTTGGCCTTTTCTCTGCAAAGAGCTGTAAACCATTCTTCCTGCTGCTCCTCTGTTTTCGCCATACACGACGGACACAGTGTGAGACACGGTGTGAATTGAAAGACTCATGGAAAGTGGGAATATCCCAATTTAGATCAGTGACGTCAGTAGACAATTTCAAGAGATCTTTTCTGAGATGAAATGCTTGGATCCCTGTAGTTTCCTCACCTCACCTCCTCTCTGTCCGCTGCAGGGGTGAAGGCGGTCTTTGCCGGCCATTACCACCGAAACGCCGGCGGTTGCCACGGCGGCCTGGACATGGTCGTGAGCTCAGCGCTCGGCTGCCAGCTGGGTGGCGACACCCACGGCGTCAGGGTGGTGGTGGTGACGGCCGACCGCGTCATCCATCGCTACCACAGCCTGGAGCAATTGAGCGCTGCCGGCATGGACGAGGACCTCAGGAAGCTCCTGCAGGCCTGAGGGCCCCAGGAGCCACAGACTTTTAAATCCGTCAAATCTATTTTTGTGGGTTTTTTACAGATTCCAGACGGACAACTGGTGCCAGCGTTCAAGAATGTGTTATGTTCGTTTTGACAGACGGCCTGGTCTCAAAAAAAAAAAATACCAAAATGTATTAATTTAATTGGAAGAAAAAAAAAAAGATTTTTTTTAATGGAGGCATTAAAATGTATCTTTTACCTGGCGGTAAATTTAAACCCGTAAACCCGAGACGGCGTCCCCGGCAAGCACTATAAATTATACAGACTGTTATGATGAAATGAAATTGAGCTTCTGTTCGCTCTACCGAATGTTTTCATGGGATTATCCCTCAGCAGAATAAGTGTTCATATATCTGCGCCAATGGGGGCGAGGCAGAGATCAGTGAATGTTTTTGTAAAAAAAAGAAAAAAAAATGTTGGTTCTTCGGAGAGGACCTCTTCCTGCACACTCCTCTTCTCCTCTGAAGTAGCGTTCCATCCTCCGTCTGTCTGTTTGTGTAGTTGAACACGTTCGAAGTTCAAGGCATTATTTTCTGATGTTGTCAGATGTCACCAATGTAACGTTGAATGTATTCCAGAGTTAAAGGAAGATTCCACCCTAAGCACACTGATCCAGAGCATTTTTATAGTATTACTCTTTCTACCGTATTAGCTGTTGCTGCAGTCTAATGCCTGGTTGGCCTGTCCTATGCAAAATAGTCCTCATCGTATGTGTGTTGTTTTTCAATGTTTAGTCTTGCGTGTCTGGCCTGAGAGATGGGGCGCTGGCCTCTGATCACACCCTGAGCTGTTTGTCTGTAGTACACTGCTTATGCAAAAACAACAACTATAGAAAGATAATCTTTTATCCACAATAATAATAATAATAACAATTATCTTATAATAGCGTATGCGAGGCAATCCTTTTCTTAAAAGTTATCAATCATATTAAATACCTGTTGAATTCAAAATGTACCCAAAAAGTAGGTTAAATGCTCTCCATCAGAAAGAAAAAAAACTCTCCTATCAAATCAGATTCATTCCAAATTGATTTGCTGTATAACCCATATCCATTCAGCTTCTCCATCTACTCGTGAAGGCGCAGATCGACCTGACGCTGCCCCCCCCCTACCCCCCACTGTGAAACCTCATCACGGCACCGTGGTTTCAATCAAAGTTTTCGATGGCGCTCTTCACATTTAAATCGCCCCTTTTCCTTTTAATCACATATTTGAGATCGTTCAGGGAACTCTCAACACACCGAGTAAATAAGTGTGAGACTTATTTCAGAGCTCACTGTCCTGAAATTGTCTTTAAAATGACCATTTCTGTGACAAAATGACGCACGCACACACACGTGCACTTACATGCGCCCTGACTGACTGGGAATCTAAGAGGAGTCGCCATGGCAACCCTTTAGCAACACATCTGTGTGTGTGTCATACAGCGAGTTAGTGTTGGGGGAGAAAGTGTACATACTCCCCTTCCGTCCATGTGTGTGTGTGTGTGATCTGGTGAGTGCTATAGGTGATTTTTCCATCAGCAACGCCATGGCCGACCTCATTTCACACCGAACGGATTCTGTTCCTTTTTTCTCCAAAGCCAGTGTGCGGTGGTGGGGGGGCGGAGGGGGGAGGAATTGATAATGAGTGTGATGTGTGAAAGGACGACTCAGTCCATCTCCTTCATTTCCTGTCTGAGATAGGAACCTTATGTCCTTATCTATTTTTGTATCCTCATGGTAGCCCAGCTCGGTCACGGGGCTCTTTATCTGTATGTGTGTGGATTTATTTACGGCCTCTTTTGTTCTATGCATTCAGGGGAACTCATCGCACAGGTTTAGACTGAACTGAACCACAGCTGAGTGGTTGTATTTTTATAATAAATATTGATTTTATTCTTGATGCCCGTGTTTATTGTGCTTCCAAGGATATTGAATACTTCCGCTGTTACATCTTGGTGTACTCCAGGCCTAAGTACATTTTGATATAGACGTGAATCAGTTCTGACACATTTACGGCAATTTATTTCTTTATTATTTTTCTTTACTACACAATACTCCTGAGCCTCTCTGAGGCTCCTTTGAGCAACACTCCTCGCACAGGATGAATCACAATCGGTGCCTTTGTGATGTAAACCCGTGAAAGCGTCTCTCCTCGCTCTCCTTTTTTTTTTTTTGGTCTGGTATTTGTGTGACACCGTTTGTGCTTATCCTCTGCAGAAGGCACAAACGTGTCTGGCTCCCAACAGCCGCCTCCACAGTTCTGCCGGCTACGTGGACAAGGATGACTCTGGCATGGATCTGTCGCGGCAAAGTTCACCCCTTTTTTTATTTTTTTTTATTTTGTGCCTCAAACTTCTGTATTGTCTCACGGCAGGATTTTGGATGATGAGTAAAAAAGCCCCCTTCCATGTTATTGTGGTAGTACACACACTTCCCTCAGGTGACCTTTGCCCTCTTGTTTTGTTCCTGCCGGAGAGTTACTCCGCTGTGACAAATGAAAGCATGTTCATGTTTATTGATCCATAACGCTGTGGCTGTGACCCCCAGTGGTCACACACATAATGAAAAACAACAGGACGGGCCGTGTCGTAACCACGGCGTGCATCATTCCTACCGCACGGCAATAGTTCTTATTTTTTTGTACGCGTATCAGGTTTAGGTCTTGTCTGTCGTCTCATAGGAAGCTCAGAATCCTGAAATGGTGCGTTTTGGACCTGTGCGTCCTATTTATTTTGGACATCCTTGTGACTTCCATCCACGTGTAGGCTAAAGACGCACGCACGCATGCACAGATCGACACGCACTTAAGACACTCGTGGGCCTCTCATCCAGGGTGTAAAACCCGCAACACCGATGTTTAAGTGTCCTTCCGAGTGCTTCTGGGTGGGCACTCGGGGGTCATAGATCGGCAGCTTTTAATCACACACGAGAGGTTGGCGCACCCTTGCGAAGTGAGCTGCCCGCGTGGCCAGAGACGCACAGGAGAAGTTGTGCGACGCTCTGATGCGAGTCCGAGAAGTTGTGATTATTACACGGTTGAAAAGGCAACAGTGGCCATCGGACGCTCTGGGCCGCGGAGAATGGTGCGGGGCGTATTCGGCGGTGAGTCAGCAGTTCTCATATCAAGGAGGAAAAATTGTCCATCAAAGTCTCCAAACCCAAAGTGATGACAGCTGAGGCAGTTAAATCACACGCACTCGGCGAGATTGCTCTCCCATTCCTGTTCCTGTTGGAATGGGGGAAAGTCATTTCACAACAAATCTCCCGCCGTATAATGCCCGAGGTCTTAAATCCACTTTTGTTGGGTTCACTCAAATGACTCCGCGCCCGAGTCGTGAAGGACTCGCGGCAAATGGGAGATTTATGCAGTAAACAATGACACCACTGAGAGCTGTGTCATAAATTACACCCAAACTGAGAATTGCTTTCTAAATGGATTTGTGTGGTTATGGCATCATTGTGCGATATGATTATCAGCTTAGGTGGAAGGGGTTCACTGGAATGGCCTGCAACATGCCCTCTCATTTATACCCCATTTTCCCCTAACTTTGTGTGTTTGCTGGCGTTTGGTGCAGCGAGAGCCGCGACGGTGAACCCGGAAGTGTGCGCGAGCAGGCGCCTGGCGGACAACTTTTGCTTTTGAAACAGATTGGCGCCGTGATTGAATTTGGATCTGGTAGTACTAAAATGACCACGTCGGAAAGTAGAAAAACGCACACACGTGCGCACCCACTAGCACATCGGGCCAGGCGCCAGCACCACCCACCCGTCATTTCTCCACACAGGCCACAGGTGTTGGGGGGGGGGGGGGGGGGGGGGAGGAGGGGGGGGGGGGGGGGGGGGGGGGTGAGTAGCAAATGAAAGTTGGCGTCTCCAAGCCTGACGTCAGGGCGCCGCCCCTCCTGGCGGGCGGCCCGCTGACGGAGCGAGCCATCTGGGCAGAGCGCGGAGCCGGCCGCGGGCCTCCGGGCCGGCCGCCAGCGGGACAGGCTGGGAGAGCTTCTCGCTCGCTCGCCAATCTGGAGCATGTTTTGATGATTCTAGTAGTCAGTGAGGTCAGGGGGGGGCATGATTCACTTTATTTAATGCAACGGGCGTTGGTTTCAGCCATGCAGTTGGACCGGTCGCAGATGTGTCCCGACTCTTGCCTTTCTAACACAAATCAGACGTCCACCTCAATATGTGTCGGTGTCTCGGCATAGTCGCAAACGCTTTCGAGCAGTCTGTATTTTTTTAACGACAATGGAGCGTGGCCACTGTCAAAACAGGGCAAAGCGAATATTTACAGGTATCACAATCCACGACCGCGGCAGTACATCTCAGCAGAGCAGCGGTAAAGGCAGCGAAAAGACACGTGAGACGGACGAAATCCTTTTCGGCTCCGTCCGTTGTAAATGACGTGCGCGCGGCTTTGTAAAATCGGATGGCAGTGAGCCGCATGTGGAGGCCGTGTGTGAACATTCCAATGCCACTTGCCTCCCCAGCGGAAATCCCATATCTCTATCTAGATATTGAATGAAAATACAGCCAGATAGTCGCGTCACCGCAAAGCGCCTTGTTGGTGCACGCGTTGATTGCAAAGTTGTGCACATGAGCATCGTCGCATTTCCACCAACCCGCCCATATAGCGCGCGAGCGCGCGCAGCCACAGGAAGTGAGCCATATGTCCGCATCAGTGAGTGGTGGGATGACTCGCCGGTGAGCCGTCTGTGCCGACCGCAGTAACTGTACAGCGTATACCGGCACCAGTTTGGGCCAAAACAAGATGTCGAATTTCTCAGTCGCGTCGATGTGTGGTTCGTTTTTGTGCGCGTGTGTGTGTCACAGTGCTTGAAAGTTGACCATGGCAATCCGCGCGGGGGGGGGGGGGGGGGCAGGGGGGGGGGGGGGGTGCAGCGCTGCGGACATTTTTCTGCTCAGACGAATCCGTGGAGTTTCACTTGCTTCACTTCTTAGTCACTCCTGCAACAGAAGGCCGCCTGTGACATTTACCCACAATGCTGTTCTTCACACCACCACCGTGCCGACTCCCACTCTCTCAAAGCGAAGTATGGTGGATTGTTTCGGCTCTCTATTTGGACATCCGACACCAACCTCCCCGACAACGACAACCGCCTGCCCACTTAAAATGGCCCCCGGCGCCGCCGCTCACCGGGTGATTAAATATAAAAAATCAACTCCGCACAATTTGAGAAAAAATTGATAGATGTGGCGATCTCCTCCTTCCAGCGTCATACCCTCAAATCATCAGGCATGCTTGTCCTGAATTTCCCCGAAGACGGGTCGCACCGTTAACCAGAGATACCATGTTATTGATTTATTTATTTCTTCATCTTTTTTTTTTTTTTTTTTTTTTCCATCAGCGCCCTGCCGCGGCAGACCCCGTGCACGTGGCTGCCTTGTAATGGGCTCGTGTTCACATCCGCAGCTGTGACGCGTTTCCCCCCCAGCGTCAGCGGTGGCATTGAGTGTTTTTCTATATAGTTTGACAACACGTCAAAGGAAAAAAAAAAATGACGATATTCTCAATGGCCTTATAATTCCCCTCGGGTCCTCCTGGCTGTGTCAGCAATGTGCTCACCACCGGAAAGGCCTCGTACACAAGTACACGGCCCCCAAAGTTCCCCCGTCTGAAGGCAGATTGAAGTTAGAATGTTGCCCACTGAGTTTGAAATTTCTTGTTTCCCTGCAGGCCGTCGCTAACCAACGTCTTTTAGAGCGCAGCAGCACTTTGCGGTGTAACACAGCCAACACTTTCCCCTCGCTGCCGCATCGCAGTGAGTGTAACAGCTGCAAAGAAGTGAACGCGGCTCCAAACGGCCTGCTGCCCCCCCTGAGAGGAGACACACACGCACACACTCTCTCATTTTCTCTCACATGCAGGTACACACAGATATTGACACACTCACGCAACCATAATAACGCAAACGCACTCTGAGACGCACACACCTGCACACACTATATGTGTATACAGTGTATATACAGATGCTGCCCAGTATCTTCTCACACACACACACACACACACACACCCAGAGTGTGAAGTTGGGGCGGCATCCTGTTTCTCAGCCTCTCACAACTCTTTGCTTGCTTTAACGCATGACAGCCCATCTGCATGCCATTACGGAGAGTCTCCATCTAATGGAGCCTTTTCAGCGAGCAATAAACCGTGGGGGGACATTAACAGCGTGAGATGCGGGCTAACAACACACTAAACTGACGGGTGCTGACACGCTGCGCATCGCTGCGAGCGCCTCCGGGGGCCCAGGCGCTGCCAGGCGAGGCCAACAATCATCTGAGATTGTAATATTCTCCCACTTCTCTCTCAGGGAGGGAGGAGAGTAGGAGGAGGAAAGCCGAGGATGGGCGTACCCCTGCGTCTCAATCAAGTGCGCTCCTGCTTTATATTGGAACGGAACCTCAATCGGCAGAAATATGTAACACGAGGGGACATAAACAGGAAGCCTCTATTTTGTTTATTAATGATAATGATGATAATATTTCTCCCAATATTTATTTTCTTATGCTATCCATCGTAGTGCAGTGCGTAGTTTGCCATTTTTGCGCTATAAATAGAAAGAATAGACCCCCATAATCGCGGTCCTTACAAGAATAACGTCATAACGTCCAAACGTCTGAGACACTAAGCGCGTGCAGGTGGTTGATCCATTAAAGTGAGGCCTCCTGTTTACCCTCCGTGTGTGCTCATGGCTGTGATTGTGTGCATTTAACATGTTGACATTCAAATTTGATCCGGGATTGCAATTAGCCGGGCCCCGACCGCCACCACAAGCACACACACACACACACACAAAAAAGAGAGAGGCGGGGAGATTAAAAGAGGAGAATCCAATCAAAGACGCTTCTTATGACAGTGAACGTTCACAGACCAGGCGCACATGTAACACACTAACAATTTCCCTCTCACGCACACCTCCCCTGCACATATGCTGCTCCACCACCAAAACACACGCGTACACCACGGCAACAATGCTAATTAATCCACATATCTATTCCCACACAGGATATCCTTGGCTTTCATCCCCCGTCCAATTAGATTGAACTTCCACGTGTTGTGTTAGTGTTGGGATTAGGAGGAATTATGGCGCAATGCGCCCGTTGGAAATCCTCCTTTGCCTTTGACTTAACCGCATCAGCTGCCTGACAGCGATCTGGCTTTCGTAAGGAGAGGTGTGCGATTCCTGGGCCATGCGTGCATGTATGAAGGGCTTATGCCGCACGCCTCGCTCAACTCTGACCACCGGCCAGTGCATTTCGCTCCGGGTCGACACACTGGCTTCGTGCATCGCTTTCCCAGCTGCCCTTTCTCTTTGTACTCCGGAGCCCGAGAGAGGTCGAAAAGAAGAGCAAGCGGTTGCTTCAGAAGTTTTCTGTAGTGAACCCTGATCCCCGGCTCTGCTCTCCTTTGGGATTCCCGCGCAACAGAACCGGAGTCTTGATCATCATCGTCAAGAAAAACACTTGCGTGTAGCTGGCGCTCCCGCTCTGTTTGCTTCCCAGCTCAGCTGACCTGAATTCAAATCAGCCACCTACCGCGGGTCCACCCTCCAATGTTAATTAGTCAACCCCGCTGATCTTCCAAGGTGATTACATGGTCATGAATAAAAGACCTGATTCATTAATTGATGTATTAATTGTTGCTTTTGTCCATGTAGATGACTCACGATGGCTGTCAGAGTTCAATCGCTGATATATAGATACAAAATCTATATAAATATATTATTATTCATGTTATATATTATCACGTGGACACTATTTGTTATCGAGCGAGACAATACTCAGAACGCCAGGACCGTGTGCGCTTAAGAGGAACGCATATATATATATATATATACTGTATATATATTCATAACACAATCTGTAAAAGCAGTGTAATGTTTTCGTCTGTCTCGGTTTGACAAATCCCAATGTCGTCAGTGAAAAAGCTGTGTTGAGATCTGTTGTGTAGACCGAGTGCAAACACAATGTATTTATGGAGTAATAGTTGCGCGTGTATTTGTCACTTGTGCTTCCCCCGGCGATGGCGTGTCAAAGCGGTCGCGCAGGTGACTAACGGTCTGGTGTGATTTACGGCAGAGTCCCAACAAAAAGAACGGCGTGGTGTCCTCACACTGGAAGGTGGAGTCATCTGTGGTAATGTTGTGTCCACAGCTAAAGGAGCCAGAGACACAACAGTCACGAAGGCTTTCAATTAAAATGAAAACATTCACAGAAGTCGTGTTAAATAGACTACGCCATACATTGTTCTGTTATTAGTCGGGTATTAATACACACTGTGTGTGTGTGTGTGTGTGTGTCTCCCATTGTCTCACACAGACCCACACACACACACACATGTAGCAGCCTTTCCATCTTGAATTATTCATCTAATATGCCCACTTGACAAAGCCAGCCGTTGTTCTAGTTTGCCAAAGATTACAGGCGAGAGAAATGTGTTTATCTGACTCTGACTGTGTGTGTGTGTGTGTCTCACTCCTTCACTTCCTCTTATTGCCCCTCCCTCCCCTCCCTCCCGTCTCCCCCACGTTCCCTTTTTCTCATCTTTTCTCACATTCCTCCTCTTTATTGGTGTCCGCTGTCACGGTGATTTGCTGAAGTGGATGTGACAGGCCGCCGGCATTGTTCACGCCTCTTATAAAAGCCATAGATTTGCTTCAGATGATTTTGATTTTTTTTTCATCTTGTTTTCTTGTTTGCTGTGTTTGACCGTGAGTGAGTGAGTGTGTGATGATGTTCCGGTCCAGGGTTGTTTTGTCTCTGATAATCTATGCAAATTGCAGCCCTGGAAAAAAAAAAAAATCAAGGGTCTCTTTGCTTCTGGTAATCAGCTCCCACCGCTACGTAAACAAAGAAAGTATGTGCATATATATATATATATGTGTGTGTGTGCGTGCGTGTGTGTGTGTGTGTGTGCCTCATCTATATTTCAGCTGGATTTGTGAACAGGCCGCGGTGCCATTTCCAAGCACCGTAATCTTTAGTCACATTCCACAGAGGTGCCGGAGTAACAAGGGGTCACGACCGCCTGCATCGCCACACACAGCGGCCATCCACTGTGCAGCTGGAGTGCCTTCATTTTCACTGAGACTCACTGCTCAGCTTGCACCATTTATTTCTTTTCTATATATCAATGTATTTGTGCCCGCTCTCAGCGCTAAAAGGCTTTTCGGTGAGTCATGCATTTCAGAATTTGACCCAGAGTCGGTTGCTTTAACCTGAGGTGCAAACGAGTTTTTGGGTGGAAAATAAAATGTTGCTGCTGTGTAGAAGGAGGGCAGCAGTTGTTTGTTTTTTTTTGTCACCCGGGTCAAACTGAACTCTAACGGGAGCAGACAGGCAGGATTTCTCTGAAAATGTGGTCCTGATTGTTAAACAACCGTTGTTTTGGGAGTGACTACATCTTGCTGTAGCTCATAGGTTGTTGTTGTTGTTGTTGAAAGTCTGTATCATAAGGAACCACAGTGCTTTTTTTTTGAGTGGGCATCCACTTGTTCCTAATTTTTAATGCAATTAAGTTAAATTAAGTTATATGTAATACAAACAATTAGGTGTTTGCGTGTGCGTGTGTGTGTGTAACCTCCAGAGGCTTCGTGTTTGGCCCTCGGAGCCTTGTTGGCTCTCAGGCTTAGCCCTCCATTTACAACAAAACCCGGCTGCATCTCTCTTTTTCCTAATGAAGGCTGCAGGGATGTTATTGGGCCTTTAGCTCCTCTCTCTCACTCTCTCTCTCTCTCTCTCTCTCTCGATTATTTCCCTCCTACACTGCAGTCAGCGCAGGCAGAGTTAAGTATCTCATCTTATTTTATCCTCCAGCCAGTCATCAATTTCAAGCTGTTCTCCTCTCATTTACCATCTATGAGCTCCGCATGCACGTCAGCTGCCAAATGTAGACTTGTGCACATCCCGCTCGGTGCAAAGAGAACCGTTTTTTTTTTTTTGCCTTCAAATCGTTCACATGTGCCAATCATACGTGGACACATGCTGGTTGCTCCCAGCGCATTTATGGATCATTTGATTCAATTTCATGTACCATAGACCTGTGATAATAGCGGAATCCATTTATGTTGCTTTCCCTTTCAGGCCTGAAGGTGTGGTCTAGCCACCCTGTCCGACATGCCTGCCTCATTTCTTTATCCTGACAGGCAGCTTCTGATTATGTCCTGGAGGAGGCTGGACTGACCAACAGGCCTCACACCAGCGTTAAGACTTGTCTCGTGAGATTGCGAAACAAAGAGCTCCACTGCTCCCTATAGGATTGTTCGGGACAGTGCATTACTTTAATCCCCAAGCATTTCTGCTTTTGTATATAACATATTTGTCTCATTTACTGTTTAACGTCGAAGAAATCTTCATTTGTCAGATTTAGTTGTTTTAAGTCATTCGTTTTTTTTAATAAGCCTCATAGATGCCATATATCACAGTAGGTGAGTGACATCCGAAATGCTGATTTCAAACGCAGAACAATGATGACTCATGCCCATGCCCCTGTTAAACAACCTCTGAGTGTGTGTGTGTGTGTTTGTGTGTTGGTTGTGGTGGTTGTGGACTCATTGTCCAGCTCCTCTGCTGTCATTAATGAGCTCAGACCTATTCTGGTCCCCTCGGCCTCCTCTCCAACAGTGGACAAATTTGGACTGACACAGCAGAGTTTGACAAAGCCCAGCTGGCAAGCTTTGTTATGTAAGCATTGCTACTCTGTTGGTCTGCCAGTGCATTACATAAATAATCCACCCATAAACAAGTTAATATTGTCACTAAAACTGCCACTGGCTCGGTGCTGTGCATTTCTGGAACCTATTGTTGTCCTATTGTTGATAGTGTATGTCCTATTGCTGGCGTCCAATGGAGATGGAAATAACTTAAAGCTGGCTTGTTTATAATTGTTATTATTATTATGATTATGATTATTATTATTATTATTATTATTATTATTATTATTATTATTATTATTATTATTATTATTATTATTATATTATATATATATCTTTTTATTATTATTATTATTTAGAGAGAGAGATACATATAGATATGAATGTATGAATAATATACATACGCCTTATTAATGTTGAATCATTGCTAGCCATTTTTAAAGATTTAATAAGAGCACTGCACAGGTCAATTCAGCTTCAGGTCATTTGGCGGCGCTGTTGTTTAAAAACGTAACACTCACCAGGAAGTCTCGTTCCTTTTAGTGTCACCTGACCGGAAGTGCGTTTTCACAACATTGAGGAACAAGTGAAAAATGGCGGACAGCGGCTGCAGCAGCCCCCTACTTTGATATACTGACCCGCAGTGAGGGAGAACCGGCACCTTTTGGCACCATGGCGGGCCCGCTGCTGGAGTTTGAGACGGAGATGTTCCTGAGTGTGTTCGGCTGTGACGGGTTGCTGGTAGCCGCGGAGGGGATGGGGATAGACCGCATCCTGCTGCAGTTCATGCGGGTCTACTCCGAGCAGGGCAGCCTGGTCCTCCTGATCAACACCACCACACCAGAACAGGTTTGGACTGCGTAGCTTAGCTCCACCAGCCGGCTTCCTATTGTCTGGGACGCCTCCTAATTCACAATTCTAATCCGGTTGAGAAGGGGCAGCTCGGTGGCTCATGCACGTTGCTAAGCAACAAGACCAGTGTAAAATTTGACGCTGGTAAACTAGAGGCAGTAGCTTAAGAATTCGAAAATAGTGCAATTGTACCCAGTCATAGAAATGTTTTCATTCTGTGAGTGAAAATACAGGAAGAGAATTAGAATATTAAAATAGTAGCTACAGTATTATTTATCACTATTAACACATCTAATGTAAACTAGCGATTTCATTTGTTCTGTCTGCCTCTTTGCGCCATTAATACACTGCATGGCTCAGGAAATGTTGTCACACACAAACTGACCTGCATAGAAGCACCCAATGGTTCTGACAGGCATGATGGTCTTACAGTTATCAAACGTTGTTAGGGGTATCTTAAGAATCCCAGTTTTCTACAGACCTCTTATATAAATGTGAAATGTTCCTGAGAGACTGGAGACACACTTTCTTTCTCACCCTCCCTTCTCAGGAGTATTTCACGGAGCAGCTGCGAGTGGAGGGAGTGACCCACCTGCCCAGGACACTGACCAGTGATGTCCAGAGTGCAGAGCGTTACTCCGTGTACACTGAGGGAGGAGTGCTGTTTGTCACCAGCAGAATCCTGGTGGTCGACTTCCTCACTGACCGCATCCCCGCTCATCTCATATCAGGTCAGCAGGATTAGGAATTGATAATATGTATTTATTTTAATATAATAGATCAAGTTAAGTACATTTGTTTAAATACAAGCAGTATCAATAAACTTAAAATATGTTTTCCTGGTGTTACAAGGTATTACATTGTGCAGATGCTCTTCTTTTGCCTAACCCATTGCTTCAGGCATCCTCGTGTATCGTGCCCATAAAATCATTGAGTCTTGTCAGGAGTCCTTCATCCTACGTCTGTTTAGACAGAAGAATAAGACGGGCTTCATCAAGGCCTTCACGGACAAGGCCACAGCCTTCTCCTCGGGCTTCTGTCAGGTAGAGCGCGTGATGAGGAACCTCTTTGTCAAGAAGCTCTACCTGTGGCCCAGGTACGGTGGCACGCACACTGCACAACTCATAGGCGGTGGGGAAAAAAAGTGAATCCCTCATAACCTGCTTCATTCGACAGGTTCCAAGCATCAGTCAACGCAGCACTGGACAGGCATAAGCCAGAGGTGGTGGAGCTCCACGTGTCCCTGACTCCAGCCATGAGGGCCATTCAGAGCTCCATCCTGGACATCATGAGTGCCTGTCTGAAAGAGCTGAAACGCTACAACCCCACCCTGGAGGCCGAGGACCTCTCACTGGAGAACACTCTGGGGAATGCTTTTGAAAAGGTCTGTTGCTGTGTTACTGACATATTCATTTCCCTAGACACAGAATTAGACTCCAGATATAATGTAATAGATACAAACTTTCTGTAATCCAGGGGATTTACAACTAATAGATGTAGACAGCTTTTTTGTTTGTTTGAGCATACATTTGACCTCATCTTGCCCTACCCAGACCATTCGTCACTACCTGGACCCATTGTGGCACCAACTGGGAGCCAAGACCAAGGCCCTGGTCCAGGACCTGAAGGTGCTGAGAGTCCTCCTGCTTTACCTCACCCAGTACGACTGCGTGACCTTCCTCAATCTGCTCGAGTCTCTGCGCTCCAGCCAGAAGAGCTTTGGCTCCAATTCAGGTACATTAGGCTTCCTTGTCTTTTTAGAATACTTACTACAAGACTGTTCTCGTCTTAACTTTCGTTTTTTCTGCTGTTGTATCAGGGTGGCTGTTTCTGGACTCCAGCACCTCCATGTTTGTGAACGCCAGGCATCGGGTTTACCGCTTCGCCGAGAGCAAGAAGAAACTCAAAGTCGGAGCAGAGGCTGAGAAAAAGAAGTTGCCCTCGGCCTCAGGTGATTGGCCAGTGAACACAAACAATGGTGATTCTCAATATGTATTGTTGACATAATGATATGCTGCGTGTGTGTGTGTGTTTCAGAGGCGAAACGAGAACTGGTGCTGGAGAAGAGTCCGAAGTGGGAGGCTCTGACTGAGGTGCTGCAGGAGATTGAGAAAGAGAACCAGAGCTCTGAACATGAACCAGGTTAGAGGTCACTGCTCAATCCTTTTGACGCTGTAGGTTTAAGTGAGTCAAGTCACAAGTAGACCAAGGGCCTGTTCAAATCTGTAACTTACAGTATATTTTTCTTCCCCAGGTGGTGTGCTGATCTGCGCCAGTGATGACCGCACCTGTGCCCAGCTGCAGCAGTACATCAGGCGTGGCTCTGATTGGCTCCTGAACAGACTCTACGCACGCACTATCTGCAAACGGGACCCCGCTGCCGCCGCTGCCTTGGAGCTCCAGTCCCACAGGAAGGGAAAAGGCCGGCATAAAGGAGGAGCCAAGGGGAAGGAGCCTGCACAGAAAAAGAACACAAAGTCCACAAAGAGTAAAAGCAGGCCGTCTCTGACCCTGACCCAAATGGTGGGGAAGGAGGAGACCGCGGAGGCAGCGGCAGTGGGCAGCAGCGGCGACGAGGAGGGCCTGACGGAGGAGGAGGACGAAGAGCAGCTGAAGCTGGATTTGTCGTCCGACGCTTACTACGGCGTCCTGAAGGAGCCGCTGACTGTCATCCACCCGCTGAAAGGCTGCACTGACCCTCACAGCCTGACGCGGGTGCTGCATGAGGTGGAGCCCAGCTTTGTGGTACTGTATGATGCGGAGGTGAGTTTTGTGCGACAGCTGGGAAGCAGCGGCGACGAGGAGGGCCTGGCGGAGGAGGAGGACGAAGAGCAGCTGAAGCTGGATTTGTCGTCCGACGCTTACTACGGCGTCCTGAAGGAGCCGCTGACTGTCATCCACCCGCTGAAAGGCTGCACTGACCCTCACAGCCTGACGCGGGTGCTGCATGAGGTGGAGCCCAGCTTTGTGGTACTGTATGATGCGGAGGTGAGTTTTGTGCGACAGCTGGAGATCTACAAGGCCAACCGGCCCGGAAAGGCGCTCAGGGTGTATTTCCTCATCTACGGGGGCTCCACGGAAGAACAGAAGTACCTGACGGCTCTGTCTAAGGAGAAGAGAGCCTTCGAACACCTCATCAGGTCAGGCGTGTTTCCTTTACAATGGAGCAACCGGCGATTTGGAAAATAGATTTGGGTTTATCTTAAGTGCATCCCCCTCATTGGCGATTGTGTGTGTGTTTGTGTGTACTATTGCAGGGAAAAAGCTACAATGGTTATACCAGAGGAGAGGGAGGGACGAGAAGACACCAATCTCGATCTTGCGAGAAATTTGGAGCCCGCCAATGCCACTACCAACACCCGCAAAGCAGGCAAGTCTTTGTATTGTATTTGTATTTTGAAAGGTCTTCATCTTTTTCTACTCTTCATTTTTGTTCATTTTTCCTGATTACCTATTCCCATTTTTCCTCTACGATGATCAGGAGGCCAGGAGCAGGCCAAAGAGCCGTCGCGAGTCATCGTGGACATGCGTGAGTTCCGCAGTGAGCTCCCGTCCATGCTGCACCGCCGTGGACTGGATATCGAGCCGGTCACCCTGGAAGTAGGAGACTACATCCTCACGCCGGACACCTGCGTGGAGCGCAAGAGCGTCAGCGATCTGATTGGCTCCCTGCAGAGCGGCCGCCTCTACACCCAGTGTCTCTCCATGACCCGCTACTACAGGAAGCCGGTGCTGCTCATCGAGTTTGACCCCGCGAAGCCTTTTTCCTTGATGGCCCGTTCAGATTTGCGTCACGAGATATCCTCCAATGACATTTCTTCAAAGCTCACCCTGCTCACCTTGCATTTCCCCCGGCTGAGAATACTGTGGTGCCCCTCCCCACACGCCACAGCTGACCTCTTCCTGGAGCTGAAGCAAGGCCGCCTGGAGCCCGACGCCGCAGCAGCTCAGGCCGTCACGGCAGAGTCGGACACGGTGGCTGAATCGGCGAGCCTCTACAACCCCGGGCCTTACGACTTTCTCCTAAAGATGCCTGGGGTCAATACTAAAAACTACAGGTCCCTGATCAAACATGCCGACAGCCTCGCAGATTTAGCCAAGCTCAGCCAGGAAAAACTAGCAGAAATACTTGGAAATACTCTCAGTGCCAAGTCCCTGTATGAGTTTCTGCATAATGTTGTTAATGTGCCTGCTCCTGTGCAGAAAACCAAACACACGTAGGAATATTGGCTGTATATTGTTTTTGGATTGGTTCTACATTGCAAAGCTGGATGGAATTGTCTAAAACCAGCGAGGCAGATTCATGTCATGTATATGTACAGTGTCCTTGTCATTTCCTAGTGAAATTGCATATATTAATTCATTTTTTATTAATGTAGAATGGTTGAATAATGCATTTTTTAAAATCGTATCTTTTCAAATGTATTCAGGATATGGAACTTTTATTGTATTCTGAAAAAAACTTGGAAAAATATTTAAATTTTGGAAAAATAAAATCTTGACGTTTTTTATAATGTAGGACACATTTGATTTCAATAGTATTATTTTGGTCAGTGAAGAGGAGAAGGAGGAGGAGAGGTGGACATCCCCGCCTCCTGCCACGCCCACCTCGACACCTCCTCTCCCACTGCGTCATGACGTCAACCTGCATCCAGAACCGAGACCCAGTCGCAGCCATTTTACTCCGTGAAATAAACTTCAATCTCGCTGCTGGAGGGGTGGAAAATAAAACCCCGAAGACAGCAGACATCTCCGCTGAAGGATGTGGATATGACTTGCTGAGCCACAGCTCGGACGGATCCGGCCCGAAAGTGCGTGTTACTCGGTGAGTCCAGAGAACCGAGGCGGCGCTGTCTTGTTTTTAGCATGTTAGCCCGCGCTAGCGCGAGCCGAGCTAACTGGCCAGAATGTTATCGCAGGAGACGGAGGCTGGGTGAGACTGTACGGTGGAGCTTCTGCAGCGTGTGTCTGTCTACTTCAATCCACGTGTGTTTGTTAGTTTTATAGATAATATTCATGGCCATGAACGCGCGTGCTTGTGTTTTTATGTGACTGGGTTTGTGTGCCACTCACTCACCTGTCAGATTTAAAGCACCTCGCCAGGCGTTAGCTTATCCCTTCATCCTTCAACCGACTCCTCAGCTGCGGGGCTGTCACTCAGTTACACATTCGTGGTTCATTGCATTTAAAACCTATACCCAGTGAAGTGTCAATTTGTGTATGTGTGTTTTCCTCGCGCCCCGGATGCAGTCTGCATGCAGAATGAGGGAGCCCTGCACCAGGTCTCTGTTTTTTTAATGGATTCAGAGGAGTGTGTGGAAAAAAAAAAAAAAAAATCTCTGCGTCCTCTTGTTCAATGTGCTCATGGCAAAGTAATCATCCCCAGGCTGCGAGCTGTGTTTCCAACCTCCCAGGGCAGGATTGGTTTGCAGGAAGATTGCCTGCTCAAATCTCTTTAAACCAATGTTTCCATGTCCCACCGTGTGAGCGTATGAAATAATACAAAAATAAATAAACCCCAATATCATAATGTAAACACGCAAGTGCCTCCAGTTAATAGAGCTTGGTCCATGTCCACATTTTATAGGCTGCTAGAAAAATGTTCTCATACTGTGGCAGCATTGTGGCAGTTGGTAAATCTTTTTCATTCTGAGTTGCTTGATTTGGACACGCAGGAGTTGTCTTCTCAGGAGGTCTGCAACCAAGACGTGCCGCAATGTGCATTTTACCCAAATCTGTGTTCACCTCTCGGAAAACTGCTTTACATTACAAGCCTGCAGAACACTTCATCCCAGCCAGAACCATCTTACTCTTGTTACGTCACATTAAGGCTTTTGAAGTCTTGGGAATGTATTGTTTTCATGGGACTTTTTAAGTCCACACGGGTCTTAATAAGTCAGCCAGGGAGGAAACCGCATCCCATGTGTGTCTGTGGGAACTGAGCGGCATATTGACTCGGGTGAATGAGCAGCAGCGATGACATCATTCCGGCCTTATCTCTGGATAAAAGCAGACTTGTTTTTTTGGACTAGATGCGGTCTATTTATGGCCCAGAAAACTGCAGACTCAAACTGTAGTTGGGCAAAGAGCTGTGTGTGCGGGCGCATGGTACATGTATTGATCAGCTCTCACAATCACTGAATGAATTACTTGGAGATATGAGCAAAAGTAATATTTCCAATACACTATATGAGCAACACCTGAAGATGTTGTTGAGTGGCTTTTTTGAAGTAGATTCCCATTCAGCCAGGATGTGGGAGATCTGGTTATTGCACTAAGCCTTTGACTTTGTGTGAGGGATTATTGTGTGTTTATGTCCTTCAGACACATTCACTCTTCAAACCGAGCCAGCCGAGATTCCCGTTATCTCATTCGCGCGTGTGTGTGCGTGACAAAGAGTGCTTGTGGGTACTTTATCACTGAACGTCTTCACAACCAGGCCTATTTCTTGTAAAGTTGACCCCTGACCTCTTCTTGTTAGAATGCAGACACCGAGAAGCCATCTCTCAGATAGGGCTGAGAGAGACACAGCTCTGCAGTTCCTATTCCTGTAAATGGCTGCACAATCATCACCCTTTGAGCTGGAGTGGCCGGAAGCAGGCTATTGTTTTCACCTCTCCCTGTGAGAGTGTCTGTAAGTGGAAACTGACGAGTTTGTGCCAAATTCTGTAAAAACTCAATGGGGGTTTCAACGGGTCTTGGGTGGGACTTTTCCTGGTATTGCCATTGGCAAGTCGGACAGAGAGGTCTCTATGTTTGTTTGACAGGGGTCCTATAAAATAATAAAAAATATATATAAAAAAAATATATATATATACTGATATTATTTATTGCCATGTGTTTATTTCCTCGTGCCATCACAGGTGAGTCTCCCGCCTGCCTTCAGAAGGCGGTGATTGAGGGAGAAAGGCCTCGGGGTGGAGCTGAACAGTCGCACCCACGCACTGTTGTCAGCCTGTAAAAATGTTGACTCTGAACTCAAATCTGGTCGGGCTCCAGACCAAGTGCAATCTGTTGGGTAATGGCACTTCTAATGTCCCACAAGTAAAATGTGTCATTTGGAAGTTGTTGTTTTTTTTAAGTATTTTTAGCTCTTCCACTGAGAGCGCTGGCCTTTGAGGATGGCTCCGGGTTCCCACAGGCTCCATGTGCATTGGCCAGTTTTTGTGACCAGTGTTGTCATCTTTCCAAGGCAGTGGGGCCGAGCTTTTGGTACAAACACGGATTGAACATTAACTTTTGCTGCCTCTGACTCATCCATGTGACCCTCAGACCGATACCCCCTTCACGGTTTCGCTCAGGATCAAACCAGTGTTTTTGGAATTTTGTCCGTGTCGGCATCTTCATTGATTTGAGAGGGTTGTTTACAAAAAAGTGTAGCAAGAAGGAAGGTTGTGTGGCAACATGGAAGGGAGGGGCCACGTTTTGTTGATAGCTCTGTTGTTGCACAGCACAATGCGGATGGTTGACTTAAGTGCAATGCCGCTGTGCCCAGATTTAAATACCAAACACACCCAGCGGGCAGACTGACAGAAAACTCCTCCCACTGATGATGTAACCGACCTGCCAATTGTCTGAGTAGGTTTATAGTTTTCTTGTTTATTTTTTAAACCTGTGTTGAGAAGTAAAAACGCAATTTTATCTGTAGTAGGACTCTGAGCATCTCTCTCTCTCTCTCTCTCTCTGTCTCATCCTCCTCTCTCCAGCGCACCTTTGCGTCTCGCGGTGTGCGTTTGTGCTTATTTGTGTGTGCACAAAGAGCCTTTGTTAATGGAACACGTGGTACTGGTTGCCCCTGTGCCATTAAAGCAACAGCCGCACATCTGGATGTGTTCTCTGAGTTTGCCGGGGCCCGAGCCGCCGTTTGTCTCGCGACGCCTCGTCAGCCGTGACAGTCGCTCCTTCTTTTCCTCTCTTTTTTTCACGCACACACACACGCCCGCGCACACACCCAATCCCACATTATCCCTCCCCCTGGACTCTTTCACACGCGACATCGCTGTGTTTTATCACTGCCTCGTCGGAGATGTGCCCCCAGCCCCGTGTCCGCCCCTCTCCCTCTCAGACTGCAGTGTGCATAGTGCCTTTTTGTGCCTTCACGGAGGAGCCACTTCCTTTGTCCTGGAGCCTGCTGCAGGTTTCCCCCTGCAACCCGTGAACATGAACGAGCAGACCTTGTCGCAGCCTCGACTCTGTGCTAGTTTCATTCAGGCATCGTTAAGTGGCCCTCATCGGATTTTCTTTCTATTTATCTTCAAACACACCTATTCCAGTTATTTTATTCTGCTGGAGCTGTGTGTGTGTGTGTGTGTGAGTGCGCGTGTGAGTGCAATTTTATACAATGCCACGCCGCAACATCATGTCAGCTGATTAGTTTCGGGGTTGTTGCTCCTCTGTATTGATTTCCTTCTTCTTTACATAGTGATTTCTGGATAGATTTTACATATCAGAAAACATGTTTCACTTTTGCATCAGCACTGGTTATTAGTTTGAGATCAACGGACAATGTGACCAAGCACTTCAGTGGCTTCACACGGGATGAATCTAAATCTTTGGGATATTCACCTTCGCCTCATTTTGTCTTTGTCCAGGTGTGACCCGATGGCGTAGCGTGACTCTTCGCAGAAGCTCGCCCAGACATCGACCTCCTCCGTCCCTCGCTGTCCTCGGCTTCTACTGGTAGGAATGAATTCATTCACACAGTGACTGTTATTATTGATGTTAAATTATTAAAGATACTGTTACTGGAACGGGGTGGTTGAACTGTCTGCAGCATGGTGCTTTGGTGGCACTTTATCATTACTAAGGGACCAGGAAGGGTCCGCGAGTCGGACCCCAAGTTTTGAAGAGCGGATGAACTTTGAGGCTGTGGCCAGATACGCCACGCACCAAAACAGATTACCAGTAAATGCCACGGGGAACCGGGGGTCGACTCCCACGGTAATGCTCGATGGCTGATTGGCTGGACGGAAAATGTCAGAGATGGCGCACGTCATATCAAGTCATTGCAAAGTATTCACACACTTGAGGCCTGGGTCTCAAACTTGCCTGTGTGAAATAATAGAAAAAATCCTGCAAACTCTCACTCTTAATTATCCGATCTCATGCGTCCCTTATTTCAATTATATTTATATTGTAAATATCAAAAAAGGTGTATCAGGGATTTCAGTCATTAGAATTTGGTGATGGTCTCTTAAACAATCTTTAAAAACACGAAAATGCCGTTTGGGCTTTTTTCAGTTCGTTAAAATGATTCTCTCTTATTGATTTTTTTTTTCTCTGCAATTTTGACGGTATGTTGTTGTGTGTCAAAATCTGATCGAATGAGCTTTAGGAATGCAGTATTATGTCTTTATGTAAACACGCTGTATAGCTAATGGGCTGCATAGTCCTCCTCTCCGCCGTCGAATGCCTTTGGCCCTTTAATAGTCGGCTGGGAAAAATAAAGGCAGCAATGGGAACACAACGGTTCTCAGCCAAAGGCAACACATTAGGACGGTTAGTAAAGAGCGCCCATGCCCTGGAATGGACGGTGCGGGTGCTGCTGGAGACGGATAAATAGCGTGCATGTTCAGACGGAGCAGTCCGTCATCCGCTGGTTAGGAGACCGTTGGGAAGCCTTGGATACTAAACTGTTTGTTTTGCTCCCCGAAATGTTTCCTCTCCCTCTCGTTTGAGATGGCCGCGGCCGCGTCCTATTCCAGATTGTGCAGCCCTGCACAGAGAGGACATTCATGTGCAAACTGCCGTTGTTTCTCATCAGCCGCGGTTTGAAAGGGTTCTGGAAGGGTAGAAATGGCCGACCCAGCTCTTTTTGATGAATAATTTGGGGACCGCGACTGAGCTCTTCCAGATGGCTGAGATGAAGTGCCACTCTGAGCATTTCAGCAGTCGGGAGAAGCAGTCACACCAGCAGGAGGATGACGAGGAGCCTACCAAATATCCCTAAATGATGTTCCTCCTGTTCCTCCACAGGTAGCAGCCAGACATATACGATAAGGGGGCCGGTGACCCGTACCCCTTGCTTGCCTGGAGCCCTCCCCACCCCCACACCCCCTCCTCCCGAGGCAGGATGGAGCCCCAGGCCTGCCCGTGGCTGTTCCGTGCAGAGGGGGATTGTGGGATGGCGACTCTGCTGGTGCCCAGTCCCCAGAGTGAGGCGGTGACCCACGAGATGGAGGAGCTGTCGCTGCAGCCCTCGCAGAATCTACCTCCGCTCAGTGAACGGAAAAATGGTGAGGACATGAAAAATCGATGTTACATTATTATTAATAACCTAATAAATGCCTGAGTGATGAGTGTATTAATCAATAGAATTTATTTGTAACTATTTTGATAATTTATTATTATTATTATTATTATTATTATTATTATTATTATTATTATTATTATTATTATTATTATTATTATTATTATTATTATTATTATTATTATTATTATTATTATTATTATTATTATTATTATTATTATTATTATTATTATTATTATTATTATTATTATTATTATTATTATTATTATTATTATTATTATTATTATTATTATTATTATTATTATTATTATTATTATTATTATTATTATTATTATTATTATTATTATTATTATTATTATTATTATTATTATTATTATTATTATTATTATTATTATTATTATTATTATTATTATTATTATTATTATTATTATTATTATTATTATTATTATTATTATTATTATTATTATTATTATTATTATTATTATTATTATTATTATTATTATTATTATTATTATTATTATTATTATTATTATTATTATTATTATTATTATTATTATTATTATTATTATTATTATTATTATTATTATTATTATTATTATTATTATTATTATTATTATTATTATTATTATTATTATTATTATTATTATTATTATTATTATTATTATTATTATTATTATTATTATTATTATTATTATTATTATTATTATTATTATTATTATTATTATTATTATTATTATTATTATTATTATTATTATTATTATTATTATTATTATTATTATTATTATTATTATTATTATTATTATTATTATTATTATTATTATTATTATTATTATTATTATTATTATTATTATTATTATTATTATTATTATTATTATTATTATTATTATTATTATTATTATTATTATTATTATTATTATTATTATTATTATTATTATTATTATTATTATTATTATTATTATTATTATTATTATTATTATTATTATTATTATTATTATTATTATTATTATTATTATTATTATTATTATTATTATTATTATTATTATTATTATTATTATTATTATTATTATTATTGTTGTTATTATTATTATTGTTGTTGTTATGTATTTGGTATTTGCTATTGTTGCAAATCATTCAGCAAGACGTTACATGGAGGGCTAGTCCCGTTTATCCTCTAATCATTTTATAAATGGTTTGTATATTCATTAACGCACTTTTATAAGTACATAATCAGTTCAAAACCTAAACGTGAATGGTCAGCTCCTTCCTCTGCAGTGCACATGTGATGCCAGCCAGCCGGTGTGCTCGTCATCACCCTCACCATGTTGTCTTGGCATGGCGATGGACTGACTCAGGCCCTGATGGATGGCTGCGCGATTACCAGACTTTAGGAGCGGCTTAGATTCGCGCTTGCGTTTGCCAGTTCCTAATCGTGGCTTAGATGGCGCAGGCAGCTCGTTCCAGGGGCACTCTGGGTGATATTGATCGCCATGCTCGGCCACAGTCAACCACGGCAGGGTGTTTAGGCAGAATGGATCCAGGCTGAAATGGTCGTAGGTTTTCGTGCACCAAATTCTGCTGGTTGTGCACCGTCTGCTGCATTTTGACGCTGGAAAATGTCTCTGGAATGTCAACAGTCGAAGCAAGGGCCCATCATCTCGGCTTTGGTCATTTCCCCTCCAGTGACATCACACCTCATACTTTCCACTCTTCTGAGTCATGCCCACCGCAGAGTCCCTTTTTTCTCACATCGGTTGTAACGGGCAGGTGTCGGTCTGTCCATCATCGTGACAGGTTGCAGTGTGTGAGACCACCTCGCTTGTGCTGGGTGGGAGTCTGGTTGATGGAGTTGGGCCAACATTAATTAATTTAATGATCAAAATCGTATGTTCATTCAAATGTTCTTTAGTTTGGAGGAGTTTTTTTAATATCCCTCCCTGTGATTTATTTTCGGCATTTATATTTAGGTCCGTGTGTCCTCCATGGAATGTTTGTGTGTGTCTGCCTCTGTGTGGAGAAACAGCTCGGTCGTGTCAGTCCCTGCTGAGGTCACAGGTCAACTTGTTTTTCAGGCTGGCCTGTGTTTCCTCGGAAAACGCCACAGAAGTTTGTCTGAATCACTTGAACAAACATGCCTCCACGGAATCCCTTTCTCTGGCTTTTTACTAAGTGGAGTTGGGGCCAAAACTGCCCACCTCCTTTCAGGGTTGAATAACCCCACGGGCTCCCTAACTACCGAACGGTCTGCGTCAGTGTCACGTATAGACAGGAGAGGGGTAGATGTTCTGTAAATGTTTCACCACGGCACTTTCTGTGTGATTCCTGGCAAAGGCTTGCTAATGACAAATGATGGCGACCGGCGGTCTCTGACCCTGGGAGATATGGTCGCCCTCAATTTGTGTACACTACCTCAGCGTGTGACGATGATGAGTGGACACGCCGTTTCCTGTCTGAACAATGCTGTGTTTTTCAAAGTGAGCTTTGATTCATCCCTTCCTGTGAATGCAGAAGTGTCCATGCTCATGGCCAGTGTTTCATTCATCTACATGGTTGACTTCCCTTTTCTGTTTGCCCCGACACAAATCGCAGCTCCAAAGTTTTACCCTGCAAAACGTGCTGACGGAGAGAGGGAAGTAAGAGTAGGGGAGAGGGGGGGAAGGTGTTTAAAGGAGGTTTAAAGAAATAAAGGACGGACCCAGTGTCGCTTCCCTATAATTCTTAGAAATGTTGAACTGCTGTGAATTTCCATTGTTCGTTTAAAGGATGTGACAAATTGGAATCCAACAAGTTTTTGGAGGCATCAGCTTGATAATCATATGAATCTCAAAATGCTGATGCCCGATAGCTCTCCGGAAGGCTTTTAAAGCCAGCGCATGGATACGTAGATAAAATGTGGTCGACTAGAGGAAAAAAAAAAAAAAAAAAAAGCCAAGACCAGAGTCCTGATTGCAACACACGATTGTGATTGTATCCCTAATGGATTCAAGAGCAGGATAAGGGTGTGGGGAGAGGTGGGTATGTGGTTATTTTCTATTCTTTTAACTTTTTTTGTTTTTCTCCCCTTGTCTTTCAGTCCTGCAGTTGAGGCTTCAGCAGAGGCGAACCCGGGAGCAGCTGGTGGACCAGGGCATCATGCCACGTGAGTATCAGCCCTGCTCGCTCTCCGTCACTCACACCCAAGCTAGCGGAACAGGACGTGATCACTGAGAACATGTCAATGTTGGTCTCCATCTGCATGATGATATGCGTTTATGAAAATTTTATGTGTCGCAGCTCTCAAGAGCCCAGCAGCGTTCCATGGGCAGATTCGCAGCTTGGAGCGAGCCAGGGTGAGACTTTAAAAACGATGCATGGGCTTGATCTAAACTTGTGCAGGAGAGGAAATCCACTTCTGAACGGTTGCGCCGCTCAGTGCAACAATTAGGCCTCATGTCCTACTGACATTGTCCTCTCCCCACCCTTTTGTCTTACAAGACTGAGAATTTCCTGAAGCACAAGATCCGGAGTCGTCCGGAGCGAGCAGAGCTGGTCAGGATGCACATCCTGCAGGGTACACATCACTTTCTAGTTCCCAATCATGTTTTTTTTTGTTTCCCCATGCGTACCTTTAAAGCCCACGAGACAATGCAACAATAAAAAATGACACTTCTGTGATATACAGTGTACTCCATGTGTGACATCCTCCAGAGACCGGAGCGGAGCCCTCATTGCAGGCCACGCAGATGAGGTTGAAGAGGGCGCGGCTGGCCGACAATCTGAACGAAAAGATCGCCCAGAGGCCCGGCCCACTGGAGCTGGTGGAGAAGAACATCATCCCGGTGGATTCCAGCCTGAAAGAAGCCATCATCGGTGAGACCCTGCTCCAGTGGACGCTCTCAGAAGGAGGTTTTTGTTTGGGGGGGGGAAAAAAAACACACACACACTACAGTGGACGTGACCAGATATTTTCTTTTTATTGTCTGTTAGTGGGTCAGGTGGATGAAGATGAAGACGAAGAAAGCTGCGATGCCCTGTCCCCAGAGCAGCCAGCCAGCCAGGAGTCCCAGGTCTCTGTCCCCTCACCCGTGGACAACAGGGCACCAGAGACACCCTCTCCTGCACCTCCACCACCGTCGAGCACAATGCTGCAGGTTTGATAGAGATTTAACACAAATACTATAATACTGTTTAGAATCTTTTTCTAACATTGTTAAAGGACGTTGCATCGTCTATTTTTGTGTTGTTCGTCATTTAGACCCTCACAATTGCAACACAAGCAAAAACGGACTTTCCGAAGGTGATACCGACCACTGAGCCTCCTCCGGCCAGCCGCCCCGCTGTCACACCCATTCCCTCGAAACCAGGCCCAACACTGGTGAAGGTAAGGACCCCCCCCCCCCCCCCCCCACACACACCCGCCCCCCCCCCGGCCCCCCGATGAAACGTTCCCCCCCCCCCCGCTACAGCAAAGCCAGCAGAAGACCCCCTCAGAGAAGAGTCGCAGCAAGAAGGGCAAGGAGCCAAAGCCCAGGGTGAAAAAGCTCAAGTACCACCAGTACGTCCCTCCAGACCAGAAGCTGGAGGCCACGGAGGAACCCATGGACTCCTCCTACGCCCGGCTACTGCAGCAGCAGCAGGTCTTCCTCCAGCTGCAGATCCTCAATCAGCAACAGCAGCACTACAACTACCAGACAATATTACCAGCCCCGCTCAAGTATGCACCGTATATAGACTTATAAGACGTCTAAGATTTTACAGCGACAAACCGCGACCCCCAATGCGTATTTTTCTATATTAATAACGAACAGGATGTGGTTTTCATAAATGTTCTCCTGCTGCCGTGCTGTGGTTTGGTTGACCGGCTTTGTTCGTGGGCCACAGGATGGATGCTCTGTTTCGTGTTGAAAGCAGATTTCCTCTCTTTCCGACCGTGTCTGCGCACAATACTCCTTTGTCCACCCTCCGTCTTGCCTCCTTTCCGTTTCTTGTTCATTTGTTTGATTTAGAAAAAATGGTGTGAAGGACCTCCTCTTGAAAATAATGACCTCATCTCTCTTGTGTCTCCTCTCTCTCTCTCTCTCTCTGTAGACCAGTGGCGGAGGGTCAAGGCAACGCTGCCAGCAGCCTGCCGGCCTCCATCGTGGTGTCTTTGCCCACCGCCACAGCGCCTCCCCCTCCGCCTCCGGCTTCAGCTCGGCAAAACCATTCGCTGTCCAACCGCCGGCCAGGAGTCCTGCCCGCCAACCTGGAAGAGATGAAGGTCTTTGGAAAAGCTCTTTTCTCCCAGCAAACCCTTTGCACTTACCGCTTGAGGACAGCATGTCCCAGCAGTAGATCAACTGTAATAATCGTAGACCAAATAAGGGTTGTGCCTTTTAAGGCTGAACAGCTGTAAAAACTGAACTGTATCAAGTATCCGGAACAGCCAGTTCAGAAATCTGAACATTTTTGGCCAGGCATGGAACAATTTAACCCTGTTTGCATTTTACGCTGTGTGAGTTTAAGAGATGCTTCATTCATTCATTAATGCCAAGCTTAGAAAGTGAGGAACATTCTGAGAGTGGTTTCATTTTCCATTATTCCAGTACTGTTCAAAAACAGCTGACGTTATCGTATCTACTGTTTCTCTTTCTAGGTGGCCGAGCTAAAACTGGAGCTCAAGCTGCGTGGTCTTCCTGTGTCGGGAACAAAGACCGATCTGATCGAGAGACTCAAGCCTTTCCAGGACATTCCCAGCCACTCCGCTCCTACCGTCATTCCACCTCCTGCAGCGACCACCTCCGTCCCCATGGAGGTCAACCCTTGCACCGCCGCCACCCCCCCGGCCAGGCTCCTCCCAGTCCCGCAGGTTGCTCCAGAGAGCATGGGCTCCACACCGCCGGTCTCACCCATCCCCAATGGCCCCTCCCCCTTCCAGCGGGACGCCGGCATGTCTGAGGATTCTGGAGTGCAAATGGTGAGCTCCGGTCCGGCGGCTCCGCGGTCCTCCCCTCTTCCACCTTTCCGTGTGCCAGAGGAGAAGGACCGGAGGCTGCACGAGAAGGAGCGGCAGATAGAAGAGCTGATGAGGAAGCTGGAGCAGGAGCAGAGGTTGGTGGAGGAGCTGAAGATGCAGCTGGAGGTGGAGAAGAGGGGCCAGGGTGGCTGCTCCCCCAGCCCCGCCTCTGCATCTCCCAAACTCATCTCTGTAGCCGCCATGAGTCCTGTCGCCACTGTTCTCAATTCAAATGTAGTCAAAATGGAGGGCGCAGTCCTGTCAAACTGTTTATCCACAACCGCCACCATCCCAAACTCTGTCCTGAGCTCCCAGGCTCTCGCAGGCCCCCGGCCCACGATGGTGAAGTTGGAGGACGTGACCGTTTCTGGTGGCAAGCCGCTCCAGCTGAAGACCCCAACCCAGCTCCCAGCCGGCGCCGGCCCACGGGGGCTCCCTCAGACACAGAGGAGCCCCAAACGTCAGAGCCAGTCCCAGCCCACGGCCCCCAGTGTGCAGCAGTTCTTCATCCGGCACCCAGGTGGTGTCTCCCAGGTGCTGGCTCAGCCCCAGACTCTGCTGACCACCACCGGCCAGGCCGGGACTCAGATCCTCCTGCCGGTCTCGCTACCCAACAAAGCTACTGCACTGCAGCTGCAGGTGAGATCGGAGTCAGGGGGGGGGGGGCTCATCGTATGCCGTCAAACTATCGAAGCCTGTCTATTTGATTTAGCAACGGAATTCATTCGGGGTTTGTATGTTTTTTTTTCCCCTCTCTCCCTCATCGCAGCCTGTTCTGCAGGCCTCGGTTCCTCACATGCAGAGCACTCGGATGGAGACGGCACCGAGCCAGCACTTATCCAACCACAGCCCTTTGCTGCAGGTCGGTCACGCAACATCTCTGGTTACATGCCTGAGAAAAAACGTGCTCCAGTCACTGTGTAGCGTTTGTGTAATGTCTCCTGTAATGATGCTAACTGGAGAGGTAGTGTTGGACTGCAGCTGATGACTATGTCGATATATCTCCCCTGCACTGGAGCTCAGATGAAAGCTCCAGAGATGTGCTGTTGTACGGCCTTCATACATCCGTTTCCTGTTTCATTCTGTGGGGGATTTTCATCTCCAAAGTTATCTCTGTCTTGTTTAGTTTTTTTTTCCCATGATGCACTGTGGCCTGACATCGGACCGTTTCTCTTGTGTGTTGCCAGACTCTGACGGTGTGCAATAATACTTCTGGTTTGGAGAACCAGGTTAGACCTGAGAGAAATCCTCAGTGTTTCCTCAGAAGCTCCCCTGAAAACAGGGTCTCTCCCCGGGCTTCACCCAACCAACACGCCCCCAACGGACCCCTAAATAAGGTATCGCAGCAAATATTTGAATTTAGTTTGTGATGAACATTTTTTTCTCCACTTGAAACGGTTGCTCGCCCACGTCCATCCTTAAAATCCTCCTGTGTTCTCTCTCTCTCTCGCTCTTAGTCCTCTTCTCCCCAGCCTACGTTCATCCTCCAGCCCACCTCTCTTTTCACTCAGCCGCCAAAGACGAGAGAGCCCCCTCGCTACGAGGAGGCTGTCAAACAGAGCCGCAACATGCACATCAACAACGCTTCACAGGTCAGACACTAAAATGCACCGTCCAAACACCCACACACACACATCACCACACACGCAATTTTTTTTTTTCAGCAGTGAGCTCTTGATTTGCTTTCGGCGTATTGTCTTTAATTCTCTTAACTCATTTACTGTCTCCTCAGGTTCCTACCGCAGCCAGCCAGCAAATGGATGACTTGTTCGACATCCTCATAGAGAGTGGAGGTAACTTGGTGCTAACTGAAACGGACCAGTACAGAATAATAATTCACTTATTTATGTTCACAGTGTAAACAGTGTTATCCCAAATAACATTTTAAAGGGTGTGTGTATATTTTTTTTATTTCTTTGCCCTGCCCTTTTGCAGAGATGACACCATTTATCCAGCAGGACCCCACGGTGTCTCTCAGTAAGACTCTGCCAGTCACGGCCAGTATCACCACCCTGCCGGTCAACACCGCCCTCTGCAGACCTCCCCCGCAGATCTACATGGCCCCTCCGCCCACCCTGAGCCCCCTCCTCGACCCCGGCCTCTCCTCCCTGGCCACGGACAATCAGCTGGAGGCCTTTCTGGAGGGGACACTGGCCGGAACATCACCCGTCACTGACCTGCGCACCCGGGGTCTGATGGAGGAGCTTCAGGCCCAGCTGATGGACCAGCAGCCCTACTCTCCCATGGACACGTCAGACCTGTCCTTCTGCGACTCCTCCTCACCCCCCTCCTCGCTAAACATGGGCCTGTCTGACCCGGCACTGGACAACATGGAGTGGTTGGACCTCACCATGCCCCCGGGTCCCGCTGGGGCACTCACTCCCCTGGGCATCCCGACAGACTTCCTGGATTCACAGGACCTGCAGCTGCACTGGGAATGATGGAGGATAGTGGCCCGAGCATCTGAGCCAGGAGTGGAAAAGATGGATGGATAAAAAAAAAAAAAACAATAGAGAAAGAGAACGGCCTCCGCTAGGAGTTGAGATCAAAATTGTTAAATAAGGAAACAAAAGGAGAACAATTGGCATTTCTGTGCCATATCACTCTTCACTGTACATTCACACCATCTGTAATATTCCCACTTCACTACAGAAGATGACCTTGAGCAGGCACAACCCTGATCAAGCTGAACTACAAGCAGGAGTTTGCACAGCTTTAGAAGAGGGCCGACAAATGTCATCGCCAAGGTGATTGCAAGAAATTGATATTTTTTTTTAGACCTTCAGTGTGAGAAGGCAGTGATGCTTTACAGAAGAAGCAGATGGAGCCAAATGAAGACTGTTATGGACTGTAAATACCACACCAATACTACTTGATATTCTCCCAGTCAGAGATCCTGAGTAGCACTCGTGGCTGACATCCCCCAGTTTGTTTGGGTTTAAGTGCGTCCCGCGTCTATTTTACTGTGTGAGCACAGTATCGGTGTGTGAAAGGCTCCCTGTAGAGTCTTCTGTAGGTTTTGTGATTTGTAAGGTCTTCATTCCACTGAGGCACACTAAGACATACCAGGGACCTCAGTGTTCAAGGACATCCAGAGCATTCTCAAAAAATGACCACGTCACCCAGAAACGCATGGACGAAACCAGTCAAAGTTTATAAGGTGCTGGACGGTGAACATTTTAGAATTCCACGTCAAACTTGCTCATCAAAGATGCAAGAAGGATTTTCCAACTGGGAGGAGCTAACCCCCTCTGGTCCCACTGGTGCAGTCTACCACATAATGTAGATGACGTGTTTGCTGCCTAATCTGATGTGCTGTGTCCGATGCGACTGTTCTCTTCTGACCTATCACGACCCCATCCGCTCAAGCCGATGAACCAATGACTCCACTACAGACGGATGACGAGAGGAGGAAGGTCTTCCTCCTCCTCATCCATGTCAGAGCTATGCACTATGGAGGCCGGAGGGATCTAAGGATGCGCCTCATTCACCTCAGAACAAGACAATGTGAACTTTGCATATCCATCGTTAAGATATTAAGTGATCAATGATTGTGGTCGGCGTTTATCATGTGGCGGATCACTACAGAGACACTGCATTTTGTTGTCCAAGCCTCGTATTTTGAATGTCATTTTTGAAAAGATCAAAAAAGAAAATAGGACTATACGTACAAAGTGGGCAGCTTTTGATTTATGTCAGATAAACTGACATAAATCAGTAGTAAGGGAACAAACATCAGTTTGTGAGACATGCAGTCATAATGTGTGTGAACTGTGTGTAAATTGTAAGTCCTATGAAGAAAGATGTCTTTGGAGAAGACACGCGTTAAATCTATCTTTCCTACATTATCCCTGCACTTTGTGTATGAGTGAGTGAGTGAGTGTTTGTGTGTGTGTGTCAGGGCAGGGAATTTACTGCAACCAGAGCCAACAAATGGGCTACGATTTCCCTGCTGCTTTACCAGCCCATCAATCAAGAGACCAACCAATCGTTGTTCCAAAGTAATATTTGGCCAGTGAAATAGTCTAATGGTGATGCATCTGCCACTGTGGCCTGTAGACCAAGTTAGTTTCCTGACTGTGTGTGCGTGTGAGAGAGCGAATCAAGCATGTTGACGTGTGTGTGTGCTCGCGCGCGTGTGTGGAATCGTCTTCCTGTCTCGTGCATGATCCTCTGTGTCTGCTCTCTGTGCATGATTGTACTCGCCTTTAATCTCGGGCTGTCTTTCAAGTTCTATGAAGTTGCTAATATCTATGAAATCCAATTTTTTGCGCTCCATTTGACGTATTCTAAAACGGCTTCTGATGACTGTTGTACTGTTTTTCTCTGTGTTGTTAAATCGGTGTGATACAGTCAGAAACGCACACACACACACTTGAGGGCTTTCTTCCCTTTAAAAGCCTTCATAAATACTCAAATGTTTATTTTTATTGGATTGCATCATATCCCACTCACTGTTTCAATCGACCCTAAATAATGAGTTGCAGATTTAAATATTGGGATTGATACAGTGTAACTGTATGGCACTTTGATATAGGAGAGTTTTTTTTTTCCATGTTGAGTGAAATTTCAGTTACATTCACATTTTAACCACTTCATTGTGGGCACTAGAGGGCGTGATGGCACATTTTTCGTGGCAATTGTTGGTTCTTCAGGGTCATTTCCTGCTAAATAAAATGTCAATTGGGCTATTTTTGTGTTTTTTTTTATATGGGATGAACACTAAGAGTCCTTAGTTGATTGATGCTTATCTTAGAAAAGATTGTTAATGAATTATTTTTATTTCTGTTTTAAGGCCATCAGATGTGATATATTGTTGCAAATAGGCAATAGAACATATTTCTCATGTTTTATTTCTTGGGGGGGAGTAAAAGCATAAATCACGTAATCTTGTTTTGTAAAAATGTTGAGGATTTCGTGTGTATTGCAGAAGTTTTTTTCCCCTCATATCAGACATACCCAAACCTCTTGGCTGCAATAAATCTAAATGATTTGGTTATTGTTGTTGCTGACCCGCCAGACAGGGACAGCTAAAAGCAATAAGCGCTGTTCTCCCTTAATATAATGTACTGTATGTTCATTCCTGCCCTGTTTTTGTTCACGTAGGAGTCTTTACTGCATATAGAGTAATATATTAGTCTCTAATTTCAAAAGCACTTCATATCTGAGTGGTTAACATGAGGGTTTGTTGGAAAACCCTTCTTACGTGTGAGGTTTATGGAATCACCATCAGTCAGGCTCCGTCTCTCCTGCTCCTTTATGTCCTTGTTCACCTCCGCCCTATTCCATTATGTGAACACTGTACATTTTTGGGTGGACAAGTTGAATCGCGGTAATGAGCGGAGGTTGGTACAAGATGTTTCAGTACAAGGTTCTCCACCCTCATCAGCTTACATACATTCTTCATTGTAGCCGAGTCTCCTCCACCCATGCCATGCCTGTTGTTGTTTGTAATGCCATATGTTTTGCACATGTGTATATATTTATATAGATGCAATGCATATTTTTATACGTGTGTAACATCTATGGGCTTTCTATTTTGTAAATATTCAAAAAGATGTATATAAGTACTGTATGCCTTTATGTGTCAATAAAATGCGGTGTACTGTGAACGTGCCTCTGTAGAAGTTCTTTTACTTTAGAAAAACAATGTACAAAGTGCACAGAGCTATTTAAAATAAATAAATAAAATAATTATGTTCTTTAGTAGCTCATATAGTTCAGAACGCAGTCTGCATCTTCACCAGGCCTGGAACCGTCCCTTTAAAGTCGAAGCCCCTCCCTTTGGGACCAATATTTCTTGAAAGAACAATGAATTAACAAAATATATTTTTTAATTTAAATAAACATGAATACGATTAAAAAAATACTGACACAAACGGAAACGACAACTTTCTAAAATAAACAGGGACAACAATATTTAAAGCGAATAGAAAACCGGAAGTTGGGATGACCGTGTGTGAAACTAGCGCGCGGGAATATGACTATTTAAAGCCCGGAAGTGCCTCCCCTCTGCTTGGCTAATTGTGAACAGACCCCACCGAAACAACAGGTGGGTTAAAGATGTGAACGTTTGAAACTGTAAAGAAAATGAATTTATTATCAATGAAACGACCTTTGGCGTGTGTGGTTTGTTCTTGCATACAATTACACATTTAAAAAACGCTCATTAGCTCACTAAAGCCTTGTGTGTGTCCGTGTTGTTGTTGTTTTAGCTAACCCCGGATAAGCTAGAGGAAGACACGGATACATGACGCAGCTGATATAACCGAGGAGGACACATCATTTTGGGCTGAGGGCCATAATCTCCTGTTGACAGACGCCGCGTTATCAGATGGGCCACTGGGGTAAGGTAAGACATGAGGCCAGATATCATCAGCCTTTAGCTTAACAAAGCAGCCTGAGAGGCCGAAATGCTAGACCTGCTATCTCCACACAATCAGAGTCCATCTCCACACTGACAAATGAGTCCATTCATGGGCCTAAGTGGGATAAACAGAGAGCTGGTCTGTCAAATAAGTGTGGGGAGGAAAGTGAATAAATGTTAACCAGTGTGTTATGCTTTTAAAATGGTCTACAGTAATTCTAATGAGCTTCACATGTACATGATAATAGCAATGGAAAAGGTGGTTTAAATTCAATATTTTCATATCGCCTCTGAACTGTGTGTCTATTGTTGTTAAGTGCTAAGTGAAAATGCTCAATACTTTTTTTTTATGTTTCATATTTGTTTGAGAAGTACAAGGATATTTCCTCAAGCCTTTGTGACAATTGTATTCCCTCTGACACATATTATCTCTTTATTTTTTGAGGCTTCCCTGGACAACTATGATATTGTGCCCACAGCTGGTCAAAATGAATAGTAATTTGCTATGAAAAAAGGTGTTGACGAATTTCACGCTTAGTTTGTTACCCGTTTTGTTTGTCTTGCATTTTGAAAGCACTTTTAGTAGCAGGTGTGTATCGTGAAGACTTTTTGACATAGTACCTTTACAGTATGTTGTAGGTTACAATGAACAGGAGGTGGCAGTGTTGTCTCAGGCATAAATTCTCAAACCTTTCACCCTGACTCTAAATGTTGCCTCCACCTCAGTGGGGTAACACTTTTAAAGTCCTCATGAATCCGTGGTCTTGTTTGCTCATTATATTGGGCTGACATCTCCAAAAGTTAAAGAATGTGTTGTCTTGGTTTTGGGGACAATGTGACACATATTACGATTTGTCTTTGATTTTTTTTGCGGTTCATTTGTGTTCTGTTTGTCAGTTTTATAACTGAAACGTTCAATTGTCAGCTTACAATATTTT
>JAFBJU010001239.1:574017-608430 GCA_016785305.1 Colistium nudipinnis
AAGACAAGGTATTATTATGCCTCTGGTGTCAGGTGAGGTGCTGGAGCAACTAGTCTGTGTCATGCTTACAATTGCTGGATCAGCAGGCTTACACAGTAACAAGTGAGTAATACAAACACGTTATCTCTATAAATCTCCGTCAAGCTCTTCTGGATGGCAGTGCTTCTGCCATGTTGTTGGATTTTTCCAGGAATTTTTCTGGACAAGATCCTGATTTGAAAGTAAAACGTTGTGTGCAGCAGCACATTAAAATTGACACAAACATGACATTTTTCAATGCATCGGTTGTGTAACTTGTCATCACGGTGCAACTCTGTGATTTCGGTTACAGTCACAATCTACTGTTATAGTGTAGTTGTTTTTCTTTTCTTTTAGTTTCCATTTTTTAATTATATACTCTGGAGATGTGGAATATATTCCTTAGGTCCAACGATTATAAATCAGAAATGTAATCTTGAGAGTGCTGTTCCTCGAAGCCGCAGTGTATTTTGAAGCAAGGTCGGGAGAGAGCCAGAGGCTCCAAAATCAGGCACAAGACTCCCAGTGTTCCAGTGTTCGGCTTGCTCTTGGCACCAACTCCTGACCAGAGAGGTCTAGCTCGCCGCAGCCACTGCACAATGTGTGTGTGTGTGTGCGTGTGTGTTTGTGTGTGAACATATATAGCCCTCCCCCCTCCCAACTTCTGAGCCCATATAGAAATAGCTTTGGTTGACGACTTTTATGAGCTCTCCCACATAGAAACGGTGCCTAGGTGTGAGTCAGTGAGGCTCGAGCATGGTTCCTAGTGGAGCACTTTGCCGTTTTTGTCGTATCGCATGTAGTCCTCAGATGTGCACAGTCAATAGTGGTGTACACATGTAGCTGTAGTGGAGGTGGGTCCAGATGTAGTGGAGTTTGACAAATCTGAACACACAAGCAATTCAGGGGAGCTCTCCTAAATTGGTTCCATTCCTTGGCTGACAGTGGTGAGGTCATCCCCCACAGAAAAAGAGACCGAGCGGGTGATTCTGACAATGCTCAAATTTCATACTTTCCCTGCTGCTGTCATTATAGACCGTCACAGAAAATAATCTTTACAGGAGAGCAGTGTGTCTTCACCATACAGCTGGGGGATGGGGAGGTGGACCACACAACCAAACCTCACACTCGATTAACACATATGGATCTGACATTAATCCACAAGGTTCCTTTACGTATGTCAATGGAAAGCCATCCATCTGTCTTCGTCCTCAGACAGAATATCCACCCGGGGTCTGGAAGTCTAGGACGCAACACGCAAAACCACAGTGAATATAAATAAATGGCTGTATTTCTCTCTCTGCCTTTGTCTGGTCAGGACACTCCGCCGAGAGCCTGCCAAGTTGTTCATCTACATTTGGGTTTGGCTGTTCCCCTCTCCCGACAGCTTAGCCCGGGCCAAGCCACAGGAAAAGGAAGCAAAAGGTCCTCTCTGAAGAGCGTATAAAATATTGTCACGGGGGGGAAAAAAATGGCCAACGCGAATGGCAAAGTTGAAATCCCCTCTGTTCAAAAGGCCTTTGAAGGTATGGCATGGGGTAGCCGTTGCCGTTTTTGCTCCTTTTGTTGATTCTCTCAACCAATGCCACTAGTTACAAGCCATTTCAACTACCCCCGTTTAATCCGATATCAGTCAAGTGGTCCTGGAAGTCCCCTGCTTCAAATCCACAAAGCAGCTGTGGACATTTCAATTCAGAAGAAGAGATTCACTTATTTCGGATGTGCCTTTGGGCGAGACATCTAAACTCCTCCGGTGGAGCCGTTCATTTGCTAAAAGTTTAATTAGTTTGTGGTTTGGAAACATTTCGTGGATTAAGAAAACATTGTGCTAAATGGCTATATATAAATATATATATATATATAAAAATATATATATAAAAAAAAAAATGTTATTTTAGAATAAACACTTATTCACAATCTTGGCAAGAGTTGGATGACGAAGATTAATACTGTGTGATCCGTGCGTGTTCAGTTTACTCCCAACATTAAGCCAAAAAGTGAATTTACCAATTTCTTTAATGACTACTGCGTGTCGCTGCAGTGGTTGAAAAATAATTAATTGCACTCAGAAATCCGTTTCAGCAGTACACTCCACTGTAAACCATCAGCAACAACATCTCTTGGGTAAAAAAAATAAATAACACTTCCATTTTTATTTACCTGATAATGCTGTTGATCCGTGCGCCCTATACCTGCAGTATAAATATGATATTTGGTGATGGGGTTGCTAAGGACTTTTTCCATTTCCCCATTGCTGTTTTATAAAATCTAGGCTCCATTGAAAACTATAAAAAAAAAAAAAAAAAAAAGTCAGACAGTAAAGCAAACTCATTGGCTTCTTCCTACACATATTCAACCCAAACACATCCCCACGCACTTCCTGCTGTCCTCCTCTTTGGCAATGTCTGTGACAGGATATACAGTGAATGCACGGTTTGTGTGCATGCATTTGTGCGTGGTGTCTCTTATGTATCTTCACGTAAAGCATGAGAACGCATTTGGGGTGCATTTGCGCTGGTGATAGATTTGTAGCAGTATGCAAACGCATGAGGCGCGTGTCCGTGTTTGTAGGTGTAGGTGTGTGTGTGTGTGTGTGTGTGTGTGTGTGTGTGTGTGTGTGTGTGTGTGTGTGTGTGTGTTGAAGATCAGCGTTCCCGTGTGATGTGTACGGAGGGCCATCTGGTCACCCCTGCCAGGCCGTGGTCCCTGTGAAGTGCTGTCGGCGTGGCCCTTGTGGTCTCCCGTGGCGACTGGAGGCTTGCTGCACAGCACTTCCAGCCCAGGCAGCAGACCTCAGAAAAGGAAATTTGGGTCGCCCAAATGGAGGGGTTGCTCCCGAGCTATTTACAGAGCCCTCTACCGGTCCAGCGCCACCCACGATATTCCATATGAGAACCAGTGTGTGTGTGGTGCTTGTGGTGTGGTGCATGTGAGTTTTGGGGGTGGAGGGGAGGGGGGGGGGGCGGGCAGGCGGGCGGCGTGGGGTTTAAGTTTGTGCATGCGCGTCTATGTGAGTTCACATGCTTTTGCAGTTTTTTTGCGTTCAGGCTCGCAGGCATGTGTTGTGTATCCTGTCATACAAATGGTTTGTGTATTTAATGCTTTATTAAAACATATTGTATCCAGTTGTGAGTAACAATTCAGTTATAATCAGTATGTAAACACAAATTAAATACACTTTAATTATAACCTGAAGTAAATGAAATTATTTGCAACAAAAGAAACAAACCTTGATATGCATTGACTCAGTCGTGGTTATTAATACACTGGTGCACAATAGGCACATAAAACCACAAACTCATATTCCATGAATCACTTCATAAATCACTGTCAGATTCACGGATACTCTATCTAAAGTGTGCATACCGGAGCTGAGACCGAGGCGATCCTTTGCAAACTTGCCTGTATAAACATTGGGGGCGTCATGGTTGCTGATCGAGGAAATACGATGAGGATACGGAGAGGAGCGAAGCCTCAGATTAATGAGAAACCTGCCTGTAGGAAACTTTGGTTCAAGTGAGATCATGGGCATTTCTCGTTTGATGCCCATCAGTTGGGTTTAGTGGTCGGGCTCTGCAGACTCTGGGAATAATGCTGAAACAGGACTTTGTGCTGTGTTGGCCAAGACTGCAGATCTGATGGATACTCCCAGTCTTTCACTGATACACCACATCACGCCCCCCTGCCCAAAAATCATCTCTGCTATTGAGAAGTGGGGGGAAAAAAGCAGTTGACAAGATTAACATGTTTATTGCCATGTCGTAAGCGCTGGTAAGTTGCGCTTGGTGTACGGGAGCTCAAATTGCGTCCTTGTGTGTGTGTCCTTTTGTTGTAGCCAAGAGAGGTAAGCAAGTAAACAATCTCTTAACGCCCACAGACTGTTGACAGTCCACCGCCACCCATGGGGGGACCTCCAGCGTCTCTCAAAGTCTCCCTATGCTGTGAATATTAGGTTAAGGTTATTTTAGGCCGACCCGGCTCCAGAAGCAAATTACAGTGCAGGAAAGGGGGTAACAAAACCAAGTGGGCTGTCCACCGTGTAATTTTCCTGTTTCTCTTTCAAAGCATGAGGTATTCCTCGAGGAAGCCCTGTTAAATTTACAAGCCATGACCCACACAACGGCGTGAAGGAGGCTCCTCTGACAGGGAAGAGGAGGCATGGATGGAGCTTTATGACTTTTCGTCTAGCGCTTGACGGAGCTTTTCATCCCCTTCAGTGTGCGTTCATTGCATTCAGAGCGGGCGATCAAAAGTGGCTTGTGTTTGCCTCGGCTTTTTGTTCACGAAACCAAGATAATACATCATTCATGGGCACTCCTGTCACCGATAAGCAGCAATACTCTGTGCGCACCCTGGTATAAGATTCCTCAAAAGACCCTCTGGCTGATCTGAAGAAGCCTCACCTTGAATAAAGGTCTTCCTTTCTTGCCTGAACAAGAGAGCAGCCTTTGGAAGAACCAAGATGATCGCTTGCTTACTTCTGAGGTGTATAACTTCAGAGGTCTTAGCCATAATTGTGCCAGTCGGGCAGAATTACAGCTACCCTGGCATTACCTTTAATACACAGACACACACACACACAATTACCTCTTCTTTATCAAAAGGTACTATAAAGTACATCTCATGCCTCAGGTTTGTTACCTCTTCAGAAAAACCATTTCACTGTGAAGCTTTGATCTTTGCCAAAAGTGCCTAACTGGCTATAATCATGTGATAAAGCATCACATGTTGAATCCCAGCCTGGCAAAAAGTGATGCCTCAAGGACCATGCGTTGACGTATAATCATTTCAATGCACATTCTCAATGCATCCTCCTCCTCCAGAGTCCTCCAGAGCAGCATCATCCTCAAGCTACAGTATGAGGCCATTTATCCTTCCTCTGAGTTTTCCGAGGGGCCCCTGCAGTACGAGCGTGGGGAAGGGGGGGGGGGGGACGCGCAGTGCGGCTTGCTGGTTAATTATGGGTCGCGAGCTGCAGCTCGGCTGGCCTGGGCGGGTGTTGGAGCCAGTGGGTCTGGCACAGGGAGGTCTGGCCACAGACCCCGGTGGTGACGGCATGAAGTCTGGGACGAGTCAGAACACCAGCCCGGGGTTTGGAGCATTCCTCGCATTCCCTCCTCCCATGGCTGCCTGCCTGAGTCTCTGTGTGTGTGTGTGTGTGTGTGTGTATACGAGACGGAGAGCAAGGGAAGAATATGTGCGAAAGATGCAATGTGTGTGTGTGTTCACATTACGTGTGCATGTTTTATGCATCCGGGCACATCCATGCTAAAAACAAAAAGCAGCATCAAGGCCGCGTCCATGGGCTGTCATTATATCCGAGCTCAGATTTGAGAAGGACAGCTAAGTCCTCGATGAAAAGCCTTTCACCAAATAGACAAGATTTGTTTTGGCACGCTTAAATGAGTAACTCTTGAATGATTTTGACATGCACAGACAGTCTAATATCTTGTGGACTTGGTTAAAGCAGAGTCGGGCTCAGTTTCACATGTTTTTCCCCAGTTGAGGAGCTGCCATGTCCCGAAGGCAGAAAAGTTGAGTAAATCCTGTGAATTTTCCTCCATTACACATTACGAGCATAATTAGAAACTTACTCTGTCCCAGCTTTACCTAAGAGGTAAACATATTCGCTGGGACAGAGATGCAGCCTTGAAATTGACTTTATTCATTGCTATTGTTTATTCCTTTCCTTTTGCTCCTTTTTTCTTCCTAGGTTTACTGGAAAGTTATGTAACTTGACACTCATTATAGTGTAAATGGGCAAAGCCTTTGGAGAAACCTTATCTTATAAATTTTGTCCTACCAATTTCCCCTCTCTCTGTGTGGCTTGTCTGTGTGTGTGTGTGTTTCAGTAAATAGACAGAAGAGGGGATGATTTCAGAGGGTTTAAAGGCGTGATACACTGTCTGTTACGTATGTGGGAGAGTGACCCACATCTTGCAGTTCAATGTTCGAAGGAAACAACGCAACGGTTATAATTGTACGTCTGCCTCAGACAATTGCACGTCAAGGAAGTCATGCATTATTCTAAGTGGAAGTTTGAATAATGAGGTTTTAGTCCCGTGGGGCCTGGTCGCAGCAGGTGGCAAATGCTCTTTCAAAGCTTTTTTTTTTTTTTTTATGTGTGTACAGGAGACCAGACTGCTGTAGACACAGACACAGGTGAGTGGGCTGCAAAGACAACAAGGAAGTCTCCGCGCACTGACAACACAGATCAAAGCAGGCTGCTGTTTGTCCATAACTCAGACGGCCCTTTTACAGAGCTCTGCGTCTTACACACTGCCGCAATGCGTTTTTTGCATTTTTTCTCGTCGCTCACCTGAAATGCGCTGCATAAACACACTACAGAGGGCCAGTCTAACATATTTAAATGTAGTAGCCTTCTCATTTGGCTGCGGATGTTTCGCAAGTTGAAGAGAGGGCCGCAAAAGCGTATTTTTAGACCTCTTGATGTTGAGCCGTGCTTTAAAAAAATACTCCAACCCGGACGGAACCTCCTCGAATTGGTCTTCATCTATCATACTCAAATCTGTGCAGCTCCGCCGCAAAGGTAAAGCGCTCGTTTGCTCAAAAATAACTCCAAAGTGGGGGAGAGGGCCACCAGAAAGGCAGTTTTTTTTTTTTTCCCCCACACAACCTTTATTTTGACAAGGCTGGGAGAATAGGGTATTTATATATGGGGCTGTGTGCTGTGGTTTCTCCACAATTACAGAGTGGCAGTGCTTAGACTGCGAGGCGTGCTGAAGGTTTATGGAGGGGGACATGAGGGAGCGGGGACATGAGGAGACCAGCCCTCCTGACAACCTGACGCATTGACTCAAAGCATTTGAGCAGAAACAAGATACATACGTGTAGGTTCTTAGGCTTAGATCTGCCAGCATTTGAACTAAGCAAATACAACAAGGAAGGTTTGTGATGTTAAGATGTTCGTTGTGCAGTTGAGAAGCACGAACAGATTTTTTTTTTTTTTTTTTTTTTTGCCGGGCTGAGCCAAAACCTCCGTTGCCCCAAAACCTTTACATTTGCAATGAGGCTCAATTTGAGTGTTTGGAAGGTGGTCAGTAATGTTTTGAGTGGTTCTGGCGTGGGCCGGAGCTACCCTTTGTAGATACGGCGTATTATGGTTGCGATATAAACACGGATTTTTCTACCATACGCCTTGCGCAACCGCTGCAGGCCACGTAGAGGGGAACAGTGGGAGTTTGTGTTTGTTTCGCGGATGCTCTGTTGAATCTGGCGTCGGCCTCTGCAGGGGTGAGCCGAGGGGGGAAGCCGGGTTTGTGGTTTTGCTGGGGAGCCTGGAAGTCAGTCAGGGCGGTGGCTGAACCACCTTCCCTCCACAAGCCCGACATCCACCCCACTCCCCAAACACACACACACACACACACACACGTATGTGTGAGCACACATTTTCACAGACACATAAGCATATTTAAGGACATATTATTCACACCAACTCACGGGCTTCCTCTCCTCTCCTCGTCGCTGAAGCTCGTCCGTACGGTAGATCCTGATCCTGGGAGCTGGCGTGCCAGGCAGGCAACAGGAAATACGAGATTGGCCTTGTTTACAAGGACAGAGCACAGGATTCAGCAGTGACACACACACACAGCAGAGAGACTGGTACCACAAGGGAGTCAAATTAATGAAACACCTCTTTTGACGACAATATGGACTTTTATTCTCATTTTTTCTTTCCCTTGCCACCCAGCTTTATGTCGCCTCAGACTTGCTCTTGCCTGTCTATATGTCAAGTCTGGCTTTGAAATGTAATACTTATTTAGGGGGTGTGAATGTTCTCAACAACAGGCCGTCAGCTTGTTGTGTCTCCGGCTAGAATGACAGATACCTGAAAGTAGAGCTGGTGTTGATGGATGTACCTACCTATTTTTGTCTCCCACTGTACTGACATACAGTATGTTTTTCCTCTGGCACGGCATGTATCTCCGTGTCACCCATGTGACATCTGTGCTCAGTGGGGTGACAGCCACTTCATCCTATTGCTTTTTTTTTTTATTAATGCCAACCCCATCATCGTATTCCCCTTGTTCCTGTTTCCAGGCTTCTTCTTGTTTCCTCCTACGCCTGGATTTAGTCACCATGACGGCAAAACAAATACTTTCGTCTACTGTAGCAGTTCAGTCAGAAACCCAGCATTTTCTACCCACATAAAGGGATGGCACCGTTTCTGACTGGAGACAATGGTGCATTAAGGTGTATCGAATGCATTGTGGCATTGTTTGCATTTGTGGTTGGTAGTCTTAGGGTGTGTTGTGAAGTACACATTGTGGTTTTGAGCCTATCTGAGAATAAATGGGAGAATCCTGTGATGTCACGGTTACAAGGACATGTAAAAAAGGCTGCTGGCGGAGCTGGTGAATGATTTACGAGCCGACTATAACCGTACTCGCACGTTTGACTTTACAGGCCTGATAGAAAACTTGATTGAGGGTAACTTTGATTGTGTGCCATTGTCCAGGCCTGACATAATAGATTCTCACACATTTTTGAAATAATACTTACTGACTGTTGACATAACATTGACAAATGGCACAATCAGAGCCATCTGTCACGGTGAAACTTCAATACATACCTAATAATCAAAATTAAGCCATTTTACTTAGAACAGAAAACAATAGAAAAGAATAGACAGTGATAACCGCATAGCTTGCAGGTAATAACTCTAATTGACCAATGCATTTGTCAACAGTTGGCAAAATTGTGGACCAAGTGAGTCAATTCACATTTTTGTTCAGTAAATGTTGGGAAGAATTACTTGGTCATTAGTAATTATTAGTCCATTAGTTGAGGGTTGGGATAGTGGTGAGCTTTTATGTTTTTGGTGGCCTAGTAAATAGCAATGCATCATTCTTTTACTAAATTACACAACTCACAGTATTTGTGTGCATGATTGTATACTGCAGATCAGTAACATGTAGGAGTAAATTGGTCTCAGCAGCTTTTGCTTCAACATTTTTGCACCCCCAAATTTTTCATCAAAGATGAATGTGGGGCATTTTTTTTAATTTTCACCAGCTCTTCCTCTTCTCTCTGCACTCAGTGGCAGATCAAATAGGTGCTGCTCCTGTCACCTGTCAGAGGAATGTGCCAACACTCACATCCATCAGCAGCTCAACTTGAACAGGCATAACCCTGGCTCGCTGTAGGCCCCAAAGCGCCTCCCCCCCAGGCCAGCAGCGCCTTAACTGGTAAATCAGCGCTAGCATGCGTGCGTTCATGTGTACCTGCGCTTGTTGCGCAGGTACAGATCCACATGCAGCTTTGCACTCCAACTGCTTGTTTACAAGGCACCGACGTAGCCAGTGGTTCCATCACGTGACCCCGACATGTCTTACCCTGCTCGGCGGCCTGTGTGATGTCTGCGGTTTAGACAGGGCGTTCCAGCGCGTTCACCACCGACCTGGGAGAAAGAGGGGGATTTAGCGTGTGTCAACAGGCATACCTGTAACCTGGGAGATGGACCCTGCAGGCACCTAGTGATTTTCTCATGATTGTGATGTCGAGACGCAGACGATAGGGCTTGCAAAAGTAGACTCCTCAGCAGGACTGAGGTGGCTTAGCGTGGCGTCAGACACACACACCACTACATTCCAGTGGGATGCTCTTTATGCAGAGGGATGGGTGTTACACTGTGTGTGTGTGTGTGTGTGTGTGTGTGCATATCACAATTACTGTTTGTGTTTGTGGCCGTTGAGGGCCAGTGTCATGGTAGCGCTCAGGGAACAGAACGCAGGTCCAACCCTGAGAACCTGAGGAACCTGAGTAGACGTCAGGGGACTAACGGAGTCTAAGGGGCTTAGGCCCGGCCCGACAAAAACACTTACCTACTGTGTCTGCTGTCTCCATCGCTGTGTACTGGAAAACAAGAGCTTTGGTGGAGACACTGGATCCGTGGGGTACCCCTGGGCTGCTACCCAGGCCTGAGCTTTTCGTTACATATCTCATGTTTGTTTTCGGATTTGGTCGTGTTGCAACAATACTGTATCGCTCACAATATTCCTCTTGTATTTTTCCTTGTGCGTATCCCCTTCCAGTCTTTGCTCTGAAGTTGTTTCCAAGCCCAGGCAACAACAACGAGGTGGCCAAAAATGTGAGGTAAAGGTGCGTGAGGGGTATTAATCTCTCTCTGTCAGTTTGGAGACTGGAGATGGGCCTCTTGATAAAAGAAAAGCCTCGCGTGTGAGTATACAGTGGGGTCTTTAAGTGACGACTGTCACTGCATGACAAACAAAGGGGAGTAATTGCCATCAGCTGTCATGAGGTATAAGATGAAACGCTTACTCAAGACAGATGAAGAGAGCAATGCCTACTTCTGCTTTTTCTACTACTGCCACTCCTGAACCCTCTGCTTTGTTTGATCTTGGCTGTCACTGTTGCCTTTGTGTGTTCCAGTGACAATAGAGAAGTGCTTGCACATTTCTCTTTCAGTCACGAGGTGTGCGTTTGTGTGTTTGTAGGTATGCGCATTTAACATAAATATCTATGTGTATCTGTTATATATAGAACATTTGCACCAGACCTCACACGCTCCAGTGCTAATTTGGATCACAATAGCTTTCACTGTGCTGTACTTGGACCACTTTCTCTTGCCAATTATTTACATTAGCACTGTCTTTATATTGACTCAGGCACCGCCTCAGTGTGGCAAGCTGATATGATATAATTAAGATAAGCTGCAAGTAGACCCTGAGGTGAGTCTTCCTGGTCAGGTTGTGTAAGGATAATAATAGCGGGGTTCCTCCATGACCAGCGATAGTGAAACAGGGAAATCTCTAATTGGTCCAATTATCAAGGGGAAATTCCCGGCAGGCGCTGAGTGTTATGACATTAGCGGCTCATTAGAGTACAACCATACAAACAATGAGGAGCTTGGTTTCATCCGTTCTTTACTGCAGCAAAAAAAACTCTGGGATGGTATTTTATATATATATATATATATGTATATATGTTTTATTTTTTTTAATATTTTGGTACATATAGGATAGGTTACAACCTTCGACAAACAAGGTTGGGTGTGGTAATTGTGTGTGTTCTCCTTCCAACGACACCTCCGTCACCACTGGAAAAAAAACAGGGTGGCGCACTGGATACCCGCCAACACATTGACAGATTGTAATCAAATATTCACCTCGGATAAATCTAACCCATAAAGTTCACTGTGTGCCCAGGGCCATATTCCAATTACCAGTAGAGGTTTCTCTCTGTTGAGCTGCCAGTTGGGCACTGATGCAATCAACTGTTTTTGTACCTGTTTTAGATGCAAAACAATTTAGATATGCGATCAGTCCTGTGATTAGGTGCAGAGGTGCTCCCCTCCACTCTAGAACGCAACACACATCTGCAAACAACCCATCACACTTACAGCGTGCGCATCCAAGTCACAGAGGCACTCGAGCATGGGACGTGTCGAGGCTAATGTCGCGGCTGATCCCCGGCCATCGCACGTCAAGGCGTTTGGATTAGTCACACTGTGAGGTGTACCATGTGAATTATTTATCAGTGGGCTCCCTTGTCACTTCCAGCCACCCACACCGCAACCCAGCTGTCACTGCTCGCCAAGATTTATAGTAGTGGTGTAGCTCACAGGAGAGAAAGAAACACACATTAATTAAGGAAATGGAGACTGACACCTTCTTAACACTAATGTCCTGCACTTTAGTGCCGACCTTATTAAAATCCCCCTTGTAAACGTCCAATGCATGACGACACAGATGATCAACAGTCAGTCAGACACACTCAGAGTCCGTGTAAAAGCGGATATTTGTCACTGTCACTGCGAGAGCGGCGACGCAGGCTTCAGTGGAGTCACGCTCTCTTGTATTGGAGAAGTTACAAAGTAGTGTTAGGCCAGAGGTCTTAGGGGAACTAATGAGCGGTGATGAAGGGGTTTTTAGGATTGTCGTGAATTATTAAATATGATCGGGTTTCCCGGGGCTCTTGTGTACATACAATTGCTGAGGCACATGGGAGCAGGGCACTGGTGCCTCTTGCACAGTGGAAAGTAAACCCAACACCTGTAATCCCTACACGGCGCAGAAGTGTGTTCCTTCATGTGCTAAGACATGTGTGTGAGCCAATTATCTGCATAATTAAAAATTATTTAAAATTTTGCACACTCAGCAGCATTTATATTTTACAGGAATTCATTGTAGACATACACAAAAATCAATAATGTAAAATAATAATGTGAAATACAGCAAAAATACATAGGATGAAAAGTAATATATATTTTTAATAACAAAAAATGCGATACAAAGACATCTACCCTGGACAGTATTTTACAAAATACGTATTATTTGCATATATTTTCTAATCTGAAAGTTCTTGATTAATGATTCATTTATACAGGTTACCTTAAAACTGGAAAAACTGGCCAACTGGGTAACGGAAGAGCTGTTCTAAGTATGTTATCATATATCATCTTTGAACATAAATAAAATATCTCTTTCCAGATTAAGCAGATACTGAGCAAAATAACCATTTGTTTGGCCTCATGGCTCTGGCAACTGAACGAATGTGGAGTTTTTTTTCTTTTGAGAAATATTAATAATGTGAAGTAAGATGTGAGCAAAAATACAGCTTATTATTCAGGATTATTATTATTTGAAATAGTCGCAGTAGTATAATAAGTAATGATATATATATATATACTGTATATATGATTTATATTGAAGTTTGGACATGAAAGGTAGACCAGATTGTATTTTATACTGAGATAAACAAGTGGTTTATTTTATGATTTATTATTAAATGAAAATCCTATTTGCTTGTTAATGTTCTCATGTTTTTATGCAAGGACACTGGGATAAATACGGCTTGTCAGTCGGCTCGAGGGGGGCGGGTGCAGCACCGTCAAGATCGTAAGCTCTGAATTATTCAAGCGCCTTTACTTACAGTATGTCAGATCTCCAGTAGGCGTGATGTCCACCACCACCCCAGCTCCTATTTCCCTCTATCACTAATTACATCTACATTTGGACGGACCACCCATCTTCTCAGGAGAACCCCTAATGAAGTGTTCTCTATTAGGGTAATAGCAAGATCATCAACGAAAAGACGGTGGGGTGACTTTGTTGATGCTTCCAAAATGACTACCGTGTCTAATCTAAGTTGCATGTCTGTCCATCTATACACCTCCTATTATTATCTAATCTTTAGCACCTAAAGGATGGGTAATTTGCAATCAAACTTGGCTGGAACATAGGAGTTCTTAATTGTCACATCAAAGACTTTGCACATAGCAGAAACTCACCCTGTACTTATGTGACTTTCTTCGTGCTGCCTGCGTGATATACTTTGTTTAGGTATACAACAACCACGGACGCACTTCTGTCCCTCTGTATATAAAGATAAAAAGAATGTAACAACTGTATTAGGGGAAAGATTGACCTTTTTCCGTTAAACTCTCGACATTTATCGGGAAAAATGAAATGAAGAAAAATCAGGGCGAGCTTCAATAGAAATACATAAATCCTCATCCATAAATCAGGCAGTTTGAAGATATTCAAAGGGGTGTCCACCAGTGCAGACGTCTCTGGCTGTGTTAAGCACCTGTCTGTGGTGGCTCATAGAGAGTGTGTGTGTGTGTTTGGGGGGGAGGGGGGTTACAATGGAAAAACCCTTCCTGTCCTATGTATTTCCCTGGCAGTGAGGTCATGTTGTCTACCTAATCGCAGGCCCCAGGACTGAAGTGTGATAACTGAGTATTTTGTCTGTGTGAGATCACTGGGTGGCAGTGTTGAGCCAGAATGTAGTGAGGCTGGAGGACGGGAGGTGCTGGGAGGAGGGCTACACTCTGGCCTCAAGCATGTTCTGTTCTTTAAGTCAGCTACACATTGAAATAACATATTTGAGATAAATAAATGAAATGCAAATAGTGGAGATTTATGCTCAAAAGTTGTTGCTGGGGTCTATTTGTTCTTCACCCGACCGTCACCCATCAGTTTCAGGTGAAAAGGAAGCTGGTGCAGGGAGCCACACACACACACACACACACACACACACCCCGCAACCTTTCCTGAGTGACCCCATTGTTCCCGCCTCGGGGTCGGCGAGAGAGTGAGGGCATTGTGTGTCTGCACTGAATCAGAGGGACTTACCTGTCACCAAGTGTAGCCTGAAGGACAAGTCCCTGTCCCTTCTTTGTTTTGGCAGTGATGGGGGACAAGAGGATACTTCCAAGGGAACTCTGTGTTCGTGATCAGATGATGATAAAGCGATCTGGTCCAGATTCACAAGTGTTGATAGTGGCTGTCGGCGCTTGTTTGATGGGTGGCTGTGCCTCAAAATGACCAGTGAATTGTCACAAATGCCTCACGAAAAGTTTTATTTTTGTGTAGTTTTGGAAAGAGTTTCATTTATTGCGTGAAAGACCTTGTTACAGAGTATTGTTTTTTTTGTTTTTTTTTATCTTTTATCTTTTCAAACATAAATCCCATAAACATAAATGTCTACATCTTTCTCTGACTGAAGTGTTGACCCTTTGCACGCTTTCTGTAAAACCTCTCTGTCTCCGTCGTTTTGGAGTGGAGACATGCCCAGCTCGACTTAATGGCCCTTTGTTCAACCTGCAGGCCCACAGGTCAGGGGTCAACTGCACCTGAGGCCAATTCCCACAAACAAAAGCTCTGTGTTTACTTGCACCAGGCCACCACTTCCCCGTCTCCTGCTGCTGGGTGGAACACACAAAACCACACACGATATGATAGACCTGCAACGGAAAGATTTGGAAAATAGAAAAAAATCCGATACTAAATGTCTCTTCTGGTCAAGATTTGAAGCAAAGAAAGATTTCCTATATAAACATAACAAATAGTGGTGAGTTAAACAAAAAGCATACCAAAACCCAACAGACAAGTAAAATCATAGGGATGAAGGGCTAAAAATAAAGCAAATAATTGTATGCTGTAGGGGCAGGCATTGTTATGTAAAAAAATTGCTTTTGAAATATTTTTAAACACGTCAAGAGTTTAAAGATTCCAAGTTAAGTATGCCTTGCAGGTCTTTCCCAACATGTAGTGAATGTAAGGAAAAAGAAAACATTTCAACTTTCCTCTGATGAGCCAGTATTATAGCTACTAGAGGAATAAGTGCAATAAGTTAAAAACGGCCTTAAAAGAACTGCATTAATAGCAAGTTAAAAAAAATTGTACCATATGCATAATTCATTTGCACCGATGTGCATCGGTTGGATTTAATTCTCCACCAAGATTATTTATACAAATAGAAAATCTGATTGGTCCCAAATAGATCCTTGAAAAACACCCAGTCTTTTCCATTATTGTTGCAGAATTGCAATTGGCTGTTTTTGGTTTACGTTTTACAAAGGAGTATATTTGCAGATTTCGTCTATAGCGACCGTATGCAGTCTAATTAAAATCTGCATCTGGGAAAAACAATTGACACAGAATTTGTCGTTTCAACGGAAAAATGTTAGGTATCGATACTCCCCACTGCTTCCGACACAAACGTGCCGTGCTCTCTAACCCTCAGCATGGAAAACCAACCAGGAAGCAAAGCCTCAACCATTCCCTGCACTTCCTGCAGCAGAGACGGCCATTCCCGGCGTCTCTGGCACCAATTCAAGGACAACAGATGGGAATCTTTAAGCTGCCACACATCCACCCACAGACGGGAGCATAAGGGGCTGCGTTGACCAGATTGAGCCCTCACATGGAATAAAAGAAACTGTTGGGTGCTGCGTAGGGACTGGGTAGCGGTGGTTAAGTTGGGGGATGGAGAGAGGGGGATTCTACCTGTCGGGACATGAGTGGAACAGGTGAACCCCCGTCCCCAAGGCCCCGCTCTCGTTTGCCTCCACTCACACACAAACACACACACACACACACACACACACCCTGGCCAGCCCCCTCCACCTGTTACTCGGGCTGGGAACCAGCAGGGTGCCCCCCTCCCCAATCTGTCCCACCCTCTTTCATCCGCCTCCATGTCCGTTACACCCCCTCCTCTGTCCCGTCCCACTAGCTGGGGGCTACACCTCTTTCCTTGCCACTATTTAACCGTCCTTGCGTTAAGTTGTCGCCTTTTTTTGTTTTTTACATACAATAACATTCGATATGAATTCAACAGTAATTTAAAGGAGGATCCACCCCTTCAAATCTGTTTTTTTTTTCTGTTGGACCAAAGTTTTGCGTGAGCAGTGCCAAAATTTGAACATGCAAAACAACAAAACACGAATACAAAAAAAAACACAGTTCTGCCTACACTCTTTGATTATCAATTGATCACTGGGGAACTGAAACACAGCAGTGCCACAACTACTTAGCACCGATAGGGCACAATTGTGTGAATTTGTTTGCATGAACACAAAACAAAGGCTTGTGTACCTCAGACACTTTTCATCCATGCCAGCGGCAGCAGATTGGGGGCGGATTTTTTTCCGCACAGGACATCGCTGCCTGTTTCCAGATAGCCCTCGTTGCTACTTTTATCCACAGCCTTAACCGCATGTTATTGTGACCATAATGACGAGGGTCCTCTAACCTTAAGGAAGTACTTAATTTAACCCAAGCCATGATCCTTTTCTTTAAACCTAACCAAAGCATCCCGTAAGCTTAACCAGCCGTTCACTATTGTAAATGCAAAGTTAGGTCTGATAAGTGCCCATATGCACCCATAGGTCTCATTTGTATTTTAGGGCATTAATTGTGGGGGAGTGGCTGTTTGTGTTTGTGTAGGGAGCTGTGTGTGGAACTGTAGACTCCTATTTGCTTCCCTTTTATTTACATCTGTTTTCAGTCCGTCATCATTTGTATTTCTGAAGTTGCGCAAACTGCTTTCACTTAAACTTCGGAAATTGTTCAAAGGTTAGCACCTCTGTTAGTTTTCTTCGCCAGCGGTCAAAGCCGGCCATGCACCTGGATTGTGAATTAGGAAAATATAACCGGAGCTGGATATGTTTTTTGTTTTTGAACACTTCGGGGGTTTTATTCCGGTTTCTATATTTCTATTTCCTGCTTAGTTGATTTTCACGGCACCTTCCAGCAGGACACTTAACCTCCAGCTGTGTCAGAGGACTGTGGTTGTCCTCGGCTCCAGGTGTGAATATGTCTTACTACGTAACTGCAGCAGCAGCAGCAGCTAGAAAAGAGCATGCATGCATGCACGATTAACTTCCAATAAATATGAGGTGGTTAAGATAATAAATAATGTTCTGGTGTGGAGATGACAAGCTATGACGCACCCTGTGCGGCCTGGTCTAAACCTTTTCTTCTGCACCAAAAAAGCCGACAGCCGCTAAAACTGTTGAGACGAGGAGAGAGCCGGAGACTGTCAGCTGCCATCAAAATCCTCATTTGAACTTTTCAAAGGGAACTGGCAAATACAGTCTGGAGAACTTGAGCTTATTATATTTAAGAATATTACGGATTTCGTAAATCCCGGAGGGATGTTGTCTATCCACTTCTTTGACACGGTGGTTTTTAAAGGCTTTGCGGTCACTTCTAGCATTTTTCATGCATGTTAACCGTATGATAATGGCTGCGTGTGCAGCTTCCAGGGGGGATTGCTGTTTTGCCTTTTAAAAGTTTCTGTGGGATTAAGAGAGGTTAGGTGCAGACAACACACTGCTATTTCCCTTAGGCAGGAGAGGAACCTTTCCACTCCACTCTCTGCTCACACTCCACACTAGTCACGCAAGCCCCATCAGAAATATGTTCACACGCACACGCACACACACACTCACACACAGAGTCATAGGAAAGCACACAGACAAAAAACCTCACACAGAGTGAGTCAGAGAAGCAACCCAGGATTGTAAATTCAGATGTTGTGCAAGGCTCTGTTTGTGGTTTGTGTGGTGATCTGGGAGTCTGAGGCATTTGCATATCAAATGCAGCCTTGATTTATGCATTCAGAAGTTTTTGTGTTGCACCGAGTTCAGAGAAGCAGTGAGAACATTGTGGTATTATTAGGGAACTTGGCATTTTCATTACAGAATTAAACAATGTTGACACAGCTACTGGTGTTTCACAAATGTAAAACAAAAGCAAAGTAACAATCATCCTCAACTACTGTGACATTGCTTTGATGATTTAATAGTAGAGTGTGCGTTTGTGTGTGTGTGTGTGTGTGTGTGTGAGAGCATGGTGTATAGCTTTAGTAAGTGTTTGCGTGCGTCTGTCTGCAAAGCGTGAGAGAGTGAGGCCTATTCAATCCGGATGCATGCCTCAACATTCATGTTAGATGGACCCACACTTAATGACAACACACATGTGAACTGCACTGTAGCCTACACATATACAATCCAAAATTTGAGAAATTGTTTATGACGCAATCTGCTGATCACACAAAGACATCCGGCTTTGTCTTTCAGCGACGAATCCACCCGCCGTCACACGGCAACTGACCAAGTGTCAACTGCAATTGCAGGCGACAGTTGCTATTCAACCTGTCACAGACTTTTGTGTCTCTGTGTGTGCACGGCCTGTGTGTGTTTCCTGAATGTCCGACGCGAAGCAGGGGGTTTGTGTGGATGTCAGGAACTGTCTTATTTAAGTCCAATTGTCCTTGGTTGCACATTTTAATGTGGCTCTCCAGGTGTGGGGTTTAGACCCTCTGAATTCCAACGCTGTTTAAACGTTCTCAGATGCTGGGGGGGGGGGGTTAAAGTGTGCAGGGGTTAGGTGTGATTGCACGGGGTCTTTCACCCATGTGGGGTGGTGGGGTGCGTGCGCGGGTGTGCAAGAGAGAAAGAGAGAGAGAGATAAAAAGCAAACCCCAGAAATACGGTTTGTACGTGAGAGAGTCTTTCTTCGTGTGATCAGTGGCATTGAGGGCTGGCGACTTTGGTAAAACTTGCAATGTTTTTTGAATTGCAATGGCCACAGACTACTGTCAGCGCCTCGAAAACCACACGGCGCAGCAGATGCACGTTAGGGCCTGGAAGCTTCTCTTTAACTCGCTGTTCCTGGAAATCCACCCAATACTGTTCCGTGCCATAAACTTGAATGCATTTTAATCCGCAGCAAATGTATTTTCTTGTTTCAAAAACTCCACCATGGCCCCGCTTCCTGTCCCACTCTCAGCGGCAGCCTGACACGGCAGAGCCGAGCGGCTTAGTTCATATACAGTGTGCAGGAAGTGATTAACAGTAAAAGATGAAAGGCGGTGGACAGGATAAACATTCTTCCTTGGGACTCTACTCCTCCGGGGTATACAGCACCACTTCCTCCTTTTACAGACTGACTGCTGCCTCCTCCGCCACAGCACAGCGCACACATTGTCACCACATGAGGCACTGACCCACAATTCAGACACTGTGTGCCTGTGTGCGTGCGTGTGTGTGTGTGTGTCACAGACAGAGCTGAGAGAAAGAGATGGAGTGATAAAGAGGGAGAAAGGGGGGAGGGCGATTTGTTTATTTGTTGTGTTGGGTGCGTACATGACTCCGGAGAGCAACATCCAAGCTGCGTTCAGCTTGAAAATGATTATGTTGTTATGTTGTGCAGACGCAACAATCAGTCCAGGGCCCTCCGCTTATGCTAATTTCCCATATGACGCGCTCCCTGGTGCACAGCTGTTGCGCCAAAGGACACTGCCACTGGGAGATGATTATGTGAGTGCAGGTGTAAGAGTATAGGCAGGCAGGAAGTGAAGGAAAACCCTCTCTGGTGTCAGCAGCATTGGATATGGAAGGAAAATGACAACCAAAATCGTGGGGTGGAGCTGGGAATGTGTGTAGCCCAAAATCTCGGCTGAAAACCACACAGCTTATATTACTACTGCAAAAGGTCTTTGTTTAATATTGGATAACATGTTTTTTTGTACCTTTGCGACCTTAAACATAGGTCTTTGATATCTTTGATGCGGCTCCTGAAAGCTGACTGATCTATTTAAAACAGTTGTAGCTATTTTAATTCTTCATCAGTAGGAAGGCTTTCGCCTCTGAATCTGGGACTGCCCACCTCCTCGACCCGAGGTGAAACATAACCTCCTTTTGGGCTCAATGGATGGCAGATCACAGGCCCTTGACATCTAAAAGAGACAATTATCCTCAATTGAAGGCTGACAGGAAGAACAAACGCTTCATAAGTGGTGCAGGGGTCTTTCTTCTCTCGGGGGTGGGGGGATTAATCCACCGACAAGGGGCCACAGGAGTGACCAGGGCGCCCCCCCCCCTTCCCCCCATTGCCAGGTGAAATGCCCCATGAGTGATCATACATGTATATTACATTATGAAGACGTAGCATTAAGATGAGGTCCAGCTTGGCCAGTGCGGCCCAGGACCAGAGCCTAAAAATACAGCGTTTGACCTTGTTGTTGCTTTGAAGCTCCAGTCTCAGGGACAATGTCTTTGTGTTGGGTTGGATGATGGCTCCAGCAGCCCTCGGCTGTGGTAGGCACGGAGCGCCGAGTCCAAATGTGGGTTTAAAAATAACGAGGCCAGTGGATGTGTGGCTTGCTGGTGCTGTTTCTCTTGGCAGATTGAGGTCAGAACATATTGCCCATAATCTGCTTCATATGTACGGCTACACAAAAACGACTCCCAGTCTTAGGAGCGTGCCAGCTCTTCTCATAGTCAATCAAATCAGTGAGACTGTCGATGACGGAGCGATATTGACATAGAGAAATAAACTGCTGTTTTTGTGTAGCTGTCCCTGCGGTAACAAACAAAAATGTTCCTCCACATCCCTGCCAGAGTTAAGCTTCTCCTTCACATATTGGTTACAAATGAGGCTCATTTGGAATGATAACCAGAGAAATACACATATGGCGTCCTGTGAAAGCCCCACATTTGGCCTCTCTGCCTGCCATTAAAAAACATTTAATCTGATGGAATCATTTGTCTTTGTGTCTGGGGCCAGGCAAGTCCAAGGGCAGCTTCCAGCATCCAATTGGTGGAGAGGATCATTGACATCACCAGAGGTGAAAGGTCACTCTGGGACAACCTTGCAGGTTCTTTGGTGCCAAGTTCTGTTTGAGAGTTGCCAGGTGTGAAAAGCTTTTTTCTTGTTGTTTTTGGGCCGATGCGAACATCTGCGCCGGACTTGTAGCCAGTGCAGGGAAACAGAGTCATGCTTAACACGATGGCTTTGAATTCCCCTTAAAGAACATGGATCATTTAGAGAAAAAATGCGCATGGGTGGGATGGAGGATTGTGTATATATGCAGGGTATGCATTTCTAAAGCCAAACATACCAGCTAACTACATTTTGGACTTATTTCAACTGGCAGTTTTTTAAGACACATCAAATTGAGGAAAAAATAATCCTTTGTTTAGAGGAGAGGTTCAAATATGCAGCAGTTGAACTTGGCCACTACTCAGCAAAACCTCATTTCCATGTACAAACTAGGTTCAGAATGCAAATCATTTTAATGAAGAGGTGCATAAATCTACATTCAGGCAAAACCTAGGCCGTGTTTGAAAATCCAAAACAGCTGGTCTAACTGTTGCTTCCTTGCCCCGGAGTCAAGCAACTTATTTACACTCGGGATGATATAAATAGACAGTATTTACTCCCACGTCTAGTTTACCCCACAATGGCCTATCTCTATAACTGACCCCTAACATAAACACAACATGGCTCCTTTCCCCATTGACCCAGAGGGGTGCAGGTGGTCCTCGTGGATATCTTTATATGGGCTCTGACCCAGGGTCAAAGGTCAGACCCCTCAAATGACGGCCTTCCTTGCCGCCCCTAATTGCCCTGTTTATTTTTAGTCCACACTGGGCCGTGTTGAGCTATTAAAAGAAACATGAACATGAGGCCGTCCACTAATTACTGGTGGGCCAGTAGACCCTCACTTTCCCTGATTGCTAGCATATGCGAACCCACTCAAAGAGGAGAGTCTCATCTGTCACCTCTGCTGTCTCTCAGTGGTTTTGCTGTTTCCCTGCAGGATGGCATTTGGCAGAAAGTGTGTGTTAACAGAAATGTCCGAGGCTTTAGCACAGTGCAAGTTGTAAAATATGTACATTTAACAAAATGCATCCTCAAACAAAAAGGCAATTCAGTGCAATAGGCATTGAAGCCATTATCTTCTGCATTGAAAGTGAGTCTCATCTCTGATGTACTCTCCATCAGTTTGCTTATCGGGCTCCTCTGGCATTCCTCAAAGACTGTCATTTCACAGCATGCACCAGAAGACAACAGATGAAGCAGATAGCTCTCACTTGGCCATTGCTGGCAAGTATCAGGGAATCTGGTTCGGGCATTTGAGGAAGCAGTAAGTAATTGGGTTGATTTAGGCCTACGTGTGGTCAGGAGGGAGGGTGGAATAATGCAGCAGAGGCGGCCATCTTGCAGATATTGCGAAGTTTACAAAGGTTCAATTGCAGCAGGAAGCTGTTTGTGTGGATTAGCACAGATGAGTTTGGATAAAGAGAGACCGTGCCTCTGTGAGAGGTGCTGCAGACATTTGATATGACATTAAGCTCTGCGGAGGAGTATGCACAGGAAGGTTTTAACGCTTTTGTCTCAAACTAGATTGAATAAAAGTGTCATAATTTCAATTAAATGAGACCTCAGTATATAAAAAACAATTATGAAATACATAACATTTTAATAAATTGGCGATATATTCTGCATTTGCATGAGCGACAACACTTCTTAGTAGCCTTTTCCATGTTCATGTGTTGGCATGGCTTTTTTAACTCGGTGTTATTTATGCTCGACATATAGAGCCAGCTATAGCTGCTTGGTAGCACATGTGTCGGCAGTGAAGCCGCGGCTGTCAGGAAGGTGTCTGGATATTGTCTGGCAGGACGGGGCCCACCCGCCTGGCTCTGCCTCGCTCAACCTCGCTCTGCTCTGATGGATTGGGTTTCCGACGCACCTAGATTCGCACAAGCCTCCGACTTCCTGCCCGAAATGAATCACAGAGTGTGAGAAAATAGATATTCACTGGAGAGCAATGCGTTATACTACTTAGACCTGTTAGGTAGCTATGATGTGATGATATGCTTCCTGAGTAAATAAATGACTTTGAAAATGTCAACGCCAAGCCAAAGGTAGACCTGCTCTTGGTCAATATCAAAAGAAACCTGAGGATGACTGGGCTCTAACAAGTAGCAGAGTATTTATTCTGACTGGCCATTCCTATTGCATGATATGGCTTACGCTTTGCAAATACCCATTTGTTGTTAGAACATACAAGGCTGTGCTGAATATATGTATAAACCTGTTTTGTTGGTTATAAAATGCTAGTCCTTGGCTGCAGGGGGAAGATTAGTGAATGGACTCATTTGCTCCAACAGTCAAATAAGAACAGTCTTATTGTCCTGACTTCTTTCATTCAGTAGTAACTATTGTGTCCTAATGTGAGTCAGACTGAAAGGTCGACACAATAAATACAATGTTTTATAAATATTTAACTAAAATATCAAGCCATTTTTTTAGCCCCATTAACACTTCTCCTATATACTGTACATACATACAAAGTAAAGAAACTAGACAATCAGAGAGAGAGCGAGGAGTGTGCTTCAGGCCCCAGAGTAAATATTTATAGACCAACAAACTAGTAAGACTAAAGTAAAATAAATGATGGTGATTTATACATAGAGTAAATGTTAGTAGATCCCAAACACTGACTGAAACACTGAATTGCCTTTAACATGCCCAAAAAGTGTCATTATAATTGTGTTTTGGAGCTTGGTGAGAAGCCCATCTCCACCTTTGTTAATCCACAGCCACCAAAGACTGTCCGTCCAGCTCATAGTCATATCTTTTTGTGAATTTAAATATAATTAATATACCATCATCTTTTTGCGTTTGCCACACTGACTTAAGAAAAATCAAAATCCGTACATTCAAACCAAACTTATACAAATGATACTAGACATGAGAAAAATGTAATATTAAAATAAAAAAGTGAAGATGAAAGTAACCTGGAGACCAAGTGAACATGCTGTGGAAGCATCTGGTAGCACTTTGGAATAATGGCAGCTAACCCTGGTTATCAGGTCTGAACGCTGTGGATTACTCTTTTACCTCAGCGTAGGAATGTCAAACGTTCTGATTTGTTGAAAGCGCTATTGTAGAAAAACGGAGAGGTTTTGGTGGGCTGAGGCAACACCCTGCTGTTGCAGAGGGATGTTAATATTTGGAGTGCGTCAGCAGCTCTTCTTGCCACTGTTGCTGTTGTTTGTCTTCTCACCACTGCATAACATGGAGAGACTTTATACGGTTGAGGTAATCCTTCGATGTGCCGTGCAGATGTAGTGGAGTAGATTTTCGTGACGACACTTTTTGGCTATTTGCTCGAAGACATTTACTTTTGGTACTCGTCACTCCTGTTTATGTGAATGTTTGATCCTAGACATGAAGCCTATTGTTATATGATTTATAGTCCCACACACAGAAGCGTAAGCATTTTGTGTCATTTGAAAAAAATATATCATTAAAGTGGGTTCTGGGTTTAAGAGGTATCAAGTGTGCAGAAAGTCAATGTTGGATGGTGGCATGTGATAATAGTGTCATTTCATATATATATATATATATTATAATATGTATACATAAGTATAACATGTATGTGCAAGTTTGCTCAATTGGGATCACGTGATCTCAGCAGTAGGTGGGCCCCTGTTGCCACCCAGACAGGTGTTGTAGTGATGAGCGTCCCAGCACGGTGAACACAACTGGCGGCGCTGAGGTTCTGATCTCGCTGCAGCCGGCTGGAACGCTGGTTTTGGGCAACGCTCCAACAACAACACGAATGGAAGCCAATGCAAAACTGAGTTTGAAGGCAAAGCCCATAAAATCACTAATCACACTTCTGTGTTTGCTGAAAGACGGCTGCCACAGAGGAGAGGCCTCTTCAATGACTTTGCGTTCAGTTATCCATAACGGAAAGCACAGTAAAAAGGTTTCAGTTGCATTTGTGCCACTTTTATTTTTAAGAATTGCCAAAACAATAGAGCATGTAATCTCTCACTTGTCAACATGGCATTAAATGCATAGTCACAGTACCTGGTCCTCCTGCTAAAAACTGGAATCCTCTCGAAGTGGGAGACACCAGACACTCCCAGTTCCTCCACCTCCTAATCTTCCTGAGAAACCGAGGTGGGACTCCTGGGTGAAAAGGTCACTGTCCCCGAGATGGCTGGCCTGGCAGGGGGGCAGGAGTGGGGTTGAAATGGAGGGGCAGGGAGTGAAGGTAGGCAGGGCCATTGTATGTCCAGGGGAGGTACATTTGTTGGGTTTGGCCTTTGGCTTTTGTTTTTTTTTTGTTTTGTTTTTTGTCGCCATTGTTGGTCAGACTTAACATAGCATTCCTCTTGGCTCTTGAGTTGGTGTGTACTCCGGGACGGTAGCAGTAAGGGGCAAAGACAAAACACGTGGGTTTTTTAAATCTTATGAGAAAACAATAGAAGGTGACCCCTGGAGCCATTTTGAGCCCTTGTGGCCTTCAGGGTCTCCAGCTGAAGAAAAAGAATGCATGACAATGATGGTTAACCTGCAGAGAAAAAGTGATCCACCTGAGGGAGCATATCCCAACTACATTATTTACCCCAGAATCAACTATTTATTAGATTTTTCAAGTCCTGGTCAATTGCGGCTTCAGCTGCCTCTTCATCTTTTTTTTCTCCCCCCCATTCTCAGATTTTGACGCAACCTCGCGGTGCAGAATATTCCACGACAGGTTTCTCCATTGTTGCGGGCCCGTCTCGCGGCTCCTAGGGTGGTTTTTCAGAGCAAGATTACAAGTAAACGGATTGTTTTACCCCGGAGCCTGCTGTCACTGAAATATGGATGCGTTTGAAGTGCTCCCCCCGACAAAGCCAATAAAGAGGTTACATGTTTGTATGTGAGCTGGATCAGTCATTCTCCTGGCATGATCACTAACAGTTTGTCATGTCTGCACAAGGTATGCTGAATTCCTCAGCCCAGATTACTGTCCTCAGGTCATTCCTTGCTCCACTCTTTCTTTTCTCTGCACAGCGCACAATCTACGTTAGATGCAACGGTTCTGGCCCGTTTCGTGGTTAGAAATTAGGCGAGCGTTCATCAGAAAGAAAAAAGACAAACAGTGCAGTTATTCAGCTGCCTGCCCACCACAAGGCATGCCGTATTTGTCCACACATGCAGATTTTTAGATGCAGCTATTTGTGTTATTTGAAGTTCCACGTAGAGCGAAGGAGGCTTTCCTTTTCTGCCTCATTCAAAACCGGACGACTGCCAAAGTCTCCATCCATCAAGATAAGGGATTTCTTTTTTTTTTTTTTTGCATCTCCGGCTCGACGCATGAGAGGACCATTTCCCTCGGAGCAATTTTTTTTATGCAGTTGCCAGGCAGACTTTTTTTTCTTTTTTTTTTTTTTTTCATGCCTGGCCCAGGGGAGCAGATTATGACTAATGAGGTCCAAGTTAATGTTACCAGAGGAGGCAGCTGGAGGGAAACCGGTCCCAGTTTAAACCATTATCTAGAAATCTCACAGTGGGCCAGACGATGGGACAAACCCACAGGAAGTCCACCGCTGCCCATGCCGGTCACGTCCACCACAATTGAGCTACAGCGACTTATAAGGAAATCTATTTTTTTTCTGTTTACACTTTGCTTATGTAGAAAGACAGACAAAAATACAAGTGGTGCTTGTTTATACAGAAATCAGTACACAAATCGGTGCACAATATAATAGCTGATATGTGGTCTTATGGCAGATGGCAGTGTGTTTTCATTTACCTCAGCAGATGCTGATATATGTAGACAACACCTGTTCCCTTGTCCCCTGGGTCCCCAGTTTTGTTTTTGTGCTCGTGTTTTAACAAGACTTTGCATTAGTCACATGGGATGATCCACAAGATGTAGCCTAGACTATATTATCTTCATTTCTACTTCCCTTAACTTTTATGACCAAGTCGGAATTTTTAGTCTGAACGGCAGCAAATAAAGAAAAATCCTAATCTGAATTCAAAATTCTCCAAAGCATTTCTTCCTGTGTACTGTAAAGGCGAGTCGGCTTCGGGTCCCGTGTTTCCAGTGTGAGGCCTGGTCCCTGTTGAGCAGTTTTGTTTTCCCCACCTGTTGTTTTATTGAAACCCCTTGTTGTTGTAGAGCTGACAAACAGAGATAAGTAATGAGTAATTGTTTTGTGGTTCTGGGGCCCCAGAATCAATTATTGTGCCTCCCCTGCAATAATTTCCTTGGTTGATTCAAACACAAGCTCCCACTAGGTTAAGTCATCAGTGCTAATTGAGACCTGGGGAGCGCCAATGATCTACGATGTTGGCTTTCAAGTGCTTGGGTGACGTTGTGCAGGTCCCAGCACCTCCCCGTCAGAGATTCTTGGTTCTGGTTCTCTTGGCGCATTTACTTGTTCTCCTCATGGCGCCAAACGGCCACTCACCGTGCCAAGGTGTGAGCAGCAGGTGTGGGAGTGACCCGGGACCCCCACCCCGTTTTCATGGGCCCCTATTCACACTCCGCCTAAGCTGCCATCCTTTGTGTCCCCGTGGGTGAAGAGGAGCAGGGGAACAGGACAATTATGACATTATGGCTGGGTGGCTGAGCAGCAGTCCCAGCTGGCGAGAAATAGGAGGAAAGGAATGGGAGAGACCGGGGAGCGACTATTCCCGCAGGAAAGCAATCCACCACACGGAGACAGTATGATCTGTCTCCATCAGGGGGGTGTCCTCCTCCAGGGGCCGTGATTTGATCCGACAGTCATTTGATTTGATTTGACGACACTTTTTAGTGTATTGAAGTGACATTTTTGTCCATAATGCGAGTCGTTCAAGTCCACAGGACAAATTGGGATGACATTATAGTTTATACACCAGAGCTCTGACCTCAATATTTTCACTCTTTTCACTTGGGACCTTGTGGTAGCAAACTAGTTGTTCTTCCTGTCATGTCAACCAGTCATAGTTGAAATCAGCTGATAGGTTTGGATTGGCCTCCCTGGCTCCCTGGCCAGTCTATGGTGCTGTTTGTACTGAGGAAAGTTCCTGTTGCTTAATTATGTGTCATTACATTGCCATTGTAATAATTCATACTCCACATAGCATACAGCTGAGGCTGATGGAAATGTCTTTTGTTTTGTTTGGTATTTTGAGACCTCTAAGATTGTCTAGAAACCTTGATATCAGCTTTATCTTTATACAGTCCAGTTTTATCAATTCACATACTGTGTTATCTATCTTATATAATAAATGTTTTACCGGAGACCTGACATCTGCTCCTTTCACCATCTAAGCTGCATTCCTGTTTGGTTCCACTCAGTCCAGGTGTTTGTATCTCTCGCGCCATTGCCTCATCTTCTGAGCCCTGACCACTTTGACATCAAAGCGGAGGTGTGGTGCTCCCTCTCCACGCTGAGGGGAATGTCACGGGAGAATTCCCCTGTGCGCGAGAGGCCGCTCCGGCCTCGGGACGAACGCACAGCCACCTGAGAGGAGCGGTCAGTGCATTCCTGTGTGTGCCTGCACTGTAAAAAAAAAAAAAAAAAAAAGAAAAAAGGCTGAGTGCCCTGATGTCACATGTCGGAGAGTAAAACCCCGTTTCGTGGTCCCATCCAGGCTGCAGACCACAGCTGGGTGTGTCGCTCTGTGACCCAAACACCAAAGCAGCTGGGAGCATGACATGAAACCAAAATTGTAGTCTCATTCGTTCCCAAGACGCCAAACATTAGTCGACAACACAGAGAGGACCGTCCAGTGTTGCTTCTCACAGAAATATTACACAACTCGCCTACTGTGAGGTCAGTGGATGTTGTTGACTGAGTAAAAAAAAACAAAAAAAACAACAACTTTCAAGTTTTCCACCTTGACGTAAACGTTTTGATAGCCCCCCCTTTTTTTAAGGGGATGTTTGCCCTTTTGCTCTGTCCAGTTGCATACCTGACCTGACGCCGTAAGTAATAAAGTAGGACCTGCTTTGATGTGATGCCCCACCCAGAGGCTTCTCCCCTCCGAGCAGACAATAGTCTAATTCATTACTGGACCTGCCTCTTCAAAGCTCAGCCACTCCGCGTCGGGGAAACTCTAAACTTAGGCCCCAGACAGGCTCCTTTAAACACCCACTCTCCCCCTGGGCACTGAGGTGGCGGCTGGATGAGTCCACATAAGTCACGGTGGCCTGCACATATCCCCTCCTTAGCCCTGCAGCACCACACCTATCCCCCTCGGGTGACAGGTGGATTATTGGGCATCAGTGTTCCTGCATATTTTCTGGCCCAATTATGAGCGCCGCATTTACTGTGGGAAAATGGTGGTTAGAATCAGCAGAAAATGCAGATTTGCTGAATGTTGGGGGGTGTTCATTTCATAACTCAGACTGCGCCCCCCAGTTGGAGCTGAGGTCATATTTTGAAAATGCTATTGGCCCATGGAGTCGAATCAAAGTAAATCCACAGCATCCTTTTTTTGTGCGTGTGTTTTTCAGATCATCACTTTACACAGGTTGCAGTGTAATCCCTTGTTATGACTTCGAATGGACTGAATGGCTGGTTGGGTACTCAGGAGACCATTGAGCCACTTGAATTAAGCCCAAAAACATTTGACTTGTTCAGGGCAGGGGATCAGTGTAAAGTGCTGATCCATAACAGATTTTGCACACAATGTTTGCCACTTGTATTAAGATTATTCTGTAACTGTACACCGTAAGGCCTTAAAATAAATAAACCTAAAATAAATAAATCTGCAGTAACCGCAAACATTCCATTAACGCTGTGTTCACCACCTAAACAGAGATATGAGCTCACATAACTCGATATGCCGAGGAGGAGTTGGTCCCTTGGGTGGTAAAGAGTTGAATGTGTCAGAAAAAAGCTGCACATCTCCGCATCTCATTTTTCACTGACCCATGGCTGGCCAAGTGTGATGTCAGACCGCTGCTCACAGGGTCCCTCGCCGAGTGTACAGTTTCTGTTTTGACACCCGTTCCTAATTACACATGTAAATGATTGATCACCTGGACTTGGCAGGGGGCGAGCTGAGATGGAAGCCCCCGTTACATGACGGCTCCACTGTTATGGCCGAGTCGGGCGCGGCCTCCGCTGCCGGGTACGGTGGAAGCGGATACCTGCGGTGGCCCGGGAGTTGGGAGATTAAGTTCTGAGCGTCCGCCATTTGGACCAAAGGCTTTCCCTATTAGCGCATCTTAGATGAGCAAGTTGCACAGGTGTGGCTGGATATCTGTGGCTCTTTGTTTGGTCTAATCCCACGCAGTTTAAACCGAGGCTCACGGCCCACACCTTTAAATCTACACCGGAACGCCTGAGGCTGAAAGCACAACTCCAGCTACTTTTGTGAAATGTGATTTGGCTAATTGATTTTGGAGTGGCCAGTCTAGAGAGCCTGGGGGCGAGGGGGAGCGCACGGGAATGGACCGTGATGGAAGGTGATGCTGTTTCCTGTGAGCATGCCATGAAGGAACCCGCTGCTGCACAACTGGGGCTAAAAATAAAAATAGCCATCGTTTCAAAACAAACAGTGGGCCGGAGCCAGAGAGCATGTAATGCTTTCACAGATGGGCTGAGAAAACCTCTGTCAGGCAACAGCTGTTGGTTCCTCTGCCTCTTTGACGCAGGTATGGAGCCAATCTGAGGGCCAGGAGGGTTTTAACCCCAATCTTCTCCCCTCTCCCGTCCCCACGGCCTGGCACACATTGGCCGTGCAGCTGCAGTTCCCTCTGATGTGCCGGGCTGCCTGGATGGCTGGCTGGCTGGAGGGAGATAGATTGGAGGGGAAATGGCTTAATTGTCCTCACTCTCACTGCTGGAATGCAAATAGCCCTCCACCGCTGTGCAGAGAGCCCCTGCATTGAGGAACCCACATCCCCTTCACTGTGGCAAATATTGAAAAAAAAAAAAATATATATATATATATATTGAAGCAAGCATGTAGACTCGCCGCCACATTTGGTCTTTGCTGTCACAAATATATTAGACCATTTTGTCTGTGGGGGGGTTACACTTTATGGTTGTCATTTTTTTAATTTCCCCCATTCTAAATTATTCTCGCAATAAAGAAAAATGCCAAATGCCAATACCATTCATCAGCCATAGGTCAAACGGATAGTCAGATGAAGGGGTCGTGACTCGTGTAGAAAAGGCAGGAGATGAAAGAGTTAAACGCTGAGGCGTATGTATCCTGTCTGACTTTGATCTCCGCCTCAGGTAGCCATCAATCTTGACGAAGAGCTGATGGGAGGCTGCTCCCTCTTGGTGCGGGCCTGCTCAGACCGAGACTGTCTCCTCGCTCTGACAGGGTGCTGGCGTGACATGTCAGACAATCACACAAAGCTACAAGTCCACAACAAATCCTCAAAGGTGTTCCATTATTTAATTTTCCACTTGGTCTGATTTTGTTTTTTTGTTTTTTTTCTCCACCGTATCGGTTCCATTTTTTTTTTTTTTTTTTAATTAAGAAAAAAAAAAAAAAGGAAACTGCTGATGTGCGATAGGAATGCAGGCAGGGAGGGAGCAGAGAGGGCATGTTTTGGTGAGGTTCAAAGATGAAATGAGCAAGTCTCCGAGGCTTTGATGTTTCTTGGCAGGCTTCAGACAGTCACTCACAATCTGATGATCTGGGAGCACAAGCCTTTTTTTAAATCTCCAGCCCGTCCTGGCCCCAGTCGCCTCGCCCTCCAGTGACAAAAGCTTTAATATGACAAGGTTAAACACCTGAAGCACTGCCGCAAAATGCTCACGACAAAGCTGAGGTCATGGGTTTAACTTTAAATGCTGGGCAGCTTAGTAGGCTAGTTTACAACAACTGTTCACTTATTCATGGATCTTTTACACGCCGGCTCTCCTTTCTGCTCATAAATGTTTTTTCGTTTTTTTTTATGGAGATATTCATTTCTACAGTAAGGAAAGCTGCTATCGTCGACATTTTTCCATCACATGATAACTTCAAGATGGTGTTGGTAGATCAAAAATGGTCAGCACTGAGTTTCTTCAAGCTTTGCAGAGATTTATGTCCTTTTTCTTGTCTCAACATTACTGTTTTGTTAACTTCAACCTTGCTCAGCTATTTTCCACCGGAATTGCACTTACACTTTGCCTTATATTTATCAAGCAGCTCAAACATGGCCTCCAATGAATTCCAATTCTGCTGTGTATCTGCTCTACGTGTGATAATATAACAATAATATTTTGTCTGCATTGCCCAATCCCATTATGTAATCATTATTACTTCCTAGATTTGCCATAAATAGTAATATTATTCACTTATTTATCTTATTTTGAAATAATAATAATGTCAATAATAATCTGTATATGTGCAAATACCAAATTCTGGTATTTGCAAATGTAAAAATGGCATTAGAAATCCCAGGAAATGTTAACTTTAAGTAGTTTTCTGGATGTTTGCATTTAGATTGCACTGATTCTAGAATTGACTCACATATTCACGTTAAAGCACCAACGCGTCATCGGATAGACATCTCTTAATACCAGTTTTCTCTCTCATAGTTTTCCTTTGAGTGACGCTGTCATTCGATAGGCACCGTGGTGCAGGCCGGGTGCTGCGGGGCCATTGTGTCCTAGTGTGGGTCACAATGGAACTCAACACTTGACAGAGCCAGGGCTTGTTGTCAGGAGCTGAACTTGATCCTGTGAAGTTGTTCCCACTGAAGAGCTATAAAGGAAAAGGCTTTGGCTTCATGGCTGTGGAAGCTCTGTATCAGGCCGTAGATTCATTCTCTATTAAAAGAATGTCCATGTATAAAGTTGCAGTTGGTGTCTGAACACGAAAGTCAGATTTATTCCCATCCGATGGATTTGTGATGTGAGAGGATGGGCGGAAGAGATGTGCACTTGTCAGATGGCCCCCTACTGTTGCCCTGGCCATCGCGTCTTGTCATCCACATCACCTCTGACGCTTGCCTCGCACACTGTTGTCCTACGGACCCACAAAAGGGGGGGTTCACGTTACCCAGAGGCACAGGTAACTCCAGATGGATAATCCCTGGACCTGGTGAACCTGTCTTTTACGGCACCTACGGTCGGAGCCTGGCAACCCGTGAGCTATGTGTCATCGTTTGTTGATTGGATGTGCATGTGTGACTCCCCTGGGCAAATCATTGTCCGTTGGGCACTTCCCATATTGTTTTCTTGTCTAAACATCTGCAGCCTGTTAAACCTGTTGGCCTTTCTTGTGGGATGGTGGGAACTGTGAATCATTTTTTTTATTGTATCTGGAGGTGCTTTATTGCCTCAACACATTGTCTCTGCGGTCATCTTTTATTTTTCCTTTAAGAGGGCCTCAGTGTATGTTCTCTGGAAGACTGATATCTCGGCCCCTGATGCCCCCCACCCTGCCCCGGGCTGTTTTTGACCTCGGATGAACTCGTCTCTGTCACCGCGCCGGGCTTGGTTCTCGAACGCAGTTTTGCTTTCAGCCACTCCTCCGGCTGCTGCCACCTCCTTGTCGCCCCGGTGATCCATGCCAACCTCCAGCTTTTGTTTTCCCACCCTCCCTCCCCCTTTTGATACTCGAGGGCAGGATTTACAGTGGAAAAATATGGTACATTTTCCCCCCATGTTGAGCCGCTGAGTCTGGAATGTGTGTTTGGGCAAGATTTTTTGCGAGGAGTGTGAAAAAACAACAGAGCTGTAAACACCGAGGGTAGACCCAGACTGGCTTCTTTGTTCCAGATGTGCAGCAGGCCCACATTATGAGTGCAGCTCCAGCCAAGCACAGGGCTGTAACCCAATACAGTGCCACTGCTGTCCCACTGCTTGTCCATCAGCTCACTGCCTTCATAGACAGGTCACTGTGTGACTCGACACTATTTTGAATTTGAGCAAACGGTGTGTGTGTTTGTGTGTGTGTGTGTGTGTGTGTGCAGAATTGGGAGCAAATGCGCATTTAAGCCGCAGCCAGACGACGGAGGGAGGGTTAACCAAAAAAATTCAACGGTGTATTATTTAGATATATGACCACTAATGATGCCGTTTAAATCAGATGCCCCGTGTGACACCGAGCTCAGGCTGCACAACCAATAAGGCTCATGTGCGTATTACGGTTAACAGATTCCAGACTTGCCAAGGCCTCTAGATTCAACCAATCAATTAAAAGTTTAAGTCTAACAGTCAGCTGCTGTCCCCCTCTGTCTGGCAACAATTATGCCAATGATGAATTCAAAGCTTGAACCAAGGAGATCCGACCCAGTCCGACATTTCCCACGCCAACGTTTTTATTGTTGTTTATTGCTTCAATATCAAGTCGCTTTTAGTTATGAATAACTGGCCAGAAAAATCGTTGTGGCATGATGAGCTACGCAAGGTCGCTGTCAAAAAATCATCAAATAGATTTCAAATCAAGGCTCGGTGATCCTGAAAGTTGTTCTGCTCTGTTGATCTGGAGACATGCTGTTGCAGAGAAATAATAATTTTTTATTTAAAATAATAAACTATTTGTGCTGAGTTGTTGCATTGGATTGATAGAATGCTGATGTTGATTTGAC
>JAFBJU010001239.1:608435-684450 GCA_016785305.1 Colistium nudipinnis
AATATATATTTTTTTACCAATTAAACAGTAATTTGTTTTTATTCAGCATGTACTGGAAAGACGTACAGTAAAAGTTAATTGCAAAAAATCAGCAGCATGTTTACAATTTGCACACAACAATTGCTCAAATGCATTCATTTTAATACTTGAAATCAAATTCTATCTTAAAAATATGTATTTTCCTACTCATCACAAACGAGTCTAAATTTAGATAACTGCTCAGCTTAAATCTGTCAATCCCCAACTGTGTTCTGTGATTATATTCATTATTATTATAAGAGCTAAATGTAGAAATATTCGATTTTTCACACAATATAAACAAAATACATTATCTTAGTCTTACGCTCTGTTTTGTCCGAAGGCTTCACAGACGGGTGATGCTGATCATGTAACACCGGTGAACTCTCTGGGCCCTCAGAGTCTGCCAAGCGCACAGACACACACACACGCACTCATCAGCAGCAACATGGCTGCACTTGAGGAATGAGACGCGGGCCGTGGAGACGTTGGTGTTCCTGTGTGATGGCGCCTGGAGGAAAGATTAGGCCGTTCATCCTATGCACTGCGCGGGCTCCTCCTCTGCCCTCCTCTCCGCCCTGAGGCAGAAAACAGTCAGAGAAAAACGTCAGTCCTATTGTTTGCTTTGGCTTTTGTCGGCGCAAAAAGCAAAACAGCTGCTTTTTTCAGTGGTTTGTGTGTCAGTGACAAACACCTGCGTGGGAGCCACTGGGTCCATAAGGTGATAATATCATATAGGGGAAAAACATATATATATATATATATATATATATATGATTTATATATATGTATGTATATATATATATCACCGTATATATACGTCATTTTGACATCTGTCCCGAATATAGTAGAATCATTTTTGGTTCTATTCTTTTTCAGTCTGTATTTTCCTATTTTCCCATTTTGTCACGGCTTGTCCTCTGTGATGCATCTCTTGCTGGATAACTTTGTCAAAAAAAAACACACCTCGGTCTCACAGCCGTCACAGTGCGTAGCTGAAGGGGGACATGTGGGCCCTTTTTTCAAGCCTATTATGCGGTGAGCTGAGCCTAACATAATAAATCCTGGCATCCTGTCAGGGTCACAGACTGTCAGTGTGAGTCTCGGGCCTCGGCCCGGGCCCGGCAAACCGAGGGCGACTTGTAAAACATGACGTGCCAGTGGGGAAGATCAGAGCGTGGGCAGTCGCCAGGGAATGTGCTTTTGGTTTGTACACAAAGAAAGCTGTCACTCTGCATCAGAGCTGCGTAATGGACAAAATCAATCGGTGTGTGTCTGTGAGAAAGAAAGAGACCGACGAAACGCACCTATGTCAAACACACCTCTGCGGCTGCGTGCTCATGCGCACTCTGTGTTTTTCCGGCATCATCCCTTTTGCGTGTAGCAGGAGCGCCACAGCCAGGACCCATCCCTGTCCTATAACTGCAGGGCCCGCCTTTTGTTCTTGAGCCGTAACACTCCCATAATTGCAAGTCTCAGAGAACCTCCTGTGCCGTCTCAAACGCCACCCCTCGTGCCCACACCTTATCTCTGACACACATGACCACGCCGGACTCAGCCCTCTGCATTCAGCTTCTGAAGTGCCTGTTCATGTACGCCCATGGGCCTCTTAGTCTTCAAAGGCTTTTGCGTTGTTGTGATTATCCTCATTCGGCTTCCCCCGCTGCCGTTCAATCACCTCAAGAAAATGCGACTTTCTGGTCGTTTTCCTGCTGGTAACAGTGGCTTTAAATGCAACACCTGCTCTTAAAGCAACTCACTGGTCGCCAGCTGCAAATATTGTTGCCATAACCCTCACCACCAATGATGTCGTAGTAAATGTCTAATAGACAGAGCCACAGAAACACATTCGGCAAGGGTGTCATTTCCCAGTGAGGATTTACGGCTGCAGGCCCGTCAAATCAGCGACGTGCTGCCCACAATATGAAACCTTTTTAATTGTTTTTTTTTGTTTGTTTGTTTTGTTTTTTTTGTGACTGAAATTTCACCATGATAACAACTTGTGGCTTTGTTCTGGCTGGCTGCCGCGCTGAGGCCTGTGAGGACTCGGGAAGCTGGATTCCCACTAGTTTCATGCAGGGTACATGACCAAAATGACGGGGTTGGACAGCAGCTCAGCACCACACTGGAACCCACCAAACACTGTTTATAATTGGACTGCATTTCACATGTAACGGAGCTGAGATTAAGGGGGTGGAAGTCTGGATTAAATACTGCATCATATGGATTTTTTGTATTTTTTCCATTCTCGTGTGGTCTCGTACTCTGTTTGAGTGTGAGACAATAGTTGATGTGGAGAAGGGGGTTTCTCTTGGAGCCCGTGGTCACGTTTTTTCTCAGCCATCCCACACTTGATGCACACGTACCAGGCGGGTTTTGCTGACTGTGCAGTCTGCAACACAATCCCACCCTCCTTTTGGCAAGTTTGTTGTTGACCTTGTTTTGTAAACCCTGGTATTTAGATTAGAAACTATATGACTGACATATGGTAGTATTTTTTTTTTTATATATAAAGCTAAACTCAAGCATCTTTAGGGTTGAGAGTATACCATTCTTTGTTTCTCCTCTAAACAAATCACGAAAGTATTTTTTGTTCACGTATAATATAATCACAAATTAAATAAGCAAATTGCATTTGTATGAAACTATTTGTATGGCTACTTTAAAAAGACTAATTTTCTAGATTATATTTTGCTTTGATGATGGTTTATTTTAATGATGTTTTCTAACCTCAGTTACAACCTGCTATGACTCATTTATATGTTGAAACTAGTAATGGGTCTTGGATGAGCAGTCAGTATTGTAGCTATCTTCATAAAACAAGCTGCTGGTTCAGCTGCCACAAGTATATTTAACGATGTGTGTGTGTGTGTGTGTGTCGTACTGCGAACACACCAAGCTGTTTGTTATTGATATATCATTTTTAAATTGCATTTTAAACAGTACGTGTAGCGATCAAAAATGTGAATGCTGCTCATTTAAAGCAACACAATTTTGATGTCGTATAACGTTTCCTAAGCAATCCCGAAGTTGCTGAATTTAACGGGGGTCTCGGGACACTATTTATAGATTGTAATATTTTAGCCATTGTGGAATCTAACATGCCACTCTGTTAATGCAGAGAATTACAAATCAGCTCTGTAACATTCTTTGTTGAATTTTACGAAACGTTCCAAATTAATTTATTAGCCTAATAAAAAATATTGCCATAATAAAAAATAAAAAAAAATCTAGCTTGGAGCGCATGCAGTTAGTAGTAATTGCAAATGATATGTTTAGTTTATAGTAGGATATTAACACCAAATCAATTTTGACTGATAGTTCAAGTATGCTCTTGCATTGCCGTGTGCACTTGATCACTTAATCATATTCATTTAAGATTTTTACGCAAACGTTGGCTGTAGTCTATCGAACTATTAGTCACACTATTTTTACCATTATTTATACTATTTTCTATAATTTACTAAAATAGGTGGCACGAATTATTTCAACCCGACATTTTCTATATTTCTATATATATGTGGCCCGTTTCATTTCCTGTAGCGGATCTATTTTTTGACAATTTCAGCAACATTATCCCTGGATTTCAACTAAATAAAGGACTTCGTGGCAGCCGACTGTGATAGAAACTTGAACGATATTGATATTGAATCATAATCAATGAGAAGGAGGGCCCCGCTGGCCGCAGAGCTGGATCCTGGATCACATGTTAATGAAGCTAATGGTGGAGCTCCAGTGACAGCCGGCAGCTGAAGACCAATCACAGAGCAGAGATGGAAGGCAGTGTGTGTGAGACTCTGCACGAACAACCGTTTCAGCTCCTCCAGTGATGGAAGGAACCCTCTGTTTCGCTTTTTATTCCGCTTTCCAGCATCTGTGAACATGCCCTGTGGGACCCGTCACTGCGGAGAAGCCTTTTTCCCGGACAGTGCGTTGGACTGGAGTGTGGATTTGTCCCGAGTTTCCCGACAGAACCCATGAAATCCTCCTCACAGCGACGGGTTTATGGACTCGCGTAGTGGCCAATGATGTCTGTGGGTTTCATGTCTGACAGCCCGAATGCCTCAGATCCCTCCAAATCGGCCTTTCTAGAGTTTGGCCACGGACACCCGGCACACCAGCAGCACTCCGCCGGACTCTCTCACATTTATCCCGTCCATGGCTTGCACGCTGCCGGCCATTCCCAGCACGAAACTCCCTACCCAGGCAGCTCGTCCTATGGCCGCTCTCTGGGCTACGCCTACCCCGGCGCGGTGAACGCTCGTCCCGCGTCCGCTTACATGCCCTACCAGCACAGCAATCACAGCAGCAGCAGCAGCAGTCTGGCCCACAGCAGATTAGAGCAGACAGGTATGTGACACCAGTGTCATCCAATACTATTCAAATTGTTGTGTTGTGTATTTAATGGCTGTAAAAAAAAACATCATGCTTGTGCGCAATTACGCACAATGCGCGCAACCATAGATCATTTGTTCTCATGTATACTATAGCTTAGCCAGCATTTGTCTAAATTAGGAGGTATAAATGAACTTGCCTGACTTTGCCTTATATTGAAGGTGTCATTTAGGCATGCAGCGCGTCAGCATGCGGATTCCCACTCATCCAAGTGTATGTCCAAACAAGGCCCATTCGGATGCTCACTCTATCCCTCGTGTTATATAATGAAGGCAGACGGCGCCATTAATTTTATTGACCATAATTTTCTGTGGGTACGTCCAATTACAGTCCCTGTAGCCCCAGCCTGTGCCTCAGGAACAATTTTTCACCCTCAGTGTTAGTGCAGGACTCCCTTTCATCATCGGATTCCCACACTTTAAAAACGATTCCTTCTGCAGTCCGTGTTACGGCCCATCGTGTATGTTAATTATCCATACCATCAACATAACGCATTAAGCCAGCGTAGGATAGACTTAAATAAAAGTACATTCAGACCGTTTACGGCGGTAGGGGCTGATAATAATATAGCATACAGGACAGGTGGTGTGAGTAAGTATCCAGATGCTATACACAGCAAATTCAATAATTCATCCGTGCTCTCGTTTTAGTTAAACTGTCAGATATTCTTTGCTATTTCAATACTTCGTGAGATCGTGAAGACAGCTCTGTCTCGGAAGGTAACACGTGACCTTTTCTTGACGTCTGAAGAACCAAATCATACAAGCAAAACTCCTCTCCCTCCGATAAAATGTCTGCACGTTTTCTCTTTCCCACGACAAGATCGCGAGAAGTCCACGGCGATTGACAACAGGGACATTCGACTAAATGGCAAAGGGAAGAAAATCCGGAAGCCTCGGACCATCTACTCCAGCCTGCAGCTGCAGGCCCTGCACCAGCGCTTCCAGCAGACCCAGTACCTGGCTTTACCGGAGCGGGCCGACCTGGCGGCCAAACTGGGTCTCACCCAGACTCAGGTGGGCCTCCACATCACTCTGCACTCCACAATGTTTATCAGAAACATTATATGTGTTGGCAGCTACATTAGCCAAAGCATCACAATCATGTGTCATTTGAATTATTGTAGAACTATTCTGCACAACATTTTAGCCTAAAAATATCAGGGTTGCCATATGTATCATTTGCTGGCTAGTTAGACAACACCCAGGCTTTGTTCTCTAAAATATATTTTACATGATTAATTTTAATTGTAATAATAATTGTAATGTATATACTGCAGACTAATTTAATGTGTTAAATAAATGGAGCACATTGAATAGAAGACATGTTATTTGCTGGATTATTGAGAATCACAGCGCTATTGGAGATCAAATATAAACTGAAATGGATGTGATTTGTAACTTAATCCTTTCATGCATGCTGTATTTACAGTATTTAATGAGGTGGATGCATTTCCTTTCCCAGTCCTGGTTCCTGACATTTTTCCTCAGGATGTGATTGTCGTTCTTTTTTTCTTTTTTTTTTTTTGCAAAGTCATTAATTTACACAATTAGTGGTTGTATTAGTAGCTGTGTTTTGTAATAGTTTGTTAGAAATGATACCTCATGATATTAAACCCATTCGTTATTAGGTTTAAATGCACAATAATACCAGTGACAAATACATGTAATTGTGGCCATGCCTCATTCACAGGGATTTTTTTAAGTACAGTAAATACAGCGTGTCTTAAAGGATTTACTTATAAATCTCAGCTAGGCCTGTCTGTATTTTAATTTAATCTACAGAAGCACTGTGATCCCTAAAAATAAAACAAACACGAAGTTCCCTTACCAACACCATATATTCCTCACTGTAATATTTGGCTTCGCTACTAAGTAATATTAATGCAACACATTCGAATATATGAGTTACATTTTAAAGCATTGAAATGAGTATGTCATTTAATGAATTTCTGTGCATCTATATTTATGGAGGTGCATGTATTTAACAGGTGCACGTGTCGCTGTCAGATTATAATCTCCCTCACTGCCCCTCTTTGTTGTTTCAAAATAAGAGATCAACAAAATAATCCCCTCTGTCATTTTGGCACATCTTTCTCGATCCCTCAATTTACCTCAACAAATGTGGTCAAATGACACGCAGCTTTGCGTTTTGCTGTCACTTGGATGTCAATTGATTGATTTATTGGCCACTTTGATTTTCCTTTTTATTAATGAATTTTCACAGAATTGTTCTCATGGGGAAAAAAGTTGCCATTCTTTTTGGAATCCGCAGAAATTTCAGTGACCCAGCACCGCGATCTTTGGGTCTGTTTGGATTTCAAAATCCTCTCAGTCTCGGCTTGTTGCTGTCACACTCACGCATCATTGGGCTCATAAAAAACAATAATAAGGGAGCTCAGTTGTAAATAATTACAATTGCCACACGACCGTGAGACTGCATGGATAACAATACGGGCGAAGGTCTGAAATTGTGCCAAAGCAACGCGGAAAAGATTAGTTAGATTTTTGTATTCACAATATTCACTTCCAATTTTGGAAAATAAAAAGTTAGATGACTTTTACTGGGGGAAAAATGTTGTAAAAAAAAAAATAAAAAAATGTATTTTATATACCCGCCAGCTGTGTTGCCACAATGACAGTTATGTGAATTTCCCCTCTTTTAGGTGAAGATTTGGTTTCAGAATAAGCGCTCCAAGTATAAAAAGATTATCAAGCATGGCAGCGGATCGGAGGGGGAGCATCTCCACAGCACCAGCTCCATCTCCCCTTGCTCGCCCGGCTTGCCCCAGCTCTGGGAGGTGTCCATGGCGAACAAAGGAGCCTCAATGCACCCGAACAGCTACATGAACAGCTTCGGCCACTGGTATCCAAACCACCACCACCCTCACCAGGACGCCATGGCCAGGCCTCAGATGATGTGAGCGGGCTGTTGTGGTGCCAGGTGCTGCGAGAACGAAGCGCACCCCCAGGGCCATGCACTGACCTCCTCTCTGAACCGAACTTTGTTTCAAGGTGTGTCTCCAACAACTCGCTCATATATTCACCAAGTTTCGCGTGCGTTTTGATTCCTAAAGTCACTGCGAACTCCAGGCATTAAATGTTTTCGATGAATTCGTTCTAATGTCTGTTGCCCGGTGTCATCTCACTGAATGGATTTCATGTTTGCGGTGTACAGAGACACTCTGGTTAAAGGAACTTCTTCACAGACATTGCGTGCACATGGCTCTGTTTTTTATTATCACTATATAGGCCAAGAGTTTCAGGCGCATGATCCAACAAACACCACGAGCGTTATGCAAATAAATAGCTGTCGGGCTGGCGTTATTTTAATGCATTTCTTTTTTTGGCACGCGCGTTTGGGTAGTTGCTTCTTCCGTGAAATGTTTTCCTTTCAAAGATTTTCAAATGCCAAACCAATGCGTGTCGGATTGCAATTTGCGAGCTTTTGAAAAAGCCGCCGACAGATCACAGAAGTTTTAAGGTTAATTACAACCGGAAGCGAGTGTGTGAGTGACGAATGAAAACAGGCATCCCTGATGTGTAGATAAGACTCCGGATCTCCAGATCTCAGTGTCCTGAGTGTGATTACAACAGCTTAGTGTGTGTGTTACATTCTTGGACTGGATTTCAGCGGTGTTGTGATCATCGACACGTCTGCACCTCCTGTGTCCTTTAAAAAAAACACCTGGCAACCGGTTCCAGTTTGCAGAAAAAAAATGTTTGGGTATATATTATCCACTATTCATTTGCTTTTTCACCTTTTAGGATGATCCTTTTAAATCAAAGAGTCAACACTTTGCCCCGAGCGGAAAGGAAAATTGCATTTCCGAGTATAGTTGGACGAGATGCAGGCTGAGCTGGCACCTTTACGCACGGTGGCTGTGTTGAGTCTATCTTTACGCACAGGACAACTTGTAAATCCATGTCGCCATGTACCTTTCAAACTATCTCCGTCCCCATTTTTATCGGACTCATTTTGATTATCTCTGACTATCTGCTTGTAAAATGGCACAAAAGCAACATTTCCTCGCTCTCAAGCTCCCAGAGTCGTGCCAATGAACTGCGTCTGATTTACGTATTTTTGCACTGATTACCACATTCTGGCGCGACAACTGTTTAAACACAGAAAATGAATCATTTATATCTTTGCAAACATAGCTGGTGCTCTCGATTAAATGCTTGGCTAAGGTCTTATTAATGAAGCTGAATATATCGTTCAAGGAACTTCCAGTGGCTTCGTTTTATCTCTTCTTTTACTTCCATCACTCTGTTGTCTGGCAAACATTAGGTACAATTTGTCTGATGTCATACTCAGGGATTAGAAAAAAAACTACCATTAATACTGTGTTGTAATTACAGCAATTAAAATACAGGATATGTTTCTCTTACACGTCTTCTCATCTCTTAATGTGTGATCTCATTCTGAAGGGGCATAACGGCCACTTTTTCATGCCTCTACAGAAAGATATTTCGACACAATGCAGTTGCAAACTATTTTTATTATGTCATGTAAGTAAACCCTTTTTTTTTCTTGGTAAATCTGTGATTTTTTGGATTTTATTCACAGTACAGGTCACCCTGCATACTTCTTCCCAATCATTTTACTACACTGAGGCATCTCTACTCTTGATGTCACTGGTACACTCAGCCATACGGGCGAATCTCACTCCTGTCTTACCTTAGTCAGAGAACAACAGCCCTGTTCAGGAGGTTTTCAGACGGCAGTGGGGGAGAATAAAGCCACATCAGAGCCCGGCGTTTTTAGTCCTCCACGCTGATTTTCTCACATCACATTAAGCATTGTCTTACCGTAACATCTCCTCCTTTATATACACACACATACATACATACCCCCTCCTGCTCTTGTCCTCATGCTTGATAATCATGTGCCTTGTTAAACATGTCGGCCACTGAAGAAGAGGCAAGCGCTGCTGAATAAGTGACGGGGCATCAGAGAAAATTACAGGCAATTTCACATCTCTCGATTAGAATAATGGTTTGTGGAGTTGGACAGACAATAGTGGGACCTTTCAAACGGGGGCCACTTATCATGCAGGCGGAGAGGAGGCAAAGCAAAAAGGTTCCTCGTGTATTAGGCAAGTTGCGAGGAGAGAATGGAAATTGGTGGGTAGGGTTGAAGTGTAATGTGGAGGCAAGGGTGACCGTATCAATGCCGTGGATGGTCTGGTTTATCAGATACGAGGGGTCTGATGGTCTTTAATTGCAGGATAGCAGTGAGAGAGAAAATAGGTTGTTATTAAATCTGCGTTGCTTTGAATGGGTGAACGGCAAAGCGGGTCTGCGGGGTGATTATGGTCATTACTCTGAGTGATCTGACACCTCGTGGAATAGTGAGCAACGTCCCTGTGTGTGTCTGTGTCCGAGAGAGAGAGAGAGAGAGTGCATGATTCATCTGATAGAAAGGTTCAGTTTTGAGCATGATGCACACCCACTTTGAAGGGATTCAAAATGTAGACACAATTTGGCTAGCAGAATAAAGGTAGACACTGAAAAGAGGGAGAGAGAGAGAGATCAGATTAAAAACCTTCGATTTAAGCAGGCCAGCCACACCCAAAGCGATGCAAAAGTAAGAATTGGAACTTCTTTTAATGATTTTATATTCGTAGAATCCATTGTCTGTCCTTGTGTTTTAACCCATGTCTGGAAGCCAGATTCTCCCTCTTTTAGGTCAAGGTGAGCTGGTGAGGCAGCAGCGTGTTTTATCTGGATGTCATGACTGGCCGGGAAGAATCGGCACACGGCCCAGGCCGGTCCGGTCCCAGTCCGAGGTCAGCCAGGGTTCGCCAGTCCACAGCTGTCAAAGATGCCTTTCCCCCTTCATTTCATCCCAGTTTCCAGAAAAATGGACAGAATGAGTGATGCTAATGCCGCCGAGGACTCGGCCCAGGCCCAGGCTAAGTGTAGGACAGCTGCCCGAAGTCTTTCCGTGGATGCATTTCAGGGCCCGACCTCCATCTCAACCCACCCCAGAGACAGGTGCTGACATCACACTGTTCACTTCTGCACTTGGGGTGGGGGCATTATAGGGGGGGCTTGGGCACATCTCTATTTAGGGTGCTGTGATGCTCTGCCGCGCAGAGATCACATTCAAGTTCAGCAGTTCACCACCGTGGCTACTTACACTTGTTAATGCTCCTGAGATGACATATATGGACATGTCTGACAGCCCACACACACACAAGTGCAGCCCGTAGCAAACACACGTATGTCTTCAGCAGAAATGTTTCCCTTGACAGCCACAGCCGAGGGCCACACATGCTGAGGGAGCCACCAGGGGAGGTCACATGTCTCTTGATGAGATTTCATTGATATTAGAATGCAATAGTAATCATGCTGCTCTTGTCAGATCAGCACAGTGCACTGACATGGTGAGTGATGCTATAGACAACTGGGGTTGGGTTCAGGGAAATGAACCAAAGTAAAGACATTAGGGAGCTGGGATTAGGGGTTGTGACACATTGCAGTCTTGGTCACTAGATGATGACAGAATGTTTGTGATGTTTGGTGTGTACATTACTTTTTTACCAAATAGTGCAGTGAAACATTACGGTAAATTCAGAATTTGAATATATTGATTTGGTCCAAAGTTGCAACCAGCAATTCATTTTAAATGATTGTTTAATATAACATCTAAAATAGTTATCTAAATTAGATTGCAGTGAATATTTTGGATGTTTCACTGTCGTCTGAAATTATACCAATAGAAAACTTCCCTTAATGAATATAAGATTAACATAATTTAAATTAACGCAACATTCCCACTGTATTTGTTAGTCCTCATAGATAATAATGATAAAGATTAATGAATCATGCAACATATAAACGTTTATTGGCACTTATCTGGCTTATTTTATTATTTAAATATAATTACATAACAAAATGTGAAATTATCCAATCTAAGAAGAAATTTGACTTATTGGCGGGCTAATAAAAAAAAAAACAAGCTGTAACGTTCTTAAATAACTGCTATGACACGACTTTGCAATACATGTTCATAGTGTAACACCTCGAGTCCCGGGCGCATACCATTCCAGTTACTAACACTGGTAGAAAATGTTATAAAACCACTAATGCCGTGCATTGCATTTTATCCCCGTGCGTAATGGCGCCTTGGTGGTCCATGTGGATAGGATCGCCATTAGCGGTTTCTTCATCATGTATGTTGTTAGGTGTAATATATTTAATAATTCATGGTTTGTGAAACCAAACTGATGCTGTAATAGTTAGTGTCACAGAAAGTTGCTTTTTGTGTGTCACTGTCACGAACAGTCAAGAGTAGTTGTAGTTAATATTTATTATGCAATATACGCCATATATAAATGTTTTAACAATATATCTAAATGTTTTAACCATACTCATTAGGTGGTAAAATAAATGGTTAAAATCTCATGAATGGAAACCTGCCCTGGTTTTCCGTAGGCTCGTTCTTTTTTCTTTTTTTTTATCCAAAGTGAGAAAGTAAAAAAAAAACAAAGGAGTTGTGTTATTTTATTCCTTCGTGATTTGGCAGCGTTTCTATCCATCCTGCTGCGCCTCTGTGCGTGCGCGCGCGAGAGAGAGATCGCCCTAGGCAGCCCCACCCACCCCCCCCTCCTCCTCCTCCTCCTCTCTCTGTCTTTGTGCAACGTGACTGGATTCTCTCTTGTTTTCTGGCAACAGAAGAGTAATAAAACCGAGTGACTCCAACATGTCTGCATGTATGTCGCCTCCTCCAGCAGCGCTTTGCACGCAGAGCCCGAGCAGTGCACTGTGCCACTGGGCAACCCGGAGTGCAGCTTTGACCTCATGGAAACGATGACATAATAATAATAATAGTAACAGCCCTCTTGATCAACATTTGCACTTTTATAGTAACACACCAATGTACATTTCTGAGAAGACAAAACAAGCCCAGTAAAGTAAAATGACTGGTGCCTTTACCTTTTTAAGGTAAAAGGCCTAAAGGCCACCACTCTGCTGTTAAACGGGGCACACGACTTGAATGCTCTGATGGATGAGAAATAATAAAAAACTAAAGATGCGATATTAATATATTAATTTGATTACATCTGATTGTAGTGCAAAGAAATGTAACTTGATTGTATCGTGATTAAAATAATAATACATTTTATTTGTATTTACAAATATTGTTCAAACTGGTTAAACTCAATTTATGAAAATTATTTAGCCATGTTCCTTTACTTTTCCATTTTTATAAGAACCAGTCGTTTTTCAGAATATTGCAATTTAAGCTGATTAAAATTTTACAGACCCAGCAATTAATTATTTGCAGGGTTTGATAGGTAAAAAGGCGGCTTAACAGCAAACTGTTTATTAAGGCGCTCGACACACAACGTGCAATTAACACCTTTATTCAATTGATAAAAAGGCAACAAGTGGACTAATTACATGAATATAAAAATGGTTTTGGAGGCACCACAGTGCAGTCGTTCCGTTTTAAACAAATATGATCATAGTGGTTCTGCATATTAACACATATTTACAACCTTCGACGTTTTGTACAAATCCATATAAATATGACCTGAGTTATTTTTAGGCGCTATCTACAAACCCGCATGCATGATTTAATTGTAGCATGGATCAACTGCACTGTTTTGTCATTATTCGTTTGTGATAAGGCTATTTGTTAAAACAAAATTGCATAGGCCTATTCATTTACAAAAAGAATTAAGGAAATACAACAGAAGTGATAAATAATTAAAAAAAAAATAACCACGCCAGATGTCCATTAAATATGCGGCCACATGCGACCAGAATCCCTTATGTGCTCTGTGAATGGAAAATAACCCAGTTTGGAAACATTGTTGATCATCCAAAAACCAAATGCAACGTTTCACTGCAGGCCTCCTCCAGGTCCAGTCAACCTTTGCTCTCTGCAGAGTCATTGTGGAGATACCTCGTTTGGGTCAAAAATAATAATAATAAAAATAATCTGAAGAGGTTTCTGCTCTTGAGTCATTGTCAGTAAACAGCTCCCGCACTTTGCTGCGGGACTGGGTGGTGCACGGTGCCCGGGTGCTGTAGGTGTGATCCCTGCTGATACCAATGGTTGTTATAATCCTCCAGGTACGGCGGCGACGAGCTGTGTGTGGGCTGCGGGACCTGAGGTCTGCTGGCCGGGGTGCTCTGAGGGGTGCTGCTGTCCCACACCGCGGGGGACGCCGGGGAATTGCATGCCATGGAGTCGCTGGCGTTGGGACTGTGATCCAGGGGAACCTCGCCGTTCTTGTACAGCTTCTTGAACTTGGATCTCCGGTTCTGGAACCAGATCTTCACCTGAGAAAAGAGTGAGTACGCTCATTTTAATTCCACTAAAAAAAAATCACATATATGAGGTATTTTACAGAGATATAATAGGGCCTTTTTTTTGCTCGCTTTGATCAGGGGGAAATGCGTGTAACCGAGAGAAACAATCAAGTGTGCGTAATTACGCATTGTTTTGTGTTTACGGAGCAAACTGCTGAGCCCTGAATCACGTGACTCTAAAAATGACTTGACGAATGAATTGATGGATGATAAAATGTGAAGTGTTGGGGTCCGGGGGCTCACCTGTGTCTGAGTGAGGCCGAGCTGAGCCGCCAGCTCCGCTCTTTCGGGCAGAGCCAAGTACTGCGCCTTCTGGAAGCGTCGCTGCAAAGCAGCGAGCTGGTAGCTGGAGTAGATCGTCCTCGGCTTGCGGATCTTTTTTGGTTTTCCATTCACCATGCGGACCTCGGGCTCTGGCTCCTCTTTCACTGCAAAACAAAACCAGAATAAATGAAATAAAACTGTCCGGCGAGGCCACTCCAAGTTGCCCTCGAAAGTGTGAAAAATGAAAATCGAGAATTAAAAGTGAAACCATCACTAAAAAAGGGTTGCCGGGATGGAATAGAAACTTATAAAAGTACAATTATTCTATTGTTTCAATTATGAAATTTTGCTTGAAGGTTAAAACCTAAAGCAAATAGAGTTTGAGCATACAAATATGGCATCTTCAAAGCTTTGCTTTAAACCCAAATGTCACAAATCAAACATTAAATCCCTCAAGCAGTTAATATTTATGCAAATCCCTGTTTGACATATTTGACAGAAGTAACATGTTAAAACGGACAGAGTGACTGTTATTAGCTTCAAACCATTATTGTTTTATGGCTAGCTGTTAATGGCTGGCTCATTCCAGGGCTGTTAAAACGTGACATTCACACCAGGCGCTGAACAAATGTTAGTATTTTTTAAACCTTTAAATACATAATAAATCAAATGGTCTGGCAAGTGACTGTTACACTGGTCTGGTGAAGTAAAAATTCTGACATGAAATGCAAAGACAAAAGGTCAACATGTCACTTCATTTCCAAAGAGGATTTTTTACTTTTACTATAAAGAAAATAGAAATAATTACGGGCTATAGAAAATATGATCTAGTGCTATAGACATCTGTTTGTTCGTTTGTTTGTTTTTTGGTACAACCAAGGGTCTTTAAAAAAAATGCAGAAGTGGTTTTATGGCGCATGATAGAGCAAACCACCAGCTGATCATCACCAAAATTTACCTGAGCTCGGAGGCGATGCCTGCAGGTGATCTCTGTTGTAATGTCCGTACTGTCTGTAGCTGTTTGTGTAAGGATATTCAGATTTAGTGGCGTAGGCTCCCGCGGCTCCCATTCCGTTCAGATTGAACTGGTGGTGGTAAGAGTTCATGGGCTGTCCGTACGCCTGGCTCTGGTAGTACTCGTGGTGGCTGTGGGACGCCTGTCCGCTGTAGTAGCCCATGTCCGTCACCGACGACTCGGGGAGAGTAGGGGAGTCCTTGGAACTCGGGTGGCAGCTCATAGATCCTGGCAGGTCGGTCAAAATACTCGCAATCTTCTTGTCATACGTCTGTCCGGCGCTCATGGTTGAAAGCGGCCGCGCAGAGAAGAAAAAAAAGTCCACCGGTCGGTTCTCAATGAGCAGCGCGCGGAAACAAGCGGGACCAAGTGGTGATCTGTGTCTGGCTGTTAGTGCCCTCTTTTTGCGCACGGCTCTGGAGAGGCCTGTAGTCCACTGAATCTCCCACCAATGCAGAAACTTGGTTATGACATGGCTCAGCCCCAGTGACACAGAGTTATAGAGAGCTGGGCTGAATGCTGCCCTCCCATTGGCTCCACTCCTCCCTCCCTCTTCTCTCTCGCGCGCTCCAGGCGAGGTCGATGACGAAAACCCAGCCTTCCGCCGTGAGCGCTTGTGCGCGCATACCTCAGCACTATGACCCCCCCCCCCCCCCCCCCCCCCCCCCCTGCTCTCGTTATGCTTGCATTTACCCGTCCATACCCCCCCTGCTCTCGTTATGCTTGCATTTACCCGTCCATGGGATGCACATGCAGCTCTGCAGGCTTGTGAGGACTCTCTCTCTCCAAAAACACACCTATAGGAGCACCTTTTTTGTCTTCTGTCAGCATCTACATCATCTACAGCCTGGCACCAAGGTGTTCCAAAGACAATAGTGGCCCAGAGCATTTTAAATCCCAATCCTGTAGCCAGAGAGTCTGCCTAATTGTTGTATGCAATGTTTTCTTAACAGTGCCCAGAGATCACGCTTTATTCAGCCCATTGAGGGACTCCCAGTAAGCCTCCCAGACTCTTATTGTCATTTAAAAGTGTTGGCGGACAGTGAACTGTGCGTGAAAGAGATGGAACAGATAGGCAAAAAAATCAACTGATATTGCCTGCGGGTGAATTCCTCGATACTGTTCACGGTGTGTGAGAGTTTGTGCGTGGGTGCATGCGTTCGTTGTATGTGTGTGTAATGCAAATTTGATCAACATTGTTCACCAAGGAGGATTGTGTCATTCATCGATATGAAAACAATTCTCAGTAAATCGTATCGTCTTAATTATTTTCAAGAACGGTTTGCTTACTGAAGAAAACTTTTATTCTGACCAATATTTTTTCTGCAGCACAAATCACGGTGCACAGCGCCACCTGCCGTTTTTGTTCACTGGCGTAACTGCAGTTTTCTGGCCGTAAAATAGATTCACGTTTCTTTGATGCACAAATAATCTGTTGCTTGGCAAATTGCCCATACTCGCTAGTATTAAATATACTTTTCCATAGCCTGCAATCTAACGTTTGTCAATGGAACTTGAATGTTACTTGCATTTACCTCTACATCCCTTATTTTCTGATCATCTACCGCCATCTTCTGGTAGGTTTCTGTAGCACTCAAGCCATGATTTAAATGTTCAGTTAAACACAACTCAAGTGAAAATATATATATATGTTTTTTCTAAACATGAAGTGATACAATTCAGTCTGTGCAGTTCTGACTGTTGATTAGTGACGACGGCACCCTCCCTGGCAAACCATGGATTCATATGATTTCCCAAATTGATGTATTTCAATGACCGTAAAAGTCTTTATGCTTAAAATATGAACTATCAGATATTTAAATGCCATTATAGACCTTTTGAGTTGTATGATGTCTGAAGTTGTTTGAGTGTCCTTTCCTGCCATTTGGGGGCGCCAACACACAGAACTGAATTGTATAGATTAATCTCAAAAGACAAAATTTGGGAGAACATGTTTTTACTTATTCATTGAAATGATATTTACTAAATTAAATTCATTGGAATTAGGTGCAAGTGGTTATTGGATGATTAAACATCATTAGCAGAACCAATATACAAATATTCAACATGTTATATGTTATAAAACTGTTATATAAATGTTAAATATTATATAATAATATATACACTTTATATATTACACATACATCTAAAACTGCTTGACCTCTCAGTATCAGTCTGCCAAAATATATTATTTATAAATTGCTTGAGTAATTTGTAGTACCCGTAAACAACCACTAGATGGTGCATTTTTATTGTATGTGGTGCCGGTGACACATTTTTACTGTATACATGGCAAAACTGGTGATAACATGTATTTAAAAAAAAGGCCATACTAAAAATAACCCCCCATTATAGCACTTATCAGTGTTGGTTTATGATGATGGCTCTGTGTGAGTCTAGTAAATTAACATAACTAGTTGATTTAATGTATGTACAGTTAAAACAAAACAGTAGTGCTGCACATAGTCAAAAGAACTCTCTACCCCTATCGGGTGAATGAAGTCCTCCCCACACGGTAACATGAGATAGCATTCGGGGACACGTTTTGTACTTTTTCTCATGCCGTGAGTAAAAGTAGAACAGTTGGCCTGCTTCCAGGAAGACCTCAGACCCTACAGTGTAAAAACCCAGCAACTACGGGCTAACTAGGTCTGATCACTGTCTAGGTTAAATACATTTAAAAAAGCTCCTTTGTACCATGCATTACAAATTAAGCAATTTTCCTTCTGAGAAAATAATTCCTCTCCCCATTTTAAACTTCTCCAGTCCTCCGCAGAGTCGTCAGTATGATTAAAGGGAACCACTTTAGGCCCAAAAGATAAAGAGCAACACTGATGGCAACACTGACCCTCCGACGTAAAGTATGCCGGACAATCAGAGACATACCAGGCGAGTCCATTTCCCAGGACTTTCTTGTTTCCTCATGCTCCAGTGACTTTCTGAAAGCATGACAGGGGCGCAGGTTGCATGCAGAAATACACCTTGCACCTGGATCACACATACTGAATATGTATACCTAAAATGTACCGTTCCAGTTTTTAACTGTAAGGACGTTTGTAGCAACACTGAATCCTGTGTTTAACCCCCTACACACATAAACAACCCACTGGGATCCCCCGTCAGTACAAAAGGCAGCGCACCTACACTGCAGAGGATGTTTAGACTTTAAACAAACCTCCGTTCATTGCTTCCTCCCTCCCCCACAGCCATCCACGCAATTTCATCTCCCTTTGAAACTTACAAGGCAAACGGCGTGGAGCTCCTAGAGATAATGAAGCGCCACTGGCTAGTTTGTGCTGATCTGATTGGGAGTCAGGGCGCTCTCATGAGTGGGAGACATGGAAGTCTATTAACGGCCAACTCTCCCTTTCTTTTGCTCTCCCTCCCTCCTCGGCCCTGATGAGAGAGAAAAAGAGAGAAAAAAAAGCCCAAGAGTCAAGGTCTTTGAACCAGTGGTTTAATGCACATCTGTGTGCAGTCACAAAAAAAAAATCACCTGATCCTATGAGTAAAATCTTTCCGGATGATCTTGAAAGTACAACAACTGCAGAATGCATTAAGTAAACACCGGTGTATCATGGACAGAATAATAGCACAAAGCGAAATTCACGGTCTTAAAAAAAACAAAAAACTGGAGTAATCGGCTTGTAAACTGGCCCACTGTCCAGCTCTCCCATCCATCTAAACTAAAAATACTCCACCAGATCTGGGATTTTCCTGGAACAAACGATCGTTCCGGCCTCCCAGCGGTGTTGTAAGCTGGCTCAGCCGCCTGGAACCGTGGCCCGGCGCTGTTCTCAGGCCGGCCCCACGCCGGGGTCAGTGTGTGGTGTGCAAAAGAAGTTGCACAGTGGAAAGACCCCAGGTATAACCTGGCTAATGTGTTCCCAGGGGTCCCCAGCTGCCAAGGAAGTCTAAAATAGCTAATCGAAAACACATGTGGCCAGATGTGAGAGGGCACGACCTTTTTTCCCCCAAACACACGCACATAAACATAGCCACGACACCTTCTGAGGCTGGGCTAAATGTTCCCCCCCGCAGGGCTGCTTCCACCAACACCCGCTCTCCGGTGACCACTTGCTGCCATTGATAGAGCACTAATCACACTTGTCTCTCTGTGGTCATGCTCAATTTAACACACTTTTCCCTTCTTCCTTCTATTACACCTTGTTCCATGTGCAGTGTTGTACGTTTTGCGTGCTTCTTTTTATTTATTCCAGAGAGCGCTCAAAGATCTGCACTTCACAAGAATTCGGGTTATTTCATACAAACTATTGTATAAAATGGAACGGGAAAATCATTTTGGTGAAGTTGTGGTTGAGCCACGATCCAATATAATGGGGATGTTGACATAGTCCCGTTATATATATTGTGTACAATATGCTTTAAATTGTTGGAATTCGGGTTAAAAAAATCGTATTCATTTGTTATATTAATTTCAGCCCAATCACGCTGCCCTGTTTGATATTTAAGTCATCAGCCCTCCTGAGGTCACACATTCCACATTATTCATTCTGTAGCGTGTCTGAATGTGTGGGATGCAAACCAACAACCTCCTGGGTGGAGACAACATGCCTTTCTCCCGGGCAGCCCATGTATTTTGTCTTTTTGATTATATATGTAAAAACTAAAAGGTCTGAAGCATCTTCTCCCCTCTGGTGTCTCTCTCTCTCTCCAGTTCCTGTTGCACAGAAGTGTCTCCCACACTGGCCGCTGCAGCCTCCCTGACAAGAATGCATCCATTCTCTGGCTCCACTCTGCCAGGAGTGAAGGAGCCAGAGTGGCCTGCAGAATCAGCTGTTCGGGGAGTGATCGAGATGAAGAGAGGGACCTCTTTGATTTGAGCCCCTTTGTTTGTTTTCCACTCAAACTTTTCCTATTCACTGAGGCCACTCTCTGATTGGGCCGAGAGCCAGGGGGAATGCACAAGGCAGTAAATAGCTTTTTTGGGTGGATGCTGTATCCGTATTTTAAAGTAATCTGCGGCAGCAAAAAATCCAATCGAGGATTCCCAGTTGTTCTGATTTAATCTCTAACATTTGCAAATTTCTCCCATGACCCTGAGTCCCCACTATCCCACAGTTCATCTTGACCCTTCACCCCTTTGTTACGACCTCTATCGGAGCTTATCACCGAAGAGTGAATATGTCGCCTTGGTTACAGATACGCTCTCCTTGAGTCTTTCCACTTTGAGATGCCCTCTCCCAGGATTCTCACAGGAAGCTCCACCCTAATCCAAGCATGTTTGTTTTTGGCTCAGGCTGAAAAGCACGCAGAACTAGATGAAACCACTCTTGTCTATCTGCTGATTGTCTGCGAGCAGGATAACGCTGCCCAATCAAAAGGAAATCAAATGTGTCCACCAGCGTTTGCGTGTCACTTTGGTTTCAAAGGCCAAGTCGAGGCATGCGGCATCGTCATAGTCTTTTTGAAATCAAGGACACATTGAGGCGTCAAGGTTATGTTAGGTCGTGGACTACGAATAATAAATAATCATATCGACGGACTTTCTCCTGTCACAATATTCGGACCCACCCGTAGAGGAGACGTTTGTGCAGGTGTTTGTCTTCACATTTAAAATGCTCAGAAACAAAGGTTCTCAAACGCCTCAGACTGGGAATCTTTGGTAGGGAGGAAAATCACAGCCCTGTGTGTAAGACTTCCACCTAGTTATTTGGTGGGCTTGTTAACACTGCGTAGAGAGCTGTCATTTTTCCCAGGCATGCCTGAGCACAGCAGATGTTGGGAGTTCCCGTTCTGCACCCTCCACCCCCAAAGCTTACGCAAAAAAACTCCACAATGGGTTCTCATCTCCATCCAATAAACTTAGCATTAAATCAAATGGTGGCAGAGTGAGTCAATAAGGTGGTTAAGTCCGATTGAAACAAAAGTGCGTCAGTCTACAGACGCTTTAATCCACCTGACCGTGAGTACGTTTGTGGAAACATTTTGCCCCAGGAGGCGCGAGCCCTCCCTCCTCCCTTCCCTGCCCCGTCTCCTCTGCAGGCCTTTGCGGTGGATCTGGCGTCCTCGGGCCGAGGGATGGCAAAACGGAGCCTAGTCCAGGAAACAAGGTGAACACACAATGACCTGCTCTGCCTGGGGCTGGGATTCTCATTCATAGCTATCCCGAGGGTTATTTCTGCAGGTGCTTGAGGGCAAATACAATATATAAGATATGATGAAATAGCTCAACAATTACAAAACAGAAACTAAAACATACGTTAAAAAAAAAAATCAATTTGCACATTAAGTACATTTTAATTTTTAAGTTAAACAAAGGAGTTATATATATATATATACAGTATATATATTTTTATGCTTTTTGCTATTTGTGCCATGATTAACAGGTATCTGCTTACTACTCTATCTCTACGGCACAGACCCTGGGTCCAAATGACGTCACTGGTCACTTTGTGCAGTGGATTACAGAAGAGACGCATCATGTGTTTGGGGGCACGTCTGATAAAACAGGTGAGGAACCTTTGGTCTGCAGCATATTTCAATATTATAAATTTTTTTACTGTTAATGTTCACCGGTGGATTGCGCCCTCTCACATGGAAACCTTTTTTTATTGCAGCAATTCTCATCGCAGGTGCTCCACTCGAAGGCCACCGCCACCCACAATGTGGGGGAAAGCGCCCCCCAGATGGGCCTCTCCGTGTTTGGTTTGCTGCCGATTCCCGGCCAGTGTCCCCTCGCTAATGAATGGACATTTAATGATCTGAGAGGGCCATTCAATTGAGTGGAAAATGTGCAGGTCTGTAGAGTACAGCGCCCCCCCCCCTACCCTCCCTCTACATCGGAAACAAAGGGCCTGGCTCTGTATTCACACACACAGTGGAGAGGGATGGAGTGGATTCATACATTGAGCTTGAGAGGAAGCTGAACACACACACACACACACACACCCACCCACCCACACCCACACACACACACCCACCGCCTGCACGGTAGTTCTTCACACACTTCAGCACAAATCCCTCGGGAAATATACCTACAGCTGCAATGTGTTTTTTTTAACAAGGTATTTTATCAAGGACCAAGTGTGATATGCACTACTTTTCTGAAACAGTTTAACAGCTCTACTGACTAAAACTGTTCTAATGTGAATTATTGTACAGTTTATCGGTGTCCACACATACAAACTCCTGCTTCCTTAACAAAACTCTGAATATGAACCAGCTGCCAGTCTCGACACATTCACAACAAACCCACGGCGGCTGGGTGTTGAGCTTTCTATAAAAGCCCCACACATGTGTTCCAGAAACAAATATCCTTTTCATGTTAGCGCATTTATTTGTCCGTCAGCGACGCTCTGAGGTCAACAAAGTGTCAGCCTCAAAGTGTCATCAAAAGACAGACAAAAAAATGGAGTGTTTACAGGAGGTGGAAGGGATGAGCAGGCAAGCCGGCAGGGGTCGGCCGGTGCGCTGCGCACACAGGAAGGAGGCTTTATAAGGAGCATTGTAAATCACAGCAACTCACTTTGCCAACAGGAGGGAAGATGAGCAGTGTGGGAGTGAGCGTTGTCTTGTGGGTCAGATTTACCCTCCAGATTGTGTCATTATTCAACGGTCCGTCCCTGAGATCACGTTAGGCCTGGTCGCAGCACCCTGCTCCAGATTTACTGCTCCATATAATCCACCTCCTATCCCCGGTGAAGAATAGCCAGGCCGTGAACAATTGCATCAAGTTAATGTAGATATGGAAACGTAATTATCCAGTTTTTCCAATTTGTGCGTCATTATTCTCCAAACACCAGACATGAGACTATCTGGAATTTTGCTGCTTATCATGTTTTTTTTCTCTCTCTTTTTCAGGGTAATGCGGCGCTTTCGGAAAGAAGGCCGCTCTTCTGGTACACAGCACAGACAAGGGACGGTGCGGTCTTCACAAGGTTAAGTGACATATTCTGAGTTAATGTGTCCCATGGGAGGAGGGGGAAAACCTGGGCCGAGGTACCTTTGACCTTTTGATCCGAATAGCTCGTGCGGTCTGAAGGGAAAAAAACTGGTGTTATGACTGAGCTCTGAGCCAAAGGTCAGGTTGGTGTCAGGGCCTGTAGAGGTCCATCCCCTTCATCCAGCGCTCCCGTAGAGTTCTCTATTTTCCTACTGACATATACCTGCGAGAGCTGCACAGGGGGAAGAGTGGATGGATGGTTTAAGGGCATTTTTTGCAGAAGGTTATTGCTTTGCGATATCTTTCCCGCTGGGAGCTTTTCCCCAAGGTTATCAGTCTGCCGGGCACAGAGCCAGATCAAACTGGGCCTCCCCTCAAACATTTCTTTCTTTACCTATGACTCTTCTGCTTTGAATTGTTCATGTTGAACAAAAGTGTCTCTATGGGCAAAGGAAAGGAATGCCGCACGAGGTAACTCCCTTTTTTAAAGATTAACATTACTGAGGGCGCGCACAAATGAACGGCAAGTGTTTTCATTTCGATTTCCCTCTTGGTGAATGATTAGCTCGGTCTCCAGAGGAGATTTCTGATTCATATATTTGTTCGTAATGCTTGTAATGTTCTTGACTGAATATAACTTGTCTTATGGCTTTGCGCTCTGAAAACTGACAAGGGGCGGTTGGGAAAATGAACAACCCAGTTGTAAGTGCATTTCTAGGGAGTTATAAATTCCGTTGAGAATAAATGTTGGTCGTTTCCATCACTTCAAAATGTTCGGATGCTGTGGGTTGCACCACTTTACATTCTGGCGTGGTAACTGTTGGTTCATGCCCAAAAAACGTGTAATTGTTTGAGATTTGGAGTCCCAGGCGTCATTGCCGGTCATAAAGGCAGAAAAAAATCATTCCCACCTTGTGGCCAATTCTGCAACAGTTTGGTGCCTTTAACCACAAATTGTTATTTATACAGTTTAGATGTCGTGAAACATGAGAGAATCCAGATTTAAGCCGATGATTGGTGCGCTTCAGAGATGCTGCTGGTTTGATTTTCTTTCCATCAGACAGAACCAGGCGAGTCATCTCCCAGTTTTCGGTGTTTATGCTTCGGGACAATCTTGTACATATGTCCAAAATGTTCAACTACTCCCTTAACAACAACAACAACATACAGGGAGTTTGTATTACGTGATTTTGTGTCACAGCCGTTTCGTTTCAGCAACCAAGTGACTACGTCCCGCTGTGTCCCATCACTCCATCTGTCTTCCTGAGCGCTAAGCTGAAAAACAGGTGCCACTGGACGCTGGGAGAGGGTTCAGGGCCACGCCCTCCACCTCAGGCTATACATTCCTGCACTTAAGCATGAACTGGAGACCTGAAGAACAGCGAGAGCTTGTGTGGGTCCCAAACCTCTGCTGCATTTCCTTCCTGCCACGCACACCCACACACATCACACACATACACATCACTCAGATGAACGTATACACTCACAGATCTTTACAAGCTCGCAACACACACACACACACACACAATATATTTATACTATAAACAGTATATAGTAAGAGGTGTCATATAACCCAAGTTCAGTTGTTCAATTTCAGATAAAGTGCACATTTACAGTGTAATACCAAGATACGTCAACATGTGTGGTCCAATACTGCATGTTCAGGCTCAAGATGGACCTTTTATGGATAAAACAAGATTTCTACATAGTGTGTCAGATAGAAGCATAAAGATTGCCGCATTGCTGTCCTGTACCATTTGTGTCTTAATGTGCCTTAACGTGTGCATGTCTTTCTCTCCGAGTCAGGGGTTTGGTGAGCAGGACTAAATTGGATCATGTTTTATTCCCGTGAAAGGTCATCTGAGCCCAGCGAGAGTCCTGGCTGCAGTTTAAACAGACCACACTGTCTTCCTCCCCAGACGAGGCCGCCGCCGCTCAGGACATACTGGCTTCATAGCAACTCCCGGCTCCATGGCAACGGCCCGCTCTGTAGTCGCCGTGCAGCGAGGACTCTGGGTGAGAGCGTGCTGTGTTCCATATTCAACCAATGTTCTGGCCTGTTGATTAAGTTCAGTGGATTCATATTCATGGTAATTCATGGTGAGGCTGACATCTAGATATTTTTTGAGGCCTTGTTTATTGGTGTCAGTCTTTTCCAATCCCCTGACCTATATGTGTAATGGGACTGATGCCCGGCCCTTCCTACAGTGCTCTACAATAGCATGTCCATTTCTGTTATCACGTCTCCACATCAGGGACTCGTCCCACTCACCCGCCCCGTTCCCACCAGCCCTCAGCTCTGTTTCAAAGGATGCTTTGAGAGGACTCTGTGGAGCCATTTTGGTGTACACTGCCAGACCACAAAGCGGCAGGAAAGTTGAGCGGGAACGCGTTATAATTTGGTCGGATTAACCTACACGATCAAATGGAGGATATCATGTGGCAGAGAGAAAATCCTAGGAATATTGAGAAGGGGAGGCGGCGGGGTGTGTGTGTGTGTGTGTGTGTGGGGGGGGGGGGTTCTTTATTCTTAAACTGGGACAGTATGGTGGCGGGGGTGGTGGGAAAAAACAGGAAACTGGGAGATAAATTGCAAATTACATTCCATGTGTGTTGTGTGGGCTAAAACTGGAGGGTTCCACAGAGGAGAGAAAACTCTGGGGGCAGCAGCAACAGCATCTGGGTCTCTGTCCCCACGGCGCAGATTGGCCGGTGTTGGTTTACACTTGGGTCTTGGGGAATACGCGTTTAAAGGCCGGAAGTGCAACTTTTTTTCCTGCACTGTAACAATGGCCAGGGAATGAAAGTGAACTCTTGTGTGAATTCTCATCAGATATAATCCCTAATAAGCAGGCAGCCCTATAACAGTGTTAATAGCTCATTTCCACACCGCATGGAGGGCTGGATCTTTTTCTGACGACACAGAGGAAAGCAGTTTGTCAGTATCATCTGTCACAATTCAAGAGGGACCCTTATCAGATGTTAATGGGTGGGTCTAAGACCTAGAGGGGTTAAGGATCGGGTGCTCTCCTGCCCTTTTGCAAGATGCACGAGAATCAGTCACACAGAGCTAAATGGGGGGGGGGGGGTCAGATTGCTTGTCTATTGTGGTTGGGTTGCCTGAAATTCCTCCCTGCTAGCGCCTCTCACTGAAGGCGTGTGCTTAGTGTCGGGTCAGGGCAGTGGAGATGGGTTTTTTATTTGCATGATTGCATGGGTCTGCTTTATGTCAGGGCAGCGCCAGATGCATGCCTTGATAAGGCTGCCACAGGATGTTGACACTGTATACACTGGCATGTTGTTCACTCACCTCCAGGCTGGAAAGCTCTCACTTGCATGATGATGGAGAAAGTGCTAGTTCAAGATTTGTGATGAAATTGAGGTCAAATGTACTCTCCGGGGTTGTTAAATCCTACTATTTGACAATATTTGAGTACGTATACCAAAGGCAGAAAGATACATTTGGGCGGGGGGGGGGGGTTCAAGGGGAGGGGGGGGGGGGGGGGGGGGTTCAAGGAGAGGAAAGGATACTTCTAAAATCTCTGCCCTGTTCCTTGAACTCTCTGAAGGGATTAAGGGTTTTAATGAACTGCCTATTGGGAGCCAGAGGTTTGAGGGACAGGCGACGGCGCGAGGGAGGGTGGCTGTCACAAGAGTGCTCATGTGAGGGCGGGCCATGCGTCTATTAGTGGGCTGGGAAGAGCTTTATCAGGAGGCCAGACTCTTATAATTTAAAGCCTCCCACACAAAATGCACCGAGATAACTCAATTAAACCAGACCATTGAGTTTAAAGGGCTCCTCTGAGCCTCTTCTTGAAGGTAATTCTTGCAAAAGGTTTTTCCTTACGTATTAATTGGCTTGTCATAAATGTTTTTTTTTGTTTTTTTTCTAGATGTAGTGTGAATGTTGATATGCATGACATTCCTTGCAATAGAAAATCATGAATAATTGAACCAACATCCTCAGCGTCACAGTATTTGTGTTTTCTAAATTGCTGTTTAGATTTGTTGAGGGTGGAATCACAATTATTCGTTTCACCGTGTAACTTTCTGCTTTCCAGGGGGGGGGGTGTGCGCGCGCGCGCGTGTGCGTGAGAGAGGGAGAACATGAGAGAGAGAGGCTGGCTTCACACAGTCAAATCACAGTCGGTGCGTAAAGGCGCGTGTGTGCACTTGCTGCTCATGGGTGTGGAGTGCGGGGAGGAAGCGGGACAGAGCAGGGGAGGGCAGCAGAGGGAGGCACACACCGACACCTCCGCTCCAGCTCTGGGACGGGCAGGTCTCTGTGAGGCAGCAGAAGCAGCAGCAGCAGCAGCCTACCTGTGGGAGCTCAGAGCCGCGGAGCCGCGACCATGTCTGCCAGGCTGCTGCTCCTCTGCGCCGTGCTGGCCGCGGACCGGCGGATCCGAACCTGCAGCGGATTTAACATCGACGATCGATTCCCTGTGGTCAAAGAGGGCAAAACCAAAGGGAGCTTCTTCGGATTCTCGGTGGCGCTGCATCAACAGACGAAGGGATCCAAACAATACCTGTGAGTGCCCCACTTTTTTTCTTTTTTTTTTTTGTTTACTACTTTTACTTCTTCTTCCATATAAAACGGGTTTCAATAACAACATGCGTTACGAATGGAAAAAAAAACACATTTTATAAGCCGCACGCTTTACTGCGCCCTAGACACTAAAGCTTTAACGTCTGTACTGGTTCCGTGATTTAACACGCGCTTAGTAACTGCTCTTCACACACTTCCTCGTGTATAGTAGTTCCTCCTTAAGTCACCCACCTGTTAGACTTCGCCGCGGTGTAAATCTCTGCTGATTTGTCAAAGGTCAGGAAATGTAGTTAAAAAAAAGCTCTTGGTTTATCAACCATTCCGCTGTTATGGTCGCGTTTGTCGTTGGTAAAGCTGGTTCTACTTTTAATTCTATCATTCTAATTCTAGATCGTTTTGCACTTGTTGAGCCCTCATAAATAGATTGTGGTGCCTTGTTTTGCATGTCAGTCCTGTTGTGTAAAGCGGTCTGTAAAGAAGCAGAAACAGGCGTATGAGCTGTGTATGTGAATGGAAAAAAAACTGCGCTGACTCTTGTTTCCTGTCAAACACATTCTCCACTTTGTGTTTTTTGTCTGACATTGATCGATCTATCTGAGATAATTGCAGCAACTCCCACGCCGCTTTGATTTATTCTTCTTAAATCTATTCCTAAAAGTCCACGCGTCTGAATAAGAGATTTCAGGAGCAGGAGGAGCAGTGTATACCTGCAGGTGAAACAGCTGGGCCAGGTGAAGTGCCTTACAGACCTGAGCTGGTCTACACTTCAAGGGTAGAATAAGCTGGTAATATTACTGGCCGCTCTGTGTACACAGGTCTTTTCTGGAATGCACAGAAAGTCCGGACATACTCTACCTTCTGTCCTCCTTTCCTCAGGCTATTATTTTCAGCCTGCACCCAAGTGACTTTGTATTTCACAATAAAAGGGCTTCACCGGGCTCCCAATCACTTGGGAGGCTGTTATTACCAGGACATTGCTTGTGAGGATTTACACTCTCATTATATGGGGAGTAGTAGGACACATCTTTCCTGTTTTCCCATGAAAGCCCCTCAAAGTGTATCATTGTTTAGTGTAGGTTTTCCCTGGGCCAATTACAGTGCCCCCCCCCATCCTTCCGCCTCCATGATCACACAGCCTGTGCGTTGCCGTTATCTATGTCCCTTGTTCTGTTTTGAAGAGTAATGCAGGAAGAACATTGCCAACCGGGGCCCACTTCCTCTGTGTTGACAGCTACGAAATGCATCTGAATGTGAGGTTCATCATCAGCCCTGCTCTCTGTTAACCAGCGGACGGCTGTGCATTACAGACATTTAGCCCCTGGTTAATAGAACGGATAGCCGCGTCCATCTGACACAAGATCAATGGGCTGTCTTGGCCCAGTCCCCAGAGGGATGGAGTCGCTGTCCACAGACTGCAACCCAAGAAGGGGAGCACATGGCCATGGAGATGAGACTATAGGGCCCTGTAGGGACAAAGAGGTTGTAATAAGTCTCATTTAAAGGGGCTAAAGATGTATTGGGATGCAATGAGTTAAACTGAACGTAAAGTCAGAACTGAAAATAAATTGGACTGGTTTATGTGTTTTAATCTCACTTTTAGCAAACAAAATGAATAATTAGATTTCCCAGGGGGCAGAGCAGGTTATTTGAATTTAAAGCAGCACAATAAACAACACAGCCAATTTTGGTTTATACGATATCACTGACTCACTGTGTGTGTCGTATGTTTATGTCCTCTAACAGCGCCTCCTGCTTGAAGAGCGTCCTCTCCAAGCTCGTAAGATCAATGCTCACGGAGGACGAGTCTCTCAGAGGCTCAGGCCGCGCTGAGCACCTTCTCTGTTACGACGCGTACAGTAAAAATGTCTCGTTGGCGCGTCCCGTGTTTGTTGTTGGTGTTTTACGGTCCTGTCCTGTTTCCTTTTGTGTGGCCTGGGCTGCGTCTGTGACCTTACGTCTGGGCCTGGCTGCACCACAGAGCTGTTTTTGTCACAGATTTCCTCATTATCCCGGAGCGGGCTGGAATGCGAATATTTGCAAATTGCAAGAAGTACACATATAAACCTGTCGAGACGTGCACACATACACTTTTTAAGTGGCCATTCATCCTTCGTGCATTAGTCAGACAGAGTCCAGGATAAAAGGGAAGAAAAAGTAGAAGAGGGTGGGGGGGGTGGTCCCCCACTCCCACTTCTACAACTAAGTGAGTGCGATAGAGGTTTTCTTAACCTCTTAAGATGTAGGCTATTATTCTCTTAGCCTGAAATTAAAAGTTTACATGGGCTCCGTTTTTGGAAGGGTGGCTACATGACCATTTCCTTGACCAACAACAGCTGTGGAAATGCTGCACCTGAATAATGTAGATGCTACCTGAGGCCAATTTGTACAGGCCGTTCACTCCCCCTCTTTGAATCACCAGTTTAAAGAGATTTTTTTTCTTTTCCTGAGAGCTTTTTTGTTCTCTGTTGTGGCAGGGAGGAGGAACTGGGCAGTCAGCTGGCCACCTATTGGCTCTTCCAGTCCCCTGACCCCATGGTATGCCTGGAATGTATTACCCTTCTGTGCACAGTCACAACCTGCTAGGTTTCAGGTTGAGACAAGACAAGAGCGAGAATGATGACTCTGGGGACCAGTGGGTAGCACGTATATAAACGTGCACATGTATATATAGTCTTGGCAAAACTGGGCTTTTACCATTCAAAATCTCCCCCACAGACAAAAACAGAATCCCCTCTGCGACCGGAGTAAAAGAGTTTCATTCCTCTGACTGATGAATATTTAATCAGAGCTGAAGTGTGAAGTGTTTTTTTTTTTTCCCGCCCAGTTCGTCTCTGGCTGACTGCTGTGGCCCGAGGCCAAGAAAGTCAGCCATTTCATTTGACAGGGCCTTCCCCTTTCGGCTGTGAGGTGCGTATAGGATCGTCCGACTTGTTGTCACGTTTACAGTCACAAACAATCCGAGGCTGAGTTTGAACAGGTCCGGGGGACGTGCTCCTATAAAGTTCGGTGGGATTATATCTCTTATGTATGGGTTGGAATGTCCCTGCGGAATATTTGCGGCTTGAATTTTTCGCCGTGACGTTGGATTCCAATGAACGTGTCCGTGCCTGGTACTATTGCATTGTCTTTGGTCTGTGGGCCCTGAAAAAGCTGCAAATTGATCAACTCCACTGATGAAAGTCTACTTAAATACTTGAAGGAGAGTCTCGCTTGGGCACAGTGACCTCATGCGTTATATTGCATTTCATTCTGTGGCGCGGGCTTCTGTGAGCGGTGCAGGTGGCTATGTCCAACTTGGCCATGTTCCAACATTCCTTGTCATAGGCGTGCTTCACGTCCTTGTCTGTGAAGTAGGCCTGTCAGAGCACTGCTGCACAGGCCGCGGTTTCAGATAAGAACCCTGTGTGGTGCATCGGACCCTCATGCGTGCGTTCGGCCACAAAGGTTGTTACCGATGTGTCTCATTGAAAAGCATGCATGACAAATTCCATGAGGGAGACAGTTGTGCCTCGTGACTGCTAAATATGCCCTGATTTTGTTTTTATATATGTTGACGTTGTACTGTAGTTATTCTCGTAAATATATCATAATCTTCTTTTTTGCTATTAATGGCTTTGAAATAATTGACAAATGAAAAAGTCTGCTCAACAGAAAACTCAGAGTGTGGCGAGAAGAGTAAAGCTTGCACACCAGGCTTAAATTTGGAGTTATTTAAGGTGAAATGGTTCAACGTGCCAGTTTGTCCACGGTGACTGGCCCTAATCTTTTTTACTTATTTATTGCCTGTGTCCAATCCCTTGGCAATGGCTATGGTTGCATGTTGTGTGGTGACAGAGTGAATGACGGCTTCTAATAACATGCTGAAATGGATCCCAGCGGGACCTCGGGCCTCCTGCTAATCTCCACAGAGGAGCTTCTCTGTGGTGGACCTTTCATTGGAAATACCTGCAGCGAGGAACCGTTTCCCTCCTTGCAAAAATGTAAGAGATCCCCCTCGTCTCTCCTGGTTTTACAGATGTCCTGAAACAGCGTGGAAAAGCTGGTTGGAGCTGGCCTCTGGGCTGATGAGAGGCCAAAAAAAAACAAAAAAAACGATGTGCCTCAAAACCTTTGTCTCTTAATGCCGTTTATCATCTTTAAAAGGGGAAATGTGGAGTGTCGGTTACACCCGGTATGTGTGCGCCCAAGTCGGTGTGTGTGTGGTGTCTTGTTGTCCCTCACGTTAGAAAATGTCTCTCTCCAGTTTGAGTTTTTGGGAGTCATGGCAAAAGTAGAATCTGCTCCAGTGGATGCAGGTTAAAACCGATGTTTCACGCAAACACCTGCACAGCTTTTATTTAAGCTGACTAATAGGTAATTGCTGTGATGTGGTCAAACTGTAACCCCCTGCAAAACCACACACTCGCGCACGCCCACACACACACACACACTCCCCCGTTTGTCTTCATATCCAGCAGGGGTCAAAATGTTAATGGGAATACTGTTACGGATACTGTGAGGGGTCTCTGGTGAATTTGGTCGCAGTTTGCAGGGTGAATGAAGCCCGTCTGACATCATTCACCCAGGCACACACACAAGCCGAGTCAACGTTGGCCTTGTCGGACACGCTTTTCCTGGTTTGCTAATGAAAAGTGAGTTAGTTTATTATCGGGGGGGGGATGACCTGCCATGTTGGGTTTGTCACAGCGGCTTTAAACGAGTTTGCTCTCTTGTTACTGTTTCACCCGTGGCAGATGGTGGTCTTCAAACAGGATGTTTGCCCAGCTGACCGGCGTGTCTGCGTAGAGACACAGGTGCAGAGTGTTCGTTTTTTCATTTTAGTTAACACCACCCCGTGTCATCATCATATGTTCTTATTCATTTGTCCAAGTGATCACTCATCCCGAGGATGAGTTTTTCCTTCCTACTCATAATGGCTTCTGTGATTAGAAATCAAAAGTCCCCACAAAGACCCCCACAGCCGGATCTCCTGCATGGAACCTATCAGGTGGGCTGCTGTTTATTTTTTACTGTTTAACCGCAACGGGCTTCAGTAGTCTGTATATGATTTGCTAGGCGCGCCTATGAATCACCGCCCGTTTCCTTTTACTCGTGTGTGTTTGCTTTAGATTTGAGGTGCGGTAGTGCAGTGTAGTGTGGTCGGTTTTCACCTCGTTGGACAGTAAGGGGAAGGGCTGAGTGACCCACACCGTGATGCCCGCCGCTTGGCTGTTTGTCCAGAGACGACTCAACTGTCGGCCCCGCCCCGCCACTCACTCGGTGTGTTAACAAGAAGGCGTGCGCCCTGTGAATAGTCTGATTGCAGTGTGTGTTCTGCACCCCACCTACTGCTTTGTGTGCCCATTTCCTGAAATGACAAAGAGCTGAATTTATCAGTGTCCTGTTGTGTAATGAAACAGCTCTGGGCGCAGATTACACGCACGCACATGCACGCACACGCGCGCCATGTGACTTCTCGTCCCCTGTCTGTCAGTGCAGTAGCCATGGACCACGCTGTCACGCACCGGGATTAACCATCCTCTCCTCTTTCAGTCAGGTCATTCCACCGTTACAAGAGCAGGAGGAGCTCTATCTCAGCCCTGCTCTCGTCCTTAATTCAATCTTCAAATAGAGTCACTCCATTCAATATTATCTCCATTTATTTGCTTAGTGGGCCCTAAGTGGTATTGTTTCCATGGAATCGATACGGGTTACCTGTAGACAAACATAAACAGAATTCAGAGTAGGTGAGGGTGTTTTTGTATGTATCTGTATGGATTTGGGGTTTAGTAAGAAGATTATTTGTATTTTGTGCGTCTCTTCCTTGCCTGTACTTGTTTGGTAATTTCATGACTTATCATGTGCTCCGGTGAAAACCCCCCTTTTATTCAGATTTGTTTGACTTCCAGTCTTCAACAAGTGCATATAGCTTAACACACAGAAAACCGCGTACTTCTTCCCTCTTGTTCTTATAGGACTGTGATTCCAATCGGCGACTCTTTTTTTTTTTCCCAGACTATTTTCATCCAAAATAGATTGCATGTACAGGAGCTCTTCCCTTTTCAGATGATTTACTCTCTGTGCAGGCTGTGTGTTCCCGAATTGAATCAATACAGTTATAGTAAATCATTTTAAATAAACCAAAACAACCAGATGTGTCCTCTCCACCAATCCTTGTGCAACAGCACCTTGTTACCAGGGGCAACAGTTACGTGCGTGTACTTGTTTCCATCGGCTGTGACAACAGTAGCCTGAGGCATCACATTTTTTCCTTGCAAAAGGCTGAATCCACGATGATGATGTAGCTGAGCACAGCTGCGGTTGCTGTATAGAATTGTGTTGTGTTTTTTTCTTTTTTTTTTGTTTAGGCATCCACATCCTCTGGATATGGCTAAAAAACATAAAAGAACACTAATTCTATAATATTCCATACAATATTTTAGAGAGGATTGACATTAGTAGAAAAATCTGCTTTAATATAAAGCCATTTGACTAAACGTGGGATCTTATACAATGTGTTGGAAATATTGTGTATCTTTCCCAGCATTTTATATTGCAGGTGTAGAGGATCTCTCGCTGACTTCTTCACCTTGAGGGCCTCAGCCACACCCTGCGATTGAACACGTTGCCCTGAGCCTTATCTGGACAGGTGATCAATCACTTGTGTGAGGCCGAACTACACACGTACTGTTGCAGCTCTTTGTTTTATTCCCATTTCCTTCTTTCTTGGCCTCCACTTTGCCCACTTTCTCTTACTTGGCTCTTTATATATATATGTGTGTGTGTACACCTCTTGATATTTAAGTTAAAGGCCAGTCGGGTAAAAGGTTGTGGGCCAGTTATAGACCTATCAAGCGTCTTCTCATAGGGCTGTTCAGGCTGGACCCAGATGAAGACGAACGATAGGGACCTTACTCTTTTCTGTGAGGATGACTGACCGGCTCTGTGCCTTCATCTTTTCGTGGCCGTCTTGGGGAAGCCTTTGAGATGGAGAGAAACTATTATTCAGAAGGTTTTAGTGATCTTTAATGAAGTTTTTTTTTTAGTTTTTTTTTAATTATGAACGCGGAGTAGTACACCTAAACCCTTTTCGTCTGGAGAGTGTCTTTGAAGAATGCAGCCACTCTCACCTTAGCTGGGTGTGTTTGCCACAGTAAATGTTTGGTTTAGTCAGCGGCTCGGATCGCTCTGCTGGATGGGGGGCGAATTTCAACATGTCCTGGGAGTTGGAATGTAGCGGCCGGGTTTGCCTCGTCCCATTCCCCCCCAGCCTGTGACTGCATCTTTATGAGGAGGTGATGAGCGGGGAGGTGGGCGGGAGGAGGGCACGCAGTGTTACAGTCAGTACAGGACAGGATATGAGATGTTCTGTCATGGCTGAGTCAAATCATTGTGTTACTCAGGTTGTGGTCATTCTTATGTACAGGTTGAGTGGATCGCAATCCTTTTTCATATCCTCTCCCATAAGCCGAAAAAACCTGAAGGGGGAGAATGGCAGGCAGGGCTTTCTCCGGCGTGAAAAGTTGACATTTGGAGGCCACTATTTGGCTGACGGCAGCAGATATGAAGGACAAGTTGATGATAACATTTTATTTGGCCGGTTATCTGTGGCGGACGTGAAGAGTGGAATCTTGAGATTATTATTGTGACCAAAAACAATCTCTGCCGCCTCGGCCTCCTCCGCCTGTTAGAAATTTACCAGCTCCTGGTTATTCATATTGACCGTCTAGACATGAGTACAGCCCCCCCCCCCCCCCACACACACACACACACACACTGAAAATGTCCCCGATCACAGTTGTAAATTGTGACCAAAAACAATCTCTGCCGCCTCGGCCTCCTCCGCCTGTTAGAAACTTACCAGCTCCTGGTTATTCATATTGACCGTCTAGACATGAGTACAGCTCCCCCCCCCCCCCCCCCCCACACACACACACCCCCCCCCCCCCCCCCACACACACACACACACACTGAAAATGTCCCCGATCACAGTTGTAAAGCTGAACGTAAAACCCGTGTTACCTTTTCTCACAACAAACACAGGTGACCCACATGGCCCCCGCTGGGACTGTGAGACCACAGCGAGCGGTTGTTGTGGGTTCGGGTTGAACCGACTCTCCCATAATAGAACTGTGCCGACCAATATTTCCTGAATCACGTGTGCTTGGAAATGGACTTTGGGCCCCAAGTCCTTTCTTTCCTTCCATTCCGTGTGAGCAAAGTTCACGCTGACGGGTCTCTTGAAGTGTTTTATAGTTGCGTTCTATCTCACCCCTTTTTTTTTCTCGCCCCTGCATTACGTTGCTTGGTTTTCCCACAACAATGGCTAATCTCATGTGTCAGTGTTTTGGGACGCCGTGTGCCGTTGAGAGCTGAAAAACACATGGGGTGGCCATGACTTCTGAATTAATGGTTGAAGTAAAAGGGCAAGTCATATAAAAAAATAGGCACACCTATTTAATACTTTTGTTTTTGTACGCACATTTGTACACGCGTGTATCAGGGGCCTCCACACTCTCACAGTGGGGCTCAGTGGTTCTCCGGACTGAATCCCAGCCTCTTCCACCTCGTCCGCTCCCTGAGGTCGTCGCCGCTATTTGGTTTTTGTTTTCACGAGAACAAGATGAGTGATAACGCAGCTGATGATGCCCATCTGGCAGCGAGAAGTGGCCCGCCAAGATGAAATTACTCAATCGAGCCAGTGATTTTGATCTTCTTTCCCAGAAATGGTTATGATTCAACTCGGAGTTGGAACGCTGCGTGCTGACTCCTGATTTGAATTTGATGGTGCAATGACCTGCCTGTAAAGGTGTGCTTTTAGGTCACCTGTATTTATTGTTGTTGAGCATGTGAGGGAGGAAGTCATACGTGCGACTAACAGCTTGAATCAGCGCTTCCCACTTTCTACTACTAACCACAGCCTGCAACAAGGAAGTCACCTTTCAGAACGTTTGTAATGAAAAAGAACACCATGCTGCACTCCTGTACGATTCCGTTGTCCCACATGGTTCAGCAGACCAAGTGTCTGCGCTTCCCGCCTACGGAGAGGCGCTCGTAAATCTTGTGCTGACAGTAAATAGTGTGTCCCAGCACAGAGCCTCGCACAAGGAGCAATCCCTCCACTTTGAAGTTTTGGCTTGTGTTAAAGGGTGCTGATGTAGGGAGTGTCTGGGTGAGTGGACCGGAAGACCTGGTCCATCACCAAGAGGGAAGTGTGTGTGTGTGTGTGTGTGTGTGTGTGCGGTGCCCAGACTTGTTCACCGGTCATGCTCTGACTGCTCCGTTTCTCCCATTTGCAAATCACATCTACAAGTTTACTACGACCCTTTTTTTTTCAGTTTGTACAATGGAGTGTTTTGTCAATGTCTTGAGTTCTGTCCTGAATAAAAAAAATATATATATATAGCAGTGTACTAGAATGAACCTACAGGATGTTTTTTTTTTCTGTGTTGAAGCCAGGAGGGTTATCTGCGTAATCTGCCATTTTTTGATGTTGCTGCTCCAGACTCTGCTTTGTATTGTCTAACACCATGTCGCGACTCTGATACGATCTGCCTCTGTGATAATCTCTATCTGTCTCTCTCTGTCTGTCTGTCTGTCTGTGTGTGTGTGTGTGTGTGTGTGTGTTCAGACTTCTCGCCGGAGCTCCCAAGGAGAAAGCCGCATCTCTAAAAAATGTCAACGAAACAGGTGCTGTCTACTCCTGTCCCGTCACCACGGACTCCTCGGACTGCTCCAGGATGGACCTGCTCACCAAAAGTAAGTGTCATGCACCGCTCACGCATGCCGGGCGGCGGCTTTATTTCCGTGTACACGTCCCGTTAGTGATGTGAGCACAGATTAGGTCCAGAGTAGAGATGGCGGACTGCAGCGGACAAGTGGACAAGAGGCGAGACACCTCGGACCTGAAAACTCTGAGTACACAAGCTGTGTTGTGTTTGGCAGAATTTTTCCAGCCAGCCACCGGGGTTAATCTACATTGTTTGATAAGTTCAAATACAAACGCACACTTCATGCCTTTTGTATAGATTGAGTTTCGTTTTGAAGCCTTTGTGAGGCCAATCGGCTGAATTCCTCTTTGACACATACAGGTAGTGTTGCAGCTTCCTTTTTACACAGATTGTGTAGATAAGCTCCTTTAACTGAGGTAGTCCAAATAATAACCTGCAAATGATAATCAGTTCACTTCCTCTCTGTCCACCTGAGACGGAGCTGATGTGTCACACGGTCTCAGAGGCCTACTCCCCGGCAAGATCAATCGCTGCACCCACACGATGAGCTGCAGGATACCAAAACTCCAACTTCTTAATTGAAGGTTATTAACCCATAGACTTAGTGCGGTTCTCCCTGAAGGTGAACAGGGAACCCCGGAGGCTAAGAGTAAGAACCGTAATAAAAGGATTCCTCATCTCTTTTAATGCCGAGCCTGAAGTGGCTGCGGTCACAATTTTGAGGCGGATATCTGTCAGGGCATGATCCATGTTTGGCTGGTTTTGTGATCCCCGCAATCCTGACTAGTTTTACATAAGGGATCCTTTTGCCCCTCTGATGGTGGGCATTTGTTTTCTGTGCCGCAACTGCCACGTTTGACGCCATCTCCTATCACACATCCATAGCAGGCCCTTCCGAAATGGTGGAAGGCATGTGGCTGGGTGTGACGGTGGCCAGCCAGAGGGACCTGCCAGAGGGACGTGTGCTGGTGAGTTCACACCAGTTCACCCAGAGTGTCACAGTTGATGCGCTATTTACATCATATTTTCAATTCAATTCAAATTCAATTTTATTGTAAAAGTTCAACCGCTGGCATCACAGCGACTAGATTTAGTCTAGTGCTGTAAAGGATATTGATTTATTTTATGTATAATACTAGCAAATATCTGCATGATGAAGAAGTGAATACAATTCTGGAGAAGAAAAAAAACGCGCTCTGATCTGGTGTGCAGGCGTGTGGGCACAGGTATGTCAAGATCCTCCAAGGGGGCACAGAGGAGCAGCGACGGATGGTGGGGAAGTGCTTCGTGAGGAGCAACGATCTGACCTATGACTCCAACGACGAATGGCAGGCGTACAGTTATCAGGTCTGCAACCCCAACTTCGACATGGAGCGGGAGGGCATGTGCAACATGGGCATCTCCGCTGGCATGACCGACACCGACGTCTACATCGGCGCCCCCGGCAGCTACGTGTGGCAAGGTAGACACTGAACATTTCAAAGCAAAAAAATATAATAATAATAAAAATCCTGCATGTTTTTCTGTTGAGCATTCCAATAATGGGCAGGCTTGGCAGACGGGTATTCAACACATCCGAGACTGCCTCGTGTTAGCCTAACACCGGGGACTATTTTCTGTCTGGGGAAACCTGTTGATTGTTGCACGGAGCAGATTCTTTGGTTTTTCTGATTTTGCTTTTATCACAAAGGAAATGTGCATGTGACATGGAGAGATCCGGATCCAGCCAATGCGTGGGACTCTGTAGGCAAAGACTTTGGCCCGCTGAAAAATCGATACAGCTATATGGGTGAATATCAAGTTAATTTTGAAAGTTTATCGTGACATTCAAAAAAAAAAAATGGGAGAAGATTTAACAAGAGAAAATGTGTATTTTATTTTTCACAGAATAGTGTCAGGTGTGTCGTAGGACATCCCATTTTATCTGTGATCTTGAAATAGGCCTGTAATATATTTTCAAAAGGTCAGATGACACTTTATCAGCATATCTCTGACGCCCCCCACCACAGGTTATTCAGTTATTGAAGAGAAGAAGCTGCTCAGCCAAGACAGCCACACAGTGGTGACAGGCGCTCCCCGGGATGAGGCCAAGGGCTCCGTGATGTTTGGGACAAAGAAAGACACCGCCATTGAAGCGGCGCTCATCATCCCCGGGGAACAAGTGGGCTCGTACTTCGGAAGCAGCTTGGCCGTGAGCGACCTCAACAACGACAAGTACGTTTCCTCACACCAGATAGTGTATATTTATTTTCCATAATATAATTATTTCATACAAAAAAAGGTAATTCATAAAAATCAGTTGATAAATGTACTGTTCAGAGTGAAGCCTTGTGGTTCAGAAATAATCTGTCTCCAGCTTTCCACCTAATGCTGAGCTGCTTAACATTCTAGAACAGAAGAAAAGCAGAACCTGTGCATGTTTTATTTGGTTGGCCGGAACTGTATTTGGTTCTTTTTTGCGATGATGCACCCTGTTATGTATAGAATACATGACAATGGTGCATGTACTGTGTGTGCTGAGATGTTGGTGTATTAATGTTTATTTTCTTTCTACAGCTGGAATGACCTGATCGTGGGGGCCCCATTTTACTTTGACCGTATGAACGATCATGGCGGGGCGGTGTATATCTTCATGAACGAGAACGGATCTTTCCAGAAGACCGCAACGGTGGTCCTGAAGGGCCCGACCGCTTCTGCGTTCGGCTTTGCGGTTGCTGCCATCGGTGACGTCAACCAAGATGGATTCCAAGGTACGACTGTAAAGCACAGCTTCAAAACTCAAATGAGCTAAAACAACAGCGCGTAGACTGCAGATTAATAACAGAGACAACTACATATCTATCTACATGAAACAGAATGGCCCTTGTTTCAGTTCACACTGTTTTTAAGGTTTTTTGCCGGCATTATGTGGTACGGTGCTGCCACCTAGTGGACGAAATATGTACTACACGTTTGTATTTAGCTGCCTGTCTTCACGTGTCCTTGAGTCTTTCCATTGTTACTGTGTGCAGACTTTGCAGTTGGAGCTCCCTTCCACGACACAGGAAAAGTCTACATATGGATGGGAAGCAAAAAAGGAATCTCAGAGAAGCCCAATCAGGTAAAATCTGACCATATGTATTTCGGATAGAAGTTGCCGGGGCCCATATTTATTCTCTGATTTGTAATTGCTGCTCTCCACAGGTGATTGAAGGCAAAACCGTAAGCAATGGCGGGTTCAAGACCTTCGGCTACTCCATCAATGGAGGCATAGACATGGATGAGAACCTTTACCCTGACATCTTAGTTGGTTCTTTAGATGACCGCATCGCTCTGCTCAGGTAAAATGTCAACTCCAGGGTTTTGTGACATTTGAATTTGCGTTTGATTCAAGTAATAAATGAAATAAAGATGAGGAAAGGTTGGTAAAAGTTGAATTTAAGAGGTATCACATTGTGGGTGTATTCATAGCTGTAGGGAGTAAATAGTTAATATTTGTACTTTTTTATATGAAGGTATAACTTGCATATAGTTTGATCCCCTTTTTTTTCCCCATTCTCGTTATGGTCAGAGCTCGACCAGTGGTCCACCTAACGAAGGACTTCACCGTCGAGCCTAAGATTGTGGACCCTAATCAGTGTCCTGGGAATACACCATGGTGAGAACTCATCTCAGAATATCCCATGCAGAGTCGCATTTTTATTCCACTATTTATTACTATCTGTTTGTGTTTTGCAGTATTACATTGACACTGTGTATGGCGTTCACTCTGAGCAATGGAAACAAAGACCTGAGGAAAAATATCTGTAAGCAGTCCTTGGTTTTTTAAACTGATTTGTAATGTGTAAATAGATGATATTATTCAACCGAAGTATATTATCTGAAAATACTGTATTACAGATTTGCCCCAGTGTTCCCTAAATGACGTGTATGTGTGTGTGTTTGTGTGTCGCGAAGCCGTGAAGTACACAGTGGAGGCGGACATGGAGAGGAGGAGAAGCCCTCGAGTTCGTTTCCATAGCAACAACGATGACACCTACACTGGCATCCTGAGCCTGCCCTCCTCCAAGTCCACGTGTCAAACGCTGAAGCTGGTTGTCGTGGTAAGATTTCAATCGAGAACATGTTGTGCATATAGGTTCACGCTTGTGTCAGTGCGCATTTTGTTGAATGAAAAGCTTGCCGACTAATATTATTATTAAAATTCTTCAATGAATCAACAGGGGCCTGTGAGGGACAAACTGGAGCCGGTGGTCTTTTCCCTCAACATGTCCTTACATGAGCAAAAACCGAAATCCAGACGCTCCCTGCAGAACCTGGACTCGTACCCAGTTCTGAGCCAGGAGCAGAAACTCACCCAGAGAACCGAGGTACTGGTCTGGTGTGCGTTCCCGTGCCGCGAGGGGGGAAGCACACGCAAATGTGACGGTCCCTCTGTGAGCTGTAAAATAATCCTTTGTCGTTGCTGCAGATCAACTTTCAGAAGGAGTGCGGCTCCGACAACAAGTGTTCCAGTAACCTGCAGCTGACCGCCCAGTTTGTCGACGATAAAGAAACTCCTTACCCCAGGTGAAATGACAAGCATTGACAAAATGTCACATAAAATAGGTTTATTCGATGTCCATGCCACAAGTTCGATGGTACCGCTCTCATGAATGTACAGTGCATATAACGCTACCATTTTGTAATTGATTTAGTCATGTGCTAGTAACCCAAACGCACATTTTTTTTCCCATGTTCAGGCAGGGCAAAGCCCAGATACTCCAGTTCAACAGCAACATGAAGATCATTACGCTGAATGTGAACGTGACCAACTTCCCTTCCCGCGGGAAGCTGGCCGAGGACGCCCATCAGGCCACGCTCGCCATCATCCTGCCAGAGGCACTCAGATACTCCGGCGTCAGGTCAAATGTGCGTCCACCGGAGGGCAGCAGATCCCTGAGAAATATGTCTAATATTATCCTATTCAAATGATAACATGACCATTTTGATAATGTCAACGTTGCTCCTTGTGTGTTCTGTATTAATATGCTGACTCTGTTTAGGACCATGACGTACAATGCACTTTTGACACCACAGTGATGTGTGAGCTGGGGAATCCGCTGAGAGGCAACGAGAATGTGAGTGTGGGCGTAGAGTTGGTGCTTTTGTCTCCTTTGGCTGTGCTTTTTTTTTTTGTTCCTGATCCTTCCTATTCCCCCTTGTCAGGTGTCATTTGCTATCAAGTTTGAGACGTCGGGCTTTAATCTGTACACACAAGAGATTGTGTCCCAGCTGCTTCTCTCCACGTAAGTTAGATGCATGCTTTATACTTTGGGCTAAAATATAATATAAATAATAATAATAATAATAATAATAATAATTATTATTATTATTATTATTATTATTAATTGTTTAAGTTGGATTTGCATTCGCAAATTTACAGTGGATCTGTGTCCCTGCTCATTATCTTTGTACAATATCTTAAAATTGCATTAGATTTATTATTAATTAGATTGCCAGTGGTAATATGACGTGTGCGCACAACTCCTGGCATTGTATTAAGCCTTGCTTCTCCAGTCTTAGTGAACAGAGCGACCTGAAGCCTGTGCCTGTGGCCCTGCTGCTTGTGCACACCATCCTCCCCGCCTTCTCCACGTGAGTCCCATTACCAAGGATTTGTATTCGCAAATTTACAGTGGATCTGTGTCCCTGCTCATTATCTTTGTACAAAATCTTAAAATTGCATTAGAATTATTATTAATTAGATTGCCAGTGGTAATATGACGCGTGCGCACAACTCCTGGCATTGTATTAAGCCTTGCTTCTCCAGTCTTAGTGAACAGAGCGACCTGAAGCCTGTGCCTGTGGCCCTGCTGCTTGTGCACACCATCCTCCCCGCCTTCTCCACGTGAGTCCCATTACCAACAACCACCCCACCGCCTATCGCACACACCCTGTGTGCGGGAGCAGCGAATGTCACGTCGCATAATCCTCCACGCCCTGTTATTGTTCGCACGGTGTATTATTATTTCTGCCACTCACACTTTCCAGAGAGAAATCCTTGGTGCAGACACAATTTGGCGGCACGGTGACGGGCGAGTCGGCCATGATGAACACCAGTGACGTGGGCAGTCTGGTGGAGTTCACCTTCCACGTGAGTCACCGCCACCACTCAGGCCACATTAGACCTCAAAAGACTTCACATCTCCAATATGTCTGCCGCTCCGCCCCACATTGCCCTGATCTCCACCCAGTCTTTAAGCTATTTCATTCCTCCACGCTTTAATATCGCTTGGGGGACGGATCGCTATGTGAGACATGCAGCACTTATTTCATATGGGACTCCTCTTTTTGTGATTTTTGTGTATGCGCCACTAGGTGGACATGAGGGGTCAGCCTCTGGGGGACTCGGGGGTCCTGGCTGTGGAGTTTGACTGGCCCTACGAAGTCACCAACGGCAAGTGGCTGCTGTATCTGACCAAGATCGTCGTCACAGGCGAAGCAGAGACGGAATGTCACCCTCCTCAAGCAGTCGTCAACGAGCGGAACCTAACTGTAAGGCTCCATTCTAAACGTTGTTTTTTTCTCATTTATTGACGGGTTGTTGAAAAGAATCGGTAAATGAAATCAAGAACAGGAATAAGGGGAATGCGTCGATAGGGCCTTTGACCTGACGTGAGAAATATGACTGAGCTCGTCTGATATTACGCAAGAACATAGGACGTGACGTGCTCAGTCTTGTGACGTGTGTGGAAATTGACTTCAGTAGTAGAGTAGTGGTGTGAAAACGGTCTGGCAGCCAAACCGCAGTGGTTCAGAAATACATTTTTGGAAAAAAAAAAAAAAAAAAAACATGTGTCGCCTCACGCAAACCTCAGAGTCCCAAATAGAAAAAATCATAACGTTTGTCTGTGTGTGTGTGTGTGTGTCGGGCCTGCATATAGACAGTGGAAATGACAATGCTATTCTGAGAAGAATTTGGTAATGTCTTTATCAAGAACCCGTAATTACCACCAACCCCTCTGATGTAACGTCTCCGGCTCCCCCGCTTCCTTCTTTCATTTTCCTTTCCTATTCTCTCTCGTCTCCCAGTTGTCGGGCAGCGCTCCGAAGCGCACTAAGCGGCAGATCGTGGTGGACGATGTGCATGACGCCACCCGGCCGCAAATCCTCGAGCCCCACGCGGCCAAATCACTGGTCATCCCTCGAAAAGAGACATACCTGTTGGTGAGAAACGGACCGGAGCGCCCCCGAAGGAGCGTCTCTCACGCGTTTTCATTTTTTCCGGATTGCCATGGTCTCGTTTGTTCACTCGTATAATGGGCAACGTGTGTTTTAGGAATGTTCCAAGGGAACGGCGAAGTGTGTGAGGTTCAGCTGTCCACTGCTCAACATGACAGATTCTGCCACGATTTACGTCCGCTCCCGTTTGTGGAACAGTACGATGCTCGAGGTGAGCTTTCCACACGCAACTACACGCACCCGCGCACACTCACACTGAACACGGACATTCTCTCACGTGTGTGCGTATGTGTGCGTCGTCCGGCAGGACTACTCCAATGCTCTTAGAGTTACGGTCAGAGGTCAAGCCACGCTGAAGCTCGTTGCAGACAAACCCACCATCAGGATGGACAGTCAAACCACCATGGTGCGTTAATGATGATGGCTCACCATGACCATGTTCACAATGATGACTCATGATGATGATGATGATGATGATGATGATACCTTTATCCTCACCCTCTCCTGTAGTTCACGGTAGAAATAGAGCCCGTGGAGGGAGTGGAGATTCCCTACGAGCTCCCGCTGTGGATCATCATCTCAGCCGCCGTGGCGGGAATTCTGCTCCTAGGAATCATTATTATCATTCTGTGGAAGGTGAGAATAAACGCACACTCGCACTTTTGTATATAGACACCCTGTATGTCTGCAGACACGGACACGCACAGCGGAGATCCTCTCTGGGTTATGTGACAGCTGCCGACTCCTTCCTCAATCATCAATAACCTCCATATCAATCCATTACTCTCATGTTTAACTCACCCCTCCTCCACCCCGTGCGCTCTCCTCCTCCTCCTCCTCCTCCTCCTCCTCCTCCTCTTCCACCCGCAGTGTGGCTTCTTCCAGAGGGCCAACAGGAGGGAGATGTATGAGGCCAAGGCCCAGAAGGCTGAGATGAAGATCCAGCCCTCTGAGACAGAGAAGTTGACAGAGGACTACTGAGGCCCCCGTGGGCCCCCAAACAGCATACACCACTGGGGCTTCTGGGTAAAAAAAAAAACAAAAAAAAAAACACCCCGTCAAGTAGATTTGCTTCTATGGATTGTATCGCTGACAGCTCTAAGGCTTGGGGTGTGCTTCGAGTTCCTACTTCGCTATGTGCTTCTTCACTTCAGATCACCCTCTTCGTTACTGTAGCTAACATTTCTCCATTTTCTCTTCTAGTGTTCTTCTTCACGTTGCTCAGCTGATCCCTTTTTTTCCCCACCTGCCACTGCTTTTTCCTAGGAGATTGCGGATCTCTCTGCTACTTCTCAACCCTACAGAGTTTATCCTGTTAAATGTCACCTCCTTCTCTCCCTGTTCGCTCCAGCTGGGATTCTTTAAGCGAGCCGTCTACTACCGGAGGATGCCAAAGCACCAGGGGGTGAAAATCCGCCAGGCTGAGCGCTATCAGTTCAATCTGGGATTTCATGCCGAGGAGCCCCGGAAAAAGCATTGGATCACCAACTGGACAGAGATGCAGCATTACTACTACTGAGGCCTTGACTTTGAACCCTGAACCTCTCGCTGCCCACCAGGTCCAAACAAAGAGCACTGGGCCATATGGACGATGCGGTTGACGGACCTTGGATAAAGCATTAAATATAAAAAAAAAAAATGATTAGATTTCATCAACTCTTTCAGTGCAATATACTGAACATTTTTGTTTCAGAGATTGTAATTTGTTAAGTCTTTTTTTTTTTCGAAAAAATGCAGCGTTGTACATTGGATTTGGGGTTGCATTCAAGATTTGTAAATAGTTTTGATTCATGCTGCAGGATTTTATGTAATGAACTCCCTTTTTTTTAAACTATACTCTCCTTTCTTTTCTTTTTTTCTTTTTTTTGTTCTGAGCAAAGCAGTTGAACAAGTGACACGTTCATATGCACCACATGTAAATGAATGTCCATTGATTTTCTCGAGGGGCGTTCCTGCTCGTCTGGCAGGCATGGCTTTGTGGCCAGTGGTTGTAGACCTTTTTGGAGATCACTTTGCCTCGGAAACATGTTGACCAGAATCCACTCTGCTGTGAGTGAGGAAGTGTCTGATTGGAAATGTGGCCGTCGGTGTAGGGGCAAGCGTGACGTACACGAGCATCTCGGATGCAGCTGTGATCGAGCTGTCAATTGCAAAACATGACTTTTCTATTTCACAGGCTGTATAGAAATATTACCTTCCTCGTTTCGGGAAAATAAATAGACACTCAGTGGAGAATGATAACATGTTATGGCCCATCTTGCGCCCCCAGCAACAAGTTGAAAAGCAATAGTAAGTGGAATTCTCCAACATTATCCGCAACACGGGATAATTGTTTATTTAGCTCTTTTGTGTTTCACAGAATATAATCTACCTGGATATCTTTTTAAATATGTCACAGACAGGGAGTCACGACACTGGATTAAAGAACACCTTGTAGTATATCCGTCTGGAGATTTCACCAGATCGTAAGTTTTCGCGGCATAGATGGTTGCATCACAAAATTGTAGATAGAGTGATAGAGTTACTGTTACTGTTTTGCACAACTGTTTGAATGGACACGCGTGTCATTTGTCTTTTGTTGCTTCACTGCCCCTGAGCTTTGTAAATGTTTTTTTGTACAACACAGAAAAGTGAGACTTTGGATTATTTTCCAGGCCATTGCGGCCAACCCGCGGCACGGACGGGATCAAGAGGACACGAGTCACTGAGCCGTCTCTGAAAGGGACTAAGTGTTGCGTTACTGTTCTAGTCGGTGCTACCTGAGCGCCCACAGCTACAGAGGCTCCATTGACTCTGTGAGTAAAGAGGGAAGGGCTGAAACCAATGCACAAATTCTGTTCTCTGTGGTGGCCTCTTTTTTTGTTTTTTGTTTTTTTTTTTACTTTGCAGTTTCGATGTAATTAAATTGTTTTTCCACTATCTGTGGAGTTCAATTGCTACCCGCACACAATCTGTTTTCTCCTTGGCATCTTGCTTAAAATGACATGAGCAGCATGAGAAATATTTTATCTCTTTATTGTAGAAATGCACAGGACTCAACAAAAAAGAAAAGGAATCAAATATATATAAAAAAAAAAAAATGCTTACACAATTAACAGCTTTACATTTATAATCCCTAAACATTCAAAATTACAAATAAATTACAAAATAGTAATGTTCTCTTGCATAGGCAAAAACAACAATTAGAATTATATATAATAAATATATAAGGCTAGATAGGGAGGCAGACCGAAAAATAAAAGCTAATTTGATCAGAAGTATTGTACAGTACACACTGATGTTCACATTGAGGTTTGTACTGTGCTAGTTACAGTAAGTCAGGCCTTCGCCGACCACTAGTCCTTTTTACTTGAGCTCCATCGTGGATGAGGTCCTTTTGGACTTTCTTGACTTTCTGTACTTGTAGGCCAACAGGATGGTGGCCAGCAGGAGAACCACGCCAATGGCCAACAGGACCCACTGGCCGACCACGGCAGCTGGGCCGTCCACGCTCATCCCCAGGAAGTCCACTTTACTGGCTTTAACTTCGACTTCACCTGGACACACACACAAAAATAACTCAGTGTTTTTTTTTGGTTTTCACATTTAACAGGCTGCGAGGAAAACGCTGTTTTGTCACTTGCAACATTTCCCCTCATTTCCATACTAGTGGAAACTATATCCAGCCACAGCAATTCAGCTATTTGGGAAATGGCACCTACAGCACAGCTGGTGCTATTTTGACATCTGTGCCACCTGCAGGTAACGAGGGATCTGTGTTTTCTTGGTCCTGTTGCTTGAATAATGATCATTTAACCATTTCTTTTGCAGATTTACAGCCTAATCTGAAAAAAACAGATCAAAACACCATCTCCTCCCCTGTTCTCATGTTTAGGAATTGCATGAATCTAATTTGTATACATCCTTTCAGCAGGATCTCATCAGTAAAATAAGAGGTGGCGTATGATTGATTTCACTCTGGTGCAGCGGAGAAGAAAAAAAGGTGAAAATGAAAGCCTCTGTGAGAAGCTATTGGGCCTTTTTTTTCTTTCTGGGAAAGAGTTCAAAAAACCTTCTTGGCTGGGTGGGTAGGACATTTACTTAACACAAACCTCCGGAAAAGGGCGTGTCTACATTTGTGTGTATTTCTTGTGAGAGCGTGAAAAAATTCCTCGAACGTAACGGACATACTTGAGGGTTTCCAGTCGTACTCGGGCCACCCGCGAATATCCTGGTTCTTGTTGTTCTCTGCCTCCAGCCACTGGATGAGAGGTTGGAAATACTCCATGAGTGGCTGGGCACTCATTTTGGGCTGGCCGGTGAGCTCGGTCATGGCCTCGGGCCAGGGCTTGCTGAAGCCCAGCTTCATCACGTCACTGCAAAGGAGAAGATTGAATCTTGGTGAAAAAAAATGTGTCGTCCATGGCGCCGGGAGATATGGATTTTACACGAAGCCTATTCTCAGTGGTTGCACATAATGCCCCGCCAAAAAAGTGGCTGTGGGTGGTTTTCTTTTGGGTGTGTGCGCGCGCGCACTAACCCCAACAGCTTCCCGGCCTCTTTGGATTTGTAGATATCGCAGGTATGGAGAGGCCCCGTGTGGTTGGCTGCTGCGCACAGAGCTTTGTGGAACTGGAACTGAACGATGAAGCTGACAAAGTACCTGGCGGAAGATCAGCAGAGACGCACGCTGTGGTGACAAAGGATACGCGCAAAAAAACTGGCAACCACACTGGTTTCTGGCACTCGATGTTGCACCGCGTTGCTTTATGTCTTATCTGCTGCACGTGCTTGATTAGAGTGTTTCGCAGCAGTTATCCGCTTATCTGTGCATGTCCGTCACGTTTTTCTTACCGGACATAGGGCACGTTGGCGGGGATGTGGAACTTTGCACCGGGGTCGAAGTCGTCTTCGGTGCGGGTTACAGGTGCACTCAGTCCCTGGTATTTCATTCTACAATGCATAGGAATGGAAGGCAGCCTTGGGTCAATCATTGACAGCGATTGACCACACAGTGGAGCGCTTACTCATTAACTTTGCTGTTTCTAATAAATATTGCTGATTGTTAGAGGGGCTGCCGAGCTTCACCTGAGGTTCCACCACTCCTTGTTGTACTCGGTCGACGGGATGCGTCCGTCGAAAACCTTCCACCTCCACTGGTCCATCAGGTAGCCAAAAGGTAGGAAAGCGATCTTGTCGAGCGCCATGCTCATCAGGAAGTTGATGTCACTCTCTACAGGAAGGAACAACCAAAAAAAAAAGAAGAGAAGAAGCTATTCAAGCCACGCGACTTTCGTGCGTGTTTCTGCAGAGCTGCTCGCTTTCCGGGGGTGCCCCACCGTGGTTGCTCTCCACCTTGTCCAGCAGGCCGATGCTCTGCAGATGTTTGGGCGTGGACACAGAGAGAGCCAGCACGTCGCCGATGGCCTCGTGGAATCCGGGGTTGGCCCCGTCTCGGAAGGACACAGGCTGGTCTTTGTACTGCAGGAAGTACTGGACGTGGCCCATCTCGTGGTGCACGGTGATCAGGTCGTCCATCGTCACCACGGTGCACTGTTTGATCCTGGAGACGCAAACCATGCAACAATTTCAGCCAAGAACCCATCAAATGCAAATTTGATGAAGGTGAATTCCGCTTTATTATTATTTCTTTATATATATATATATACTGTATATCTATATAAATATGTCAAACTGAGGACTAACCTAAAGTCTTTCCGGTTGTAGAAGTCCCAGGCTGACGCGTGGCACACCACCTGGCGTCCGTCAGACGGCTTCTCCAGCATGGACTTGTTCCAGAACTCCTGAGGCATCGGCAGCAGACCGAGAGAGGTGAAGAATCGGTCCGATTCCTGGAACATTTTGATGGCATCCCAGCCCTGAGCGGGAAAAAGAAAGAAAATCAGTAAGTGAGAAAGAGCAGCACACACGTTGTAAACATTGCATGTCGTTATTGGATGATAGCTGATTTTAATTTTTTTTGTCTGCAGTTAAAATCCAGCGTATTTATTCTATTCTGCTTGAGCTTCCACTTTTGAGTGTTATTTTGACGAATCCTCAAAAGCGGCAAAGTGTGTGTGTGTGTGTCAGCGTGTCCCCTTGCGTGTTATGCAACATGTGGTCGGTGTGCTCGTTCACCTGTGCTACCATTGCTGGGGTGGCATCCACCTGCGTGGCATCTGGAAAAGGCATGACCAAATCCATGATGCCGGACCACGTTTGTGCCCACATGTTGCCTAAAGGGACAGAAGACACAATGACATATTTTGATACGTCTAAGCCTGAGAAGGTTATGGAGCAAGTCCTCTTCTGCTCTGCCAGACTTTAACCAAGTGGGATATGTGCCAGTGAGTTGGTCCGGTCCAAGTGTCTGTGGTTCCCTTTTGTGACCTACCCAGCAAGTGAGCAGGAATGGGTCCCTTCAGGTTGATGCGCTCGGCTCCGTACTTTTTATACAAAGCCCTGCGAACGTAGGCGTGCACGTTGTGATAGAGCGGCTCCAGCTCCTTCCACAGAGCCTCCAGGTCTTCCTCGAAGGTCGGGGTCTCGTACATGGAGCGCCAGGAAGCCCCGTTGTCAGTGTGACCTACAGAGAGTACAATGGAAGAAAAAAATCATAATAAAAGAAGAAAAAAAGCATTAATTATTAAAAAATCAATTATCTTTATGGGTGGATGTATGGGGGAGAAAATGGATTTTAAAATGATCCATTTCAGGTCCTACCATTGAGTGTGGCGGCTTCGTTGGCCAGTTCCACATATCTCTTGAAATCCTGACGAAGCACTTTGCCGGCGGCATCTCTCCATCCCTTCCAGGCAAATAACAATTCGTCATAATCCCTGGACTCTGCCATGATCTTCTGGAGATCTGGAACACAGTACGGTCATTGAACGCACCAACCTAACCAATGCAGCAGAGCGTGATGTGTGTTCCTGATGTTTCGTCTTTTCAGGCCAAATATTTCTCATTTACGATGATCAGTATTGCTTATATTTTGTAGCTCTTTCCATAATCACTTCATGTATATCACATCCTTTACATTCGGCTTGGCATATGTTCCATGGCTTTACCTGGATCCAGTGGATGACATTTTCCATTTTCCCTGCAGACCTCAGCCACACTGTACTTGGTCTCCATGTTGGACAGGAGAGTGTTGTACTGAAAAAGGTCAATATTGTAAATCAAGAGATTGATCTGCGATTCCTCGGGTTACTTCACTTTCCCAGGATCTACTTTTTGTCAAATTTTTTTGACAATTTTAGTTGAGTTTATTTGGGATTTTAAAACTAAAACCGCCTCCTCCTCACCTCCTCCAGCTGTGCCGCGGGCAGCGCGGCGCGCTCAATGTCGCTGAGTTTTTTGAGGATGCGTTGGGCCGAGCCGTCCTGGAAGTCAGCGGTGTCGTACTGACGGGCCCTGTCTCCGTAGCTCTTAGTGTGGTTGGCCATGTCCAGGTTTCTGTCAAGCTAGATAAAACCAAATATTGAGAATTGCATTTTTTCACTTGTATATTATTTCTTTATTTATTATGAGTATTTATTGGTATATATTGTAATGATGTAATAATCTGGTGCACGGTGCAGTGGTGATCATTGGACAACGTTAAAGTAATCACAATGAGAGGGTCTCACCATCGCCTGCTTGTTGGCCTCGTTGATGTCTGTGTTGTACTTCCAGGCGGCTTCAGTGTAGGCGTTCAACACCCCCTCGGCGGTTCTGTTGTACTCGTCCAGAAACTTCTTTGCATCAAGCTCATCTGTGTTCTTGTCTGGGGGGAAAAACAAGGAGACAAGTAGAGAGCCATGATATTAACTTTGACCAAATACAAACAGCCTTTGAGCTAAACGATGACAACAATGTGTTAACACCAGAGGTCTTTGTGTTTGTATGTGTTTGCATCAAATAGAGAAAAAAAGCAGAGTTTTTCAGTTTGCCTGCATATGGGGACAGAATCCAAGGGGTAAACATTTTCAAGCCCATTTTAGATGCGTTTGTTTATCATTCATTTTGGCTCCAATCTTCCACATGCTCTCTTACCGATATCCTGAGGGTAGCCTTCGGGGATGGGTGGGACCCAGTTGAAGTCGGGCCACCCTAGGGTCTCGTTGACATTTTGCTTCTCCAGCCACTTAATAATGGGGTCAAAGTATTTCATCAGTGCGCTGGCATCCATGTCCTTGGTGCCTATAGCCTCCTGGAGCACTACAGGCCAAGGTTTGGATGAGCCAGCCTGGAGAACAGTCCTGTGGGGAGGTAGAATGAAATTGTACTCTGAATCCTTATTGAATCCGAAAAAACATCATTGTGGAAAATATGGGCCCAATTCAATCACATACTTCAAAATGGCTCCTGCTTCTTTGGAGCGGTAAATGTCACATGTGTGCAGAGGACCAGTGTGTTTGGCGGCTTGGCAGAGTTTTTCGTGGAACTGGAACTGCAGGATAAAGCTGACAAAATACCTACAGGGGAAATATTGACATTTCTTAGGTCACCGGATTAAAAAGGCTAACAATAACAAGGCTATACACCAACAACTAAAAAACAGGGTTCATCGTAGCAAAGGTGAAAAATAACTGAGTGAAAATTCAAATAAAATATAGTCAGTTGTTATGGATCAAAATCCTCCAGTGTTTAATAAACCGACTACACTGCTTTAAAATGATTTAGATCACAGCAATGTGAAAACGGTGTGTAGCTAATTGTCCTCCCCCTCGCTGTAAAAAAAATAACAGGGTGCGATGCTGCTCTTAGAAGGCTCCCTGCCTCTGCAACAAGCTTCCTGCTATTGTTGGGATTTCGTATTCTGTAAAACCGCAGCCAAATGCCTGGAATTCACACACAAATACCTTAATACTGAGCTCACCAGCCTTTCTGGCATGTTCGTTCACTGCTCCATTGCTTCCTTGACAAAATCATTTTGTAAAAAAATCAGGCGTTGGCAAAGGCAACCTGGTGTTTCCCAGCGGTGTGGGTGAAACGGAGCGTTACCTGATGTACGGCGTGTTTCCGGGGATGTGGAATTTAGCTCCGGGATCAAAATGCTCCTCTGTGCGTTTGGTGGGCGGACAGATGCCTTGATACTTCGTCCTTATAAATGAAATCAGAAACAGATTGAGTTAAGGCTCTGGCATGTGGTTACATAAGTTGTGGAAAGTTACTAAGCCCTTTAATTATTGTTTTTCTCTCTTATTTAGGTTTTTGATCTCAGCTGGGTCTTTTTGCAGCTACACCTCACTCCACACAAACACGCACACCTCAGTCTGAATCCTGGCCAGTATAACCAGAGCTCACTCAGCCTCGCCCTCAGGGGTTATGGATCATCACTGACTGTTCAGTAAAATTTCTAATCTGAAACAGGCCTAACTTAATTTTCGACTGGTTCACTCTCATGGTGAGGGATTGGCGGCAGCTGGCAGCAGTTTTCATCAGAGATCTAAATCCTAAATCTCACTGTATGCTACAGGATCAGTTCCAAACTTTAAAAAAATATATCATTACACATGAGCTAGGACATATATTTCCCTCGGAATGTGGTGGAGACCAAAACTAGAGCAAATATGAGTAAATGTTGGACTGATGATATTTGAGTATCCAATTAAATGATATTGTGTCTACTACGGAATATGTGGCTTCGTATTCACTGTGCAGACATCTGAAAGAATGTGGTTGTGTATCGCTAGAACATTTGCTGACCTGAGGTACCACCAGTCGGAGTTGTACGACTCTGGAGGAGTGCGTCCGCTGAACACACCCCATCTCCACTGGTCGATGAGGTAGCCAAACGGAAGGAAGGCTATCTTCTCCAGAGCCATCTTCAGCAGGTAGTTGAGATCGGTTTCTGGAGATAAACATTGCATCGTTTTTTTTGTTTGTTTGTTTCTTTAAACATTTGATGATGAATAGAAATGTGTATCAACCGCCAGCGTCTCTTTACCAGGATCGGAGGTGGCAGATTCCAGAAGGTTAATCGTTTTCAGATGTTTGGGTGTGGAAACGGACAGAGACAACACATCGCCAATAGCCTCGTGAAATCCGGGGTTGGCTCCACGCCGGTAGCCCACAGGCAGGTTCTTGTACTGCAGGTAATACTGGACATGTCCCATCTCATGGTGAACGGTGAAGAGCTGCTCCATTGTCACTGTGGTGCACTGTTTGATCCTGAAGATAATGAACATCCATTTATTTCAAATGGAGTTGTATGTAATAAATGTGAAGATATTTTTGCCCAGTTTACAGAAATGGTATCTTCCATTTTGGTACACTGAATGAAGTGTTACATACACAACTACATTGACACTTTTTACCTGAAGTCTTTTCTGTTGTAGAAGTCCCAGGCAGATGCATGGCACACCACCTCTCGACCTTCAGGCTTCTCCAGCATGGATTCATTCCAGAACTCCTGAGGCATTGGCTCCAAACCCAGAGAGGTGAAGAACTCCTCAGCTACACGAAACATGTGCGTGGCGTTATATCCCTGTAAAGAGCAAAACAGTCGTACAGTTCACCTCGAATCTACAGTCACCAAAATGAGAACCAGGTTGGATTTAGGATATTTTTATTCCGTGCAAGTGATGTTCTGCAAGAACGGAGGAATGAATTCCCCCCTGCATCCCTTCACAGGGGCACTAAAACGTCTCTACACACGTACTTGTTCCACCATCTTGTCGGTCACATCCAGGTTTGGTTTTTCAGGAAATGGGATCATCATCCCGTAAATGTTGTTCCAGGTCTGGGCCCACATATTTCCTGTGAGTAAACGCACAGAGAGAACACGCTGATTCAGAACCGATTCCGATTGACTTAGCAGCTACAGAATGAACATTAACATTCAATATGTGATCAATTCAGCACTATTTGAAGGATGTCTGGTACCAAGCAGGTGGGCAGGGATGGGTCCCTTTAGGTTGATGTACTTGGGGCCGTAGTTCTTGTAGAGCTGTCGGCGCACGAAGGCATGCAGGTTCTGATACAGCGGCTCTATGGTCCTGTAGAGCTTCTCCAAATCCTGTTCAAAGGTCTCAGTCTCATACCAGGACCTCCAGTCAGCTCCGGTGTCTGCAAATCCTGATAAGGACAAAAGGCTGATATTATTTTGGTCTGTTTCTCTTCTCCTTGACATCTCACGTCTACTCATTGACTTTTGTTTTCGTGCATCAGTGTCAAAGGTGAACATCTTCTTACCATCAGCCTTGGAAGCGGTGTTGCTGAGCTCCACAAACTTGGGGTAGTGGTTCTTGAGAGGTACGCCGGATACATTGTGCCAGCCCTCCCAGGCGTAGAGCAGTTTCTTGTAGCTCCTGGAGTTGGCCATGATTTTGGTGAGATCTGCAGAATGAAAAATGGTCAGAAAAGCAAGGGTTAAATACTACCGGGGGGGAGAAAAAAAACTGTGAAGATGCATCAGTGGTTAGATGACTCCGCGCCCTAGCGGCAGGAAAAGCCCAGAACACACACATTATCCAAAGAGATTAGTTTAGAGTAATGGACACTCCGTAATATTCCAAGCCTCATGTTAAACAACATTTATCTTTAAAATTGCCAGGAGTAGGAAACAAAGGTGGCAGGAAGGTGAAGCTGAGGACCACATTGGACAGCTGGAACGTCGGCAAGGGAGATTGCTTGCAGTCTGTTTTTGTTATTTTAAAGACAGCAGTGATTTTTTTCTTTTTTGAGAAAGGACCCTGTGCAACTGTGTTTCTAAGATTATATAACCAACCGTTATCATGGGACTGCACCTTAGCCAGAGTTAATTAGCTTATTTATTTTTCCAAACGATAGAGAATATTTTCTTTTTTGCTCCGCTTGTATAGTGTTAGCTGGCGAGCGTCCCCAACAATGATTTCTGGGAGTTGTTCCTGAAAAAGCACATTGTTCCCAGTACATGTCTAAAGTGTTAACAGCTACTGATGTTGTTTATATAGCTTTTTACCCGGCACTCATGGGCACATCTAAACAACTTCCTTTGGAGACCTCTCTGAAGTCATTTTGCCCATCCTGTTACTTTCCCAACCGGCCAATAACATCTTAACCACTCACAATGTTTTTGTTCCTAGACTTCCCTTCCACAGTGTGGTTAATGTTGCCGTTTTCCTGCCTCTCTCAAAGAACACCGCAACATACTGTATCGTGTAATGCATGATGCATTTTTAAGACCCCATCGGAGAATTGTTATCTACTCACCAGGTTCCAGGCTCCAGCTTATGTTTGGCTGTGGCTCCACCTTGGCTGTTGAGTAAATATTGTCCATGGTACTGAGGATGGTGTTATACTGCAGATGAGAAACAAAAAGAGATGTGAAGTCATCGCTGATGAAGAGAAAAAAAAAAGACAAATTTCCCACTAGAAAAATACCAAATGTAAACAAACCTCCTTTCTTTGTTCCTGGGGCAGGTTGGCAGGTCCCAGGATCTTGATCTTGCCCATCAGTTTCCGGGATAGCTCGGGGAGGGCGTCTAAAGTCGGCTTGGTAAAGACTTCCTTGGCCTTCATCCCCCAGGCTTCAGAGAACGCCTGCTCATCCAGGGACGCGTTGACCTTAAGGTGAGAGGAGGAGGAGACAGTGACATATGGGATCAGTCTAATTGTGTATTAACAGGACTTTAGAATGAATAGGGCGCATTCGTCATTTACCGTCTTACGTTTTTTTGTTTTTTTTTTTACATGCAAGAAAGTTCCAAAGTGACATGACAACGTTATTTTCCTGCAATGCTTAAAACGTGAACTTAATGTTCCACGGATTAACCATGTTAAGGATGTTTGTCACACGCAGACCTGTTTTTTTAATCTAATAATTTGGTTTCGCTTTTCACAATGAGTAGCCCAGTCTTCCCATTGTACACACCTATTCTTGTAATGCAACTTCTGCTACATGTTTTCACAAGTGGTTGAGTATTTCCTAACAGTTGTTTCAATCTTCCTTTAGGGATCAGTAATGTGCACGTCTGTCTATTGGACATAAGGACAGACCAGCAACCATCTCACAATACACGTGATCCTATCGGCCTCGCTAAATCTCTTGAGCTCCTTTTTATGGCAATCTGGAAGGCCATTGGGGACGTACATGCATTTTCCGCATATAATGTCAGTGCTGGAATGGATGAAATCAAGGCTGCGATGGAATGCTGCACTTTTCTCCATATTGACTGAACATTGCTTTCTAATGAACTACTGCTATTGCAGCATGGCATGTTCCATATAGGGAGCCTTTATTCCTATATAAATAAAATTCTATTGCAAAATTCTGTTCCATTGTGTGGCAACCTCGATGCCATGAGTCATGTCAAAAATGGGAAATGCACTCCAGGCAAGCCAGCTTTTGTCACACATCTGCAAAACTTACAAAACATCTGAACACATAAACAGACAGATGAGTTGTTTCAGGGAGCTATTTCATCACAGATCCTGATAACACGGACGGAATGGTAGTTTGGTAGCTTTATTCCGTTGTTGTCTTTTTTTCTTTTTGTTAACTTTTTTTTTGTCTTCCTTTCTTTCAGCCTTCCTTGAAATCACCGTCTGCAAGGGGGAAACAACCGCCGCCTGTGAGTTGAGGTATTAACTCTGACCTTTGTGCTCTTCTTGTCAATCTCTGTCTACCCATCCACTCACAAAACCACACAATCACATTCTCAATGAATAATATAGATAAGGGCTAGAAGGCTTTCATTGAGGGTCTCTTTGTTTTATAAGCCGCACTGTGTGTCGTAAGTGTTGTGGCTTTTGGCATAAACAACTCTTCTTACTCATTCGACCTTTAGACACACATAACCTGTGTGTAACTCGATCTAATTGCTGTTACCCTCTCCATTTCACTTCTTAAAAAAAGACTTTGTGTAAGTCAAGATTTACTGGGAAACATGTGCACTGAAAAAAAAAAAAAAAAAAAAAACTATGTGTGTAAATACAATAGTTCTCAAACTTCGCATAGAAGTTCCAGGAAAAACCACTGGCATGTGGTAAAATTAATAAATGAACCTCTGATTGTGTGATTATATTCATGGCTTTTTTTATCGAGCATGATTAGAAGCCTGTGAACCAAGACTCATTCTGATTCTGTTTGATCCTCTACACCTCTGAAGGAGCATGGGCCGAAGATGTGGCGTGTTGTGCGTACATGTTGCACTTCACTGCTGCTGGGTTATTTGAATCATTTTAATTTGATGACATTTCCTGTGCACCTATGCTATCAAGGGAAAATCTCTCTGTCATGACCCCCCCCCCCCCCCCCCCCCCCCCCCCCCATCTCTCTGTCATGACCCCCCCCCCCCTTACCCCCCCTCCCCGGCTGCCAGATCACATGGAGCTCGGCTCTCCGTTTCGCTTTGATCCCATCTTTGAACTGTGAAATCATGCTAATTCACGGCGACTACAGGCCTACTCATCTTTTACCTCCCATCCTGGACACACAGTGGAGGGCAAAAACAAATTCTGTAGCCCCCCGACCCTGACGGCACTGGTGCGGTTACACCTGTAAACTTGGTTGGGAGACCGAGCTTCCAATGAGTGGATAGTGGATGACGTCTTGCTGTGACAGCAATCCAAGCACACACAGCGGAATCCCCATCTCCCTTCGACAATTTCCTTCCATGTGTTTGTGTATGAGCTTGTGCTGTTCACACGTAGCCCTGAATATGAGCTCTTGGCTTGACTGCTAGTATCCGCTTTCCTTATCTTTAGTGTTATAAAACCATGGCAATTTGCTCTTGATCTAACCTCTACGTTTAACTTCCTGTAAAGCAGATGCATTTTATAAGTTGCATTTACTACAAAGCCAGAGTGACTACACACCAAATGACGATTTGTGTGTGTAAAGCTGCATCCTACGGCGCGTGCCATTTGGAGAAACTGTATGAAGCAGAAAATATTAACAACAAAAAAAACAGTTAAACAAATAAACGGCCAACTTAACGGCATGCAAGACCCCCCCTGAGGGGACCCCCCTGTATTGAGAGCTTGAAGACGTTCCCGCCACAGGCTTGTTTTATCTTTCCAGTGACACTCAAGCTGAGTTGGCCACGTCGTGAGGAAACTGAGCATGTCGTTCTAGAGAGGCATGAATGGGAGAGGGGGAGTGATCTCCAAAAATCAAGCCGAGCCCCGCTCCACAGAAACCTTTGAGCATGCATGCACGCATACGTGGTGACCAGGGGCTCAGCACTGCCAAGAAACGGATCTAAATGTGGCCCGTGTGCAGCCAGGCACGAGAGAAAGCCTCAGCACACCATCATCATCATCATCATCATCATCACCATCACCACCACCACCATTAGTTCAGAAGTGGTCCTACCTGAAGCATGGAGTTGTGCTCTGTGATGTTGGTGTTGTATTTCCAGCTGGCAGAGACGCTGTAGAATAACACTTCTTCAGCAATCTTGTTGTAGTCGTCGAGGAACGTCTGTGCACCAGTCGTGGTATCTGCATAGCTCCCTGGCAGCCAGCTGCCTGACAGAGCCGCCGAGAGTCCCGAGGCTGCCAGCAGCAGCAGCAGCACGCAGCACAGGAACCTGTCCATGGCTCGCAGGGTGCAGGAGGAAAAACTTAATGCAGGGTGTGGAACACGCTCTCTTCAATTTAGTGAACACAAAACCACCTTTCCCTCCGGACTGCACCCTACTTCTCCTCCCAGCCTGAAAGCGAGCTTCTTTTTAAGTGCCAGTTTAACCCAGCCCACACTTCTCTGCAGCCTTCCCTTTCTGCCACTTTACAGCACCAGGCGTACACACCCCCCCTCCTCCTCCTCCTCCTCCTCCTCCCGCTCTCTTCAATTTAGTGAACACAAAACCACCTTTCCCTCCGGACTGCACCCTACTTCTCCTCCCAGCCTGAAAGCAAGCTTCTTTTTAAGTGCCAGTTTAACCCAGCCCACACTTCTCTGCAGCCTTCCCTTTCTGCCACTTTACAGCACCAGGCGTACACACCCCCCCTCCTCCTCCTCCTCCTCCTCCTCCCTCCCCTGATCCCCTCCCGCTCTATCAGTCTGCCAGATTTCAAACTGCAATGGTCTCTTCACATCAGATCCAACGTGCTGTTGTTGAAGACGAGAGATGAGCTGTATCCCAGCAGCTCAGTGTGTGCCGCTCGCTCTGCTTGCCTGCCAGGAGTGTGGCGTCTCCTCTGCGACCTCTCACTTGCCTCCTTCTCTGAGTGACAACAGAGGGAGGGGGAGTTATGAGGGGAGAGAGAGAGAGGGGGTGAAAAAGAGAGATGGGATTAAACAGGAAGAGGTGTATGGGGGCTGAAAAGGCTGCGAGAGATTAGCAGCCTTCACCAAAAGGGGGAAAGAGGCTTGGTCATCAAATCGAGCCCCCGCCTCCCCCCAATCAGAGGAAAGACAACACCTAGCAAACTCTGTGTTATCTTATGCATGAAATTGACCTCAGAGCAGATTCACCGCAGAGACCGTGGCGCTATTCATTTCCCCCATTTCAGTGAATGAGAAACACTGGCACTTTCTTTCCATATTTCCAGTAAATCTGGGTTATTTACTGAGTTGCCCTATATCCCTGGAATCCTCTGTGAGAGTATTTATGAATGGGGTTGTTGTGCAAGGAGCGTTAAGTGCCTATTTAATGAAGAAATATTAAACCCTGTTCTGCACTTAGTTTATACAAATTGAACACAACATATATTTAGTGACCATTAAGGACAGAAACAGAAACAAACTGCCCGCGCACACACACGCAATACATATATTCATTTCATCTACTGCTAAAAACACAAATGATTCGGATTCTATTATATTGTACACAACCGGCTTCCTGTCACATTTAATCTGTAATCTCTCTTTTTTTTTTTTTTTATGATGCCGTGTCCACACAGTGTTAACATCCTCCAGCTGCTGATCATTCACCCGAACACGTAGTGGTCTTAGTTATACTTTGAACAAGAATTTAACACCAAACCCACAGATAACAGATTTCCTCGTTACTGCCATTTTCTTACGACGTTCACTAACTGGTTATTAAAATGGCTTAATAAACTGACATGTAATATGCCTTCAGTCTTTATACAAAGGTTTTTTAGATGTTGCAATACTCTGGTCTGCTGTAGGTTTGTAAAAGATGAACATGGAGTTATGGCCCAGTGGAGCTTCTTTAAAATGAAGCAGTGGCTGAATGAGGTTGTCAAACCAGACCTTGTTCAAATAAGTGATGTCTCGCCAAGGACGGGCTAATAACTTTTAATGATTTGAATTTGAAAATTGATAGTTATCTTTTCTTTAAGAATTTGCATAATAATTACTGCTGATGTATTGTATGTCATTAGCCAGGAGTCAGGGGTTTATTAACCTTGATGTTCACCAGACTGCGGGGAAACAATTCTTATTGCTTTATAATGATAACTTGAATGTTATTGCTCATCAAAGGTCTCTCAGCTGGAATCCAATCCAAAACCGAATGTCTTTTATGGCGGTATAAATGGTGTAACCGCTGATAATGAGTTCACTCTCTGCACGACATCAAATCTTTGGTTTTAATAATGCTGTCTGATTGCCAGCTATTGACATATAACTTTGGAGAGGTGAGACACATGTCAACCATGTGAGCCAGCTGAAAGGGAGGTGGCTGCTTATTGACAGAGTACATCCCCGCCCGGGCTGATAGTAGCAGACAATGCGCTGGGAGGAAGTGATCACGCTTTGCTGGGTGTGTCAGGCTTTTCACAACCCAACCTTTGTGGCTGATGATGTCGGGTCACGTCAACAACTATCTGCATATGAATTGGCAGAAAATGTGCTGTGTGCTAACATTTTATTCAGGTCTTGAATGAGAAAAAATGAAATACTCCCTTGTTCTGCTTCTCAAACCCAGTGACTCATGGACCGATCAACGTTGGAGGTAGAGGCAGCAGGTGCCTGGAGACAGAGTGGAATTGAGTTGCGTGTCGCCAGAGACAATTCTACTGTCCAAAAAAAAAAATGTTAACTGCTGCCGTGATATTTGTGTATGTGTTACTCTACCTGGAGTCTCCAGCGCAATAATTGAATGTGGCTTTTCCTTTAATGGAAGTATGTGGGGTGTGGAGAGGTCGTGATAGTCCAGCACATCCAGTCTTCACAAACAGGGCTTTGTTGCACACTGTTGGACATGGATGCTGTGGGGCGTTTGTGTGCGTGTGAGTGTGTGCTGTAGGCAGTTTGACAACACAATAACACGTGTAGTTTCCTCAGCCATGCACTGGATACATTGATTTGGACATATGCACAGGTTTGATCTACATTCATTCTGCAATATATCAAAGAGACGAGATCAAAAACTATGTCAAATCCGTTGATAAATTGTATCATGGAATCATTTAGGGAATTCACTTGGGAGGGGTCACTCAGGGTCATCTTTATTGTTGACTGAATCATCAAGCTATTAAGCCCAGATTTACATTGATTCATTTCCTTTTTTGCTGCAGACATTAATAAGTCCAAACTTAAATATTGCGGTTGATCCCTGTTTGTTCAAACGTCATCTGCGTTGTGCTCAGCTTTATCTCTTTTGTTACAGCTCTTAATGTGATATCATAACATAGCATATAATTCCTCCTTAAGATGGAGTGTTTCTTTTTTATATATATATATCTGAGACACTCAGCTTTTTTGATATGATATGATATCAATTCTACCTAAATCTAAATTTAACAGAGGGTGAAGTCACGTTTGAATTTATCCCAGCTGGGTTCAAACCCAGCTTTGTAAACAAGACCATAAAACAGCAGAGTGCTCCTCACACTGCCCTCACTGATATGAACGCAGCAGCAGGAGGGGGGGATAGTAATAAAATATCTTTCCACACAGTTTCAGATAACCATTATGCATGTGTTTGTTTGCGGGACAATCTTCACAAATGTGTCTTCTTCAGCTTTATCTCTTTTGTTACAGCTCTTAATGTGATATCATAACATAGCATATCATTCCTCCTTAAGATGGAGTGTTTCTTTTTTATATATATATATCTGAGACACTCAGCTTTTTTGATATGTCATGTGAGTGAAAGAGTATCAATTCTACCTAAATCTAAATTTAACAGAGGGTGAAGTCACGTTTGAATTTATCCCAGCTGGGTTCAAACCCAGCTTTGTAAACAAGACCATAAAACAGCAGAGTGCTCCTCACACTGCCCTCACTGATATGAACGCAGCAGCAGGAGGGGGGGATAGTAATAAAATATCTTTCCACACAGTTTCAGATAACCATTATGCATGTGTTTGTTTGCGGGACAATCTTCACAAATGTGTCTTCTCCTCTCATATTGATTTTTCCAAGGATTTAAAACACAAATTCAAGCAGAAACTGTGCGTGTAGTCGTGAGCCAATGGGTAACCGGGGGTTGCAAAATCTCGGTTGCACATTTGACACTCACAAAGAAAATGACATAATACCTGAGGTCAATGAGTATTTTCTCCTTTTCTAGGTAAGTGTCTATTACAAACACATATAATTAGGCCAATATCTGGCACAACAAAAACAAGGGACAGTGCAGTTTGTCATGGCCAGAGCCCACTGAGAAAGAGCGGCATAATACAACTCATATGCGTATCCACCATGCATAATATGACTGTTGTTAATTTTATCAATTGTTCAATCTTAATTTGCAACCAAATTACACTGTCGTAAACACAACGTGACTTGGAGTTTTAGTGCTTATCAGAGGGGCCATGAATGATCAGTAAAGAAATAAATGAATCTATCCCTTATCTGAACACAAGGATCCCACTGATTATGGGCTATGACGAACCGATACCAGCCGAATATCTTTGTGATAATTCATCATATCTAATCTGACACAAAGCTTTGTTCACTCCCATGATCGTGAACTTATGCCAGAGCTTTAAAATAACATGAGCTGATGACTTTGTTGGGGTTAATTTTAGGACAAATAGTGAAGGCATAATCTCAGTGAAATTGATATTTAATAGAAGACTGGGAATAATTCCACCCGGAGGGAAATAGGTAATAGATAATAGATAACTATTTCATTTGGAACGTTCCTTCCCATTAAGCACAAACTACAACTGAGCCCATTTTTTATTCATGTAATGGAACCCATTTGCTGCATGCTCGGCTTAACAAATCAGGTGTATTGGCCTGGACGGGACCGTTGGCTGTCGGAAAACTGGGGTCGTAACACACACACACAATCAAGGATGCTGTTGAACGCAAGTTGTTTTTTCCACAGGATGTCCTGGACAACACAAAGCATCATCGTCATCATCATCATCATCATGCTGGACCGCAGTTGCACAACTTTTGAGAGACGCACTTTCTCTACACTGCACCGCCCTCTAGTGGACTGTAAGAAAAGCAAACGTGGTTGTCCGGCACTCTCCAGGTATGATATTATTTATTCTTAAAAAAATATACAAATGTATAATGAATGTATAGATAATACATCTATGGGCTGTCATAGTGAGGGTCTTCCACGGTGTGGCCTCTGACAGTGTGTTGTTTGTGTTGCGGTCCACCCTGTGCAGACCTGCCCTGCTCTCCGCGGGGGAAAACCTCTGGCCGGCGGAAATTCCTGCTCCAGCTCCGGGAACACCTCCTTGCCTCGCCCCGTCTCCTGCCGAGTGCTGCCTCTCCTCTGGTGGACTCACTCAGTACACAGCGGGGTTGTTTTTTTCTTTTAGATTTTTTTCTTAGTTTTTTTTTTTATGTTTGGGAGAAATGACGGAGCAGAACTTCTCTGAAGTGATTAGTGAGATTTTACAAACGGCGCCAGACGCCAGGAAAGTCCTCGCTGACAATCAGAGCAACCTCCTGCGAGTGGCGGATTACTGCGAGAGCAATTACCTCCAGGTAAGAAACAAATAAAAATCACGTAGTACTTTTTTTTTTGTTTTGAATTTTTTAATTGATTTCTTGTTGATCAGGCGGAGGACACCGGCAAGGCTTTGGATGAAGCCAAGGCTTTGACCGCCCAGGCTCTGGCCAGTGTGACCTACCAGATTAATAGTCTGGCCTGCACTGTGCTCCGATTGCTGGACTCTCAGGCCATGCAGATGAATGCCATGGAGTCCTCGGTCAACCTGCTGTCAGTGGTGAGGAACTCCTATAGCTGCACAGCACATAGAAGGTTGCACCATTGCAAACGCTGAACTAACTGCTATTATCAGTTGGTGCGTTTGCTTTTCCATGTCAGAAATTGGATTGTGTTGCATACTTGTAAATCTCAGTCATTTTCGAAGTACACCATCTGTTGTCGCTTTTCTCCATGCCAGCGACTTGTTTTTATCCTTGCCCTACACTAACTTTCATAGAGATGCACCGTTGAAAGGAAATGGGTGATGTGAAATGGCCCAGTTCTCCTGAAGCTGTTCTCTCTCTGTGCTCGACTCCAGGCCGCAGCCATCCACTATGAGAAAGTAGCAAGGAGGGAAATTGGTGTTTTCGCCTCTGCCAAAGACAAGGGTCGCTCCAGGCTCATGGCCCTGCCGCCTTCTGGCAAGGAGCCAGAGAGGAGCTACGCAAGAGTGCCAATATCCTACTCCATCATGGACTCGATTGGACACTGTTTTCAGGTGAGCTGTGTGTAAAATTAAAAAGAGAAAATTGGACGTGGATTAAGCAGTATAGTTTCCCTCTCTCTGTTGAACCTCATTCACCTTCTCCCCTCAGGTCGAGGAGCAGCCCAAAAAGAGTCCGGACAGCACACAGGCTGCAGATGTCTCCGTGTATGTATACTTTTCCCTTTTTATAGCTTTGCAATATTAACAATTAAACACTGCGTCCCACTACACCACTGATTACAATATGGGTGTAATGACTAATATTAGTTTCTAATTAATTCTGCAGAAAACGGCATGTGACATACATATTATTACCTGTTAATCTCATCTCATTGATTGTGGCTGTTTCTTGTCTGTTTTCTTTTTGTTTTGTATGCAGGACTAGTTTTGGCATCGCTGTGCCTCCGCCGTCAGTCCCCACCTTGCAATCTGTCACAAACCCCACCAACGACAGCCTGCCTCCTCCTCCTGCTCCTGCTGCTGACCTGTCTCCTCCACCTCCCCCTTCCTCCATGGACTCTGACCTCCCCCCCCCGCCCACCTTGGCCTCACCCACATGTCTCCCCCCGCCCCCCCCTCCGCCGAGTGCCTCTCAGTCTGGAGCAGGAGCTGCCCTTCCTCCTCCTCCTCCACCTCCACCTCCACTAACATCAGGAGCTGGTTCCCTACCTCCTCCTCCAGCGTCAGGAGCTGTGCCCCCTCCTCCTCCACCACCCCTCCCTACTGGAACCTCAGGTACTGTGCCACCACCACCACCACCTCCTCCTCCTCCTCCTTTTTGCTAGGGTGAAGCAGTAAATAGCTCTGAGCAGATGTGCATGGATTTTGGCCATTAGATGGACTTGTAAAGCGTATTTCTGGTATGAGATCAACATTATGTTTAGATAAATGCTGGAAAAAGTTGTGGTTTAAACTTGAGCTGTTTCATCTATGTTGTATTGGGCAGGATGAGCCTGCAGTTATATTTTTTCTGGGACAGAGAATGCCATGTTGAATGCTGCCCTGCCGGGCATGTTTAAACAACCCCTTGACTGCATTCCTAAGAAACAAGCTGAAACAGGGATTCTTGCATTTCCCTGTTATCCATGTTTTTCCCCCCTGCAATTTGATTCCCCGTACCTATTACATCTTTGTGTTATTTCTCTGTTTATGAATCAGTTTGAGTCAACTCAAAAATCAGTGGCCTTTGGCCTGATATTGTCATTCTACTGTGTGGCCAGAGAGCAGTGTCGATGTTAAGCTCTTTATGTCACCTTAGGGAGTTCTGTTAGCTTAACAGGCCAGTGAGGCTATAAAGAGTCTGTTGCAATACTTTCAACTTTCAACACTCTCCTTAACCTGTACTGCACGGCTGATACGAAAAGAGAAGATCCATTTTCAGCATAGAAAATGTCAGATTTGTCTGTAAGAGCTTATTAAAATATGTTAGATCCGTTTTTTTCGTTGTACTGTATATAATTAAGCTCAGCCTGATCAAACAAAGCACATTATTTTATATATATTCAAAAAGATGTCTTGCTGCTGCCTTTAATTATTATTATTGTAACTGATCCAATTTAAGTTAATTATCTTTTATGTAGCAACAGCCTAAAAAGCTATATATACTGTTTCGCCTTAACTTTGAACGGTTGTAGTATGTTCATGTTGCCTACACAGTAATATACATCGTAGCCTAATAAGATGTTTAAGAAAAAAATATATTTTTCGAAATACGTAATAGTATTCATTAAATTAAGTTATCAGTTATTAGTAGTAATTTACTTATAATAAAAAATAACACTAGGTAAAGTTATCTGTGGTTAAAAATATAGTCAATAAAAGTTAAAAACGTAGTGTAATAATTTTGTTAAAAAAAGATACAACTTTAAAACTTAAGAGGAAGTAGAATTGTGTGCGAGGATAATGCTGATCATTCATTGGTTGAGCAGAGTTGGCTCGTGGGTGTAGCAGCAAGTGATGTGAACGATAACGGAAGTTACGTGTGATGCTTGATTGCACACGGTGTGTTTGAAGTTTTTGGAAAATGTTTGGTGGATGTGTGTTTAATTGCTGTTTTAAAATCTAACCTAGTGTAATTTAATCTCATTTATCGACGGTCTTTATCCGGACATTCATCCTGCATGATGTCTGCAAGCCCCTGGAGACATTTAACTCGGAAGTGTGTCGACTAATTAGCCACCTGTGAGTTTTGTCATTAATTGGCAAAGTGAATGGCCTGTTAGCCACAGTGCAGCTAACCCCGTTTTAAAAAAGTTCGGCGTCAACTAATCGTTTTCGAAGCGGAAACGCTGCCGATTTATTGACACGCTGGGACCAGGTTTTGGGGACAATGATGCACGGTCCACGCACGCCATTGCACGTCACGAGCTCACCCTCGTGCTTCGCAACCCACACCGGACACTCGGAACACAAACGGTAATCTGCTTTTCTTTTCTTTTATTCATGTTTTTCTTTATTTAGAGGATACAAAGTTGATGTCATTACATTTCAGGCTTGCTAGCATGTGTTGCGCGCGCGCGTGTGTGTGCGTGCACGTGTGCGCAAGCATTAGTCAAACTTTTGAAGTTGATGAATGACATAATGAAGATGTAGCTTACTTTAACATTAGTTAATCTGGAATTTTGCTCAACATTTCTTAAAAGTCTCCATGTACATACTGGGTGTCAACTTGAATGAGGCCACACAATTCTAAGAATATGTAATCTAAGTTATGATGTCATAATGAAATGCTTTAAAGTGATATGAGTCATTAATCTCAGAATTATCACTTTAATATCAGTCTCATTCTGACTTTGAAGTCAAGTGATGACAGCACAGAAAAAGAGGGCCTTTTGATTTAATAATAAGCTTAATAAAAAGCATAATTGGTATTTTGAATGATGTGAAATATTCTTTTTAAAGCCTCATTAGGAGAGTAAAACTGACATGGATTTTGATTATCCTACGTTTTGGTAAACATGACATTGAGAAGTTATAATTCTTATTGGGGAAACATTAAAAAGTATTTGATTTAAGTTAACACATTATTGAATACATGTTGTCTTTCATTTCAGGTTGTGGATGTTGGGGCTTTTATTCTTGCTGTTTATGTGTTGCCATCCTGAAAACAGACCCAGAGAAAGCTGGCCCCCTCTGCCCCATGCAATTCCGTCTGTGTACGTCATCCCTTTTGACACGGAGGACGACGACGAAATAAAGAGCATACTTGAAAGATCTCATCCACCTCCTTACGATCACCCTTCAACGAGCTGCTCAACAAATGTAAGTCTGCCTTTACGCCGGGTGTAGCACTATTCTATAAGGTTTCTCGATTTCATCAGCAGACATTAAACTGTTAATGGTATCCTGTTTTGCAGCTGGAACCACCATCCTACTCAGACCCACCGATGGGTCACATCCCTCCTGGGCCTGACGTACCCCCCTTACGGCCTTACTCAGACCCCCCGCCGTACCCAGAGCCGTCCTGCTCAAACCCATCATTACCCATATCCTCCTCCCGCGTTTCAGATGACACTTAGCCTGCTCAATGCGTTTCACTGTTTATTAAATTAAAGGGGCAGCATTATAGTAATCTGATAAAGGGTCAATAGGAGTTTGAGCTTGTGATGACGTTGAAAACATGCAGATGACACCACTTATAAAGTAATAGTAAAGTTAAAAAAAAAACTAAACATGAAACTTCCCCCACTGTGACAAAAGGAACACCAGTACAAGTACACATTTAGGCTTTAAACCTATCACCAGATGATAAAACAGTTATGGATATTTTTTCGCTGTCCTTCAGCTACTGCAGTCTTACAGCTGACCTCTGAGGACATTAAGACATTAATGACAATAGTGAGTGATTTAATTCAACATACACAGGAAATATGCAAGATGCAGAGCCAACTTGTAGCTCCTGTGTCTTTAAACAAGTCAGTAATGTTGTAAAAGCTCTTTATGTTGCGTACTTCCCCAAGTGACACATTATCCTTTGACAGCGACCCAGAGGTCAGCAGTTTTATACGCCTTGGAACCTTTAATAAGGTAAGGACTCCGTACACTGTAAAGACATAAAAATAACAATCCGCTTTTTATTTTATTTTCGTGTTTTTGATTTGTGTCTAAATCGCGTAAATTCACAATATTTTAATAAAAGCTATGAAGAACAGCTGTATAGGATGAAGGTCCACTGTCAAACATTATTCTGGTTACTCATGCTACTCGACCCGCAGCTTGCAAACTGATTTAACATCTCAGTTGTGCAGTGCTGAGCGGCTGACACATTACAAAATGTGACTGAGCCACCCACATTATTGTTTAATTTCCAAAGACTTTATATCTTGTGAGTATGTTTATACAGTTGTATGTTTTTGCCACCTGAAACTTATCATTTTAAGCATTTTTCCCCATAAGTTCATAATTCACACAATTGCATTGTTGATGTTAAGAAATGTGACAAAACAATTTTGGATCTTTTTTCCCCTGTTATTTCAGTATATTGACATAATCCCAGCCATGACTCTGGTACTGCATATCTTTCAATATATGTGAGTAATCAAAAAAAGTGTAGAGTGATTCTCTGCATACAGTATGGGAATACACTGAATGGAAACTTCAAATCATGAAACAATACTCTTGGGAAATTGTCCCCAGATCCCCCGTCTTGGCGGTGTCCATAGCCGTGGTCCTACTCTGCTTCTATCTTCAAGCAAAAAAGCAAAACGCGTCGTTCAATGTCACCACACCAGCGCTGCAAGAAGCCAACACTGCTTCGACAAACCATCCAGTTTCCTTGGAGGCAGATGAAGAAGAAGAAGCGAACAGACGCCAGTACAGATTCCCTCCTCGCTACAGCACTGTGGACCACCCACCTCCGTATTCACTGGTATGTGGAACACATTCAGTCCATTTATTCATAGCCATTGCTGACAAGATGGAGAATTGTTTTCTTTGCATTAATTACGTTTGGTCTGTTCTGGTGTTTGCCACTGCTAATCTCACTGACACACAATTACTAAAACACCTATTTACGTTTTGAAGAAACCATGACGTTCTTGAAATTATGCTTGCTTCATTTTTATTTTATTCTTCCCCTTGCTGCAGTTTGACCCCAAGCCGACGTTTGGCCAATGGGCCTGCTGCCTGCCTACGAGATGTATCCGACAAGGCCTCATCTAGCCCCTCATCAGTGAGTGACGTTCACAGGACACCCGCACCCACCACCCAAGGCCAATCACTGTTACTGCAGATACCCACCAACTCAACTTGCTGTCTTTGCATTTTTCCTTTATTTAAAATTAAGTTGTTTAAAAAAAAAACTACATTAGGTATTAATATTAAAAACAGACAATTAAGTGAGTCTCTGAACATTTTCAAGTTTAATAGGTACACAAAAATCCAAACTACAGTGTGTGTGTGTGTGTACGTAGTCATTAGACTGCATCTACTCACCAGCAGAATCATTAAAGCACCAAGTTTGTCTCTATGTTATACTATATATTCTTTATTACAATTACAGTACTTACAAGGTTTAGGGAAAATAAATATTAAATAAGTTGCCAGAGTTTTTTGTTTTTTTTGTACAATGAGAGGTGAAATATTCCATGATGGAAAAAAATAGTGTTTCCTTGGCTTTTGAACCATGTTAAGGCAAAAGTAAGTATTAAGAAGCCACTGATAAATATTTCTACTACTTCAAAAATCACAAACAAAATGTGCCGACCTCCATCAGTAATCCAAACTGTAATGTGAACCAATATGTTGTCTGTGAAGCTTTTGTCATGCAGGTCATGTATCATCGGGAGAGTTTTAAGTAGGCATTGGACTGATTTTTGAAGACATTTTCACAAGTGTCCTTGACATGTAAATATACGTCATTATCTATTCATATTTTAAACTTGTCCAGTTGCTTACTCGGTATACTCCTGATAATCCATACTTTTGCTTTCGTCATACAATCAGGAGATATTGTAGGCTACTTATTTGTTACTTTTACTTTGTTACTTTAGTGTTTCTACTAGGGTGTAAGAGTTCTCAATGCTACAAATACAAGTCCCAACAGAATTGATCAGGCAGGAGTTGGACACTGTGCTTCAGCTGCTGGATTCTCTCACTGCCAATCAAACAAAAAGCCTAAACGGTATAGGACAGGAATCGTACAATATCACCAACATTAAAAGGAAACTAAGACTGCTAGATTAATCCAAACTGCTTCAACAGAGACAGTGTTCTACTGCTATCGCTGTGTATATATTTTTATATATATATATATATATATAGAGAGAGATAAATAAGGACGTGTGTGTGTGTGTGTGTGTGGGAATTGAAGTATTGCAAATATGTTTGTGTTTATAATTATCTATTGCTGTTCATCGAATGACACAAGTTAAAGCAAATTTCTTAGCACATACAATCATACCGTGTGATCAAATGGTAAAATATAGAGAATTTAATACAAATATGACATTTGGTATCTTTCCTTAACCAATTTGTCCAACCGATTCCAATGTAAACATTACACTACATAAAGTATTTAAGAATTGGAAAGGCTTAAAAGTTTAAAGCCCCCCCCCCCACCCCAGAGATGTCTGTTACCTGCGAAACGTACGCCATTACTCTTAGTCTATTTCCACGTTTATGATAATACACGCACACTCACTCAGACTATTGCACTAAGTCCAGAGTCAAAAATAAATCCTTCTCATTAGATGTCTTGCAATTCTGAACTAAAATACAACTTGACATTAGTCTCAGCAGAACAACACTAAGTTTGTACAAAAAACGCTCGACATGAGGCTGGTCATTTCCACGGAAACCTGACACTTGGCCCTTCACAACAGACCACCACCAATGATTGCACGGCCATCACCCCTCTGGTGCTGCGAGTGTTAAATCGTCCTCCAACCTCTGACCTGTGGCTCTGGCACTGTGCTGGTAAGCGCTCGGTGACTCAGAAAACCCAGCTGACAGGCACCCACTGCTGCTCCGATGCCAGTTTCTCCAGTGCCAACCGTAGAGTTCGGAAGGCCGTCTCCAGGCCGTCGTTTACGATGCAGACGTCGAAGTAATGATCATAGGCTCTCTTAATGCGCTCGCTCTCGTCCACCGTCCTCTTTAGTTCAGAGTCCTGCAGGGAGCACGAGACAGTGAAGTGATTAGGCGAAAATAAATACTTGAATGGAAGGGCTGAAAAAGTTCGCATGCAACACATTTCCTATTGGCCTTCCTCCAGTTACTACCTGGTATAATTAATCTCAAGGAGGATTAGAGTGCACATACATATCGTAAGCATCCAACAAAGCAAACCCACTCACCGTTAACTGTTTTGTGATCACTCCTGACTCTATTGCTGAGCGATTCATGGCCTTGAGAACCTCAAAATCCGGGGCTTCAATGAATACCACATAGGGCAGGAACTCTGATGTCCGCAGGACTTTGATCGCCTTTAAAGAAAAACGCGTATTGCCATTGCTGCACTTAGGTTGACAGAAAGATGGAAACTAACACCACTGCTGAGAAAGCTGCAGTTTCTAGGTCTTAATGTAGTGTGTCTAAATACGTTTCTAAATGTTGGAAGTGAGTAATGCTGATCATAAAGAAATTAGTTTTTTTTTTAAGAAAATGAATGATGTGCTTGGCCTGAAAATACCTCCGAGGGAACAAGGTATACTTAAATGGTTTGCGTATAGATTTTATATAATTTGCACTGAATACAAGGATGCAGCCGAAGCAAGGAATACAGGCAGAGGGGAAGTGAGTGTTATTTACCTGTGGGTTGACATCCAGGATGCAGATCTTTCCTGTTTCGATCACTTCGTGGATTGAGTAGATTTTTGTTCCATACAGGTTCCCGTCGTACTCGCCGTGCTCCAGGAATCGGCCGTTTTTAATGTCACAATCCATATCACTGCGGGTCATGAAAGAGTACATCTGGCCGTCTCTCTCATCCACCTTTGGTTTTCTGGAGGTGACTGAGAGATAAAGATAAAATAAAATGCAGTTAGATAGGTAACTATTTAAAAACAAACAAAAACATTGTGATTTGAATACTTTGATTTGGTTTAGAAATATTTGAAAATGCAAGGATCAATAGTGATGGGAACAATATTTAAATTAATTGAAGATCAACCCGAGAAACCAAGGTGACGGAAAATTGAAACACAACGGCAGCAAGTACTGGATGATGGCAGGGTCTTGTATGAGGTTTTGTCTTATGATGATTTGCTGCACTCACAGGGCATGGTGGTGCCATACCGCTGGGGATCCGACACCAGCAGCTTGTTCTTCAGACTGCGACGGCCGACCCCCTGCGCGCCGATCAGAACCAGCGTCTTCCTCCTGAAGGGCGGGACCTTGGCAACCTCTTCGTAGATCTGCAACTCATGCCGGTCGAATTCTAAGAGGAAAAAAGGTAAGTATGGAGATCAACGCGCAAATCTGTGATGCATTCGGGTCACGTTGTGAAGATGTCGATTTTTATACCTGCATTCTTGGTGGTCAAATACATCATCTTTTTCTTTTTCTTGCCGCCCATCCCACCACACAGAGGACCTGTGACAGAGGTCAGCACAATGAAGCGCCAATCTTTCTCCCAACTTTTTACTATATACTTAAACCTCTGCTGGGTTATTACAGTTTTATGGAGACGATTCCACAAGGTGGCAGTGTGCCATTACATTGACACAACTGTGCAACCAGTCCCTCTGTTTAATATATTTTAGTATTTGGCCACAGCGGGAAAAGCTTATAAAAAAGATGGGCACACAAACAATTATAAGGTCACTTGTTCATTTCATGTCAAAATGGCTGTGGCGAGTAAGAATTTGGACTAGGCACAACGCTGCAAATCATACAAAAATGTTCCCCCAATTTATGAATTGGATTGACAATTTCCTGACCTGTATATGACATAAACTGTTTTCTCTGCAGGTATAATATGTGGAACACGTGCCAGCAAACAGATGTGCCCTTCCCCGCTCCAAGGGCAGTACAGTTGGGCTGTCATTTTCCTCCCGAAGTGAAGGGCAAGCAGCTGCCTGTGACTCACCACCGGTTTTGTCTCTGCTGAGGAAACTGCCATGCAGGTAAAACCTAAAGGAGCAGAGCGTCTTCACACTACACATCTCCTATGAGACGATTATTGATAACATTGGGTCTTATCACCAATTCTCAATCAGCACGCCTTCTCTGGCAAGGCTGTTTGTGACCCTGCGGTTTAATAACCAGCAGATTGGATCAGGCCGCCAGTCATGCTGATGCTCATTACCAGTTCTCCAGTGCCTCCTGGTAGAGAGGTGAGAGGAGGCCAATGCCAGATGAAATGCTTGTGAGATATGGAGAGGAACAGATGTTTGTGTTTGTTGCTAGTGTGTTTGTTAAGCAAGCAGTCTGTCAAATGTGCACAAAGAGAGGTGCTTCTCTGCTTGGCTGAATGCCGCTGAGAGGCGTACCTGTGGTAACGAGTTCTAGATCTCTTTTCACAAACGCTTTCCTCTTCTCCTCAAGGAGCTGACTGGGAATTAGACCTGCGCTACCTCCCTCGATGTGACAGGCCTATAAGGTAAGTACACAGATTATTATTATTGTTATCAGGTTAACAAGCCAAGAAAACTGAAATGTGGCCAATGCCTTGTTAAAACAATCCTGTTAAATATGTGGTTGGAGGTAAATCCCGAGGGCTTGACTGACCTGCCACCAGTTGAGGTCTTCCTGATTAAAGATCTGCAGAATGTCTCCACTGCTGAATCTTAACCCTGCCTCCTTACAGGGAATCAGGTTATCATGAGAGGGGTCGTAGTCAAAGTGACACCTTACAAAGGCCTAAAAGGATAAAGACAATACGAAGAAGAGACACGTTACTAAAGCATAGCATGTCGTCACAAAAAGTAAAAAATGCATTAAATAAAATAAATGCGCAATTGAAACGTCCTCAAAGATCCAACATTTTGAACAAAAAACGCCAATGTCGGCCATAATGCCCAAAATGTCAAAACTCTCGAAACTCACGCAGTTGCATCGGCAGGTCTTAAAAATAGGGTAGATGTGAAAAAAAAGTGAAAACGTCATAGTATAGCATGTCGTCAAACATCCAACATTTTGACCAAGAAACGCCTTACTATATATAGCCTTATGTCGGCCAAAAAGTCAAAAATGTCAAAACTCTCGAAACTC
>JAFBJU010001241.1:0-92878 GCA_016785305.1 Colistium nudipinnis
TTAGCACCTTCCCTATTTTTAAGACCTGCCGAAGCTCCTGTGCGAGTTTTGAGTGTTTTCGTCATGTTTGAAAATTTGCACTTTTTGGGCCGAAGGTAAGGCTATAGTAAGGCGTTTTTTGGCACATTTTCCACGACAAAGAAGTCCCCAAAAACAAGGAAAACGTCGCTTTTTTCACGTTATTTTCGCACCTTCCCTATTTTTAAGCCCTGCCGAAGCTCCTGTGCGAGTTTTGAGTGTTTTAGTCATGTTTGAAAATGTGCACTTTTTGGGCCGAAGGTAAGGCTATACTAAGGCGTTTTTTTGGGACATTTTGCAAAACAAAAAAGTCTCAAAACACGGAAAACTTCACTTTTTTCACGTTGTTTTCGCAACTACCCTACTTTTAAGACCTGCCGAAGCTGCTGTGTGAGTTTCGAGTGTTTTCGTCATGTTTGAAAATGTGCACTTTTTGGGCCGAAGGTAAGGCTATAGTAAGGCGTCTTTTTGGGACATTTTGCACGACAAAAAAGTCCCCAAAAACAAGGAAAACGTTGCTTTTTTCACTTTATTTTCGCACCTTCCCTATTTTTAAGCCCTGCCGAAGCTGCTGTATGATTTTTGAGTTTTTTGGTCATGTTTGAAAATTTGCACATTTTGGGCCGAAGGTAAGGCTATAGTAAGGCGTTTTTTTGGCACATTTTCCACGACAAAAAAGTCCCCAAAAACAAGGAAAACTTCACTGTTTTCACTTTATTTTCGCACCTACCCTATTTTTAAGTCCTTTCAATGCTGCTGTGCGAGTTTCGAGTGTTTTCGTCATGTTTGAAAATGTGCACTTTTTGGGCCAAAGGTAAGGCTATAGTAAGGCGTGTTTTTGGCACAATTTGCAGGACAAAAAAGTCCCCAAAAACAAGGAATACGTCGCTTTTTTCACTTAATTTTAGCACCTTCCCTATTTTTAAGGCTTCTATAAGAGTTTTGAGTGTTTTCGTCATGTTTGAAAATTTGCATTTTTTTGGGCCAAAGGTAAGGCTATAGTAAGGCGTGTCTTTGGCACAATTTGGACGTCAAAAAACTCCCAAAAAACAAGAAAAACATATATTTTTTTTTTTTTTTTCGCACCTACCCTATTTTTAAGCCCTGCCGATGCTTCTATAAGAGTTTTGAGTGTTTTCGTCATGTTTGAAAATTTGCATTTTTTTGGCCGAAGGTAAGGCTATAGTAAGGCGTTTTGTCAAATTTTGCACGACATGCTATAGTATGTTTTCACTTTTTTCCTATTTTTAAGCTCTGCCGATGCCCCTGTGCAAATTTCGAGTGTTTTTGACTTTTTTTGCCGACATAAGGCTATAGTAAGGCCTTTTTGATCAAATTTTTGACGACATACAATTTTATTTTTACACTTTTCTTCACCTCAGTTATATTTGGGCATTTTGCATGTTTCTATGCATCTTTTTAAGTTTTTTTTAATTTTTTTTAATTTGTCGACAAGACAAACTATACTATGACCTTTTTCCACTTTTTTTTATATATACACATTTCTGATGTTTATATGCATTTTTGACATTTTTGGTGTAGTAAAATATAAGCATGATAGCTGAATAGATCATATTTTAATGATGCCACTGTGTTCAATTGTACACCATCACAGTGAATGCTTGAACAGCTCTTGTTTACAATGTAGGACCTGAAGGTGTTTTTCTATCACTTACAGTACAGACAAAATCTAAATGCTGTACGCAATGTAAAATATCAAATCTATAAAACGAGCTAGGCATGACAGTACTTAGATGGTAAAAGAAAAAATAATCCAATGTTAAATATATTATGTTACGTTGAGAGAAGAGATCAACTCGCATGTTCCTGTACATCTCTGTAAAAAAAGAAGTACAAAAGATATGTACAGGACACTCAGCAGTCGAACCCACCGAACAGCTTAACAAACCCACACACACATTCAGTACATTCACACAACAGCCAACTGTACAGTAACATTAAAACTAGGCTGGCATGCCAAGAAAGATTAGCATGTCCAGTAAAATGTTTCATTTAAAAATATGACAATTAGAAAATTAAAGAGAATGAGGTTTTAAAAAAAATACACTTTAAAAACACGTTTGTTAGGCAGTGGCTTTAAATTAAAGTACAGGGAGTGGCTCCAGAGGAGGAACCATTCCATTACCACCTGCCGACTGATAGACCACTCCACCCTGATTCTCTTCCGTCCCTCACAGTCCAGGCATGATGTAGGCGATGTTGTCCAATGTATTTGACTGACAGAAACAAGAGAAATGCTTTGTTAGAATCCAGCAAAAAAAACGGGGATGAATGTAGTCCACGGACTAAAAATGAAGTGAATTCTTGGAGTGTTTCTTATTTACCAGGACGGTTCGAGGACATCCGTTTAACTGTGGTATCTGTGCAGTGAGACAAGTCAGTGGCCCCAGTGCACACAAGATGGAGTCGAGAAGGACAGACAGACTCCCCGACACAGCAACCATCCCCTGACGACAACGAAAAACGGCATCATTCAATGCCTGTCACCAAATAACAAAATACAACAACAAAGTATGGAAACTGACCTCCGTTTCTTGCAGTCGGTGTCCAATCAGGGACAGGGACTCTCCCAGGAGCTGCAGGTGGGCCGCTGCATCGATGGGATCCACGTCTGGGATTCTGGCGGGGGACAGGGACACAGTGCTGGGAGCTCTGTTTGGCGACACCATCCCTGGTCCTGGAACTTTTAACGACAACAAAACGCCATTTCAAGACGACGGTGATTTGACGATCCAAAGGTGAGAGGACGAAGAAAACCAGGCGCTGGGTTGAAAAATACCTTTGCTTTTGCTCTCATTGGAGCTCTTGTGTTTGACTGTTGTGGCCTCGGCTTTATTCTGTTTGTGCTGCAGATACTGAGCTTTCTGCCTCCAAACCTGTGCAGAGGAATTCACCGAAAACACGGGGCGTTGAGTTTCACCACCAAAAACTGCAATCACAACCGGTTCTTATTAAATGAAATGGGAAACATTTCCAAACCTACCAGTTTGTCCTTCTCAGGCATCGCCTTCCACACCTCGGCCAATTTTTTGCTCAGCTCACCAAACACTGCAGATCAAATATAAAAACATAATGTTTTTAGCTTTTCTTCTTTTCACAGGACAATCAGAACGACTTAAGACTGTAGAGTCATACTATATTTAACATACCTAGTCCTGGCTGTTCCGCATTTATGTTGACCCTGTACTCCTTACAGAAAACCTGATACGCTGTCGTGTTCTTCTTCTTAGGCTTTTTTTTTGGGGGGGGGAGAGCGGTAATATAAGTAAAAAAAACATAACACAATATATATAGATCTATCAGTCGAAAAAAAAAAAGGCTCTCCAGCGTCTTACCTTATCTTTGTCCTTTTCATGCTTTTCCCGATCCTTCTCTTCTTTCTTCTTCTTCTTCTCGGGCATTCCATCAGTGCCTTGATGGTGGTGTGAGGGGACGGGTGTGCCCATGGCATACATTGGACCAACAGCACTGTGGGTGACAGTGGGGTGGGAGTGACTGTGGCTCTTGGAGGAATCTGAAGAGGGTTAAAAAAAAAAAAAAAAAAGTAAAGCAAATACGGATCTTGTTATTACTTTCCACATGGTAATACACTTGTTTTCTGAATAAACTCACCTCCAGGTCCTTTGCTGTGCTTCTTGTCTTTCCCGCTTTTGTCCTTGTCTCTGTCTTTCTCCTTGTCTTTTTTCTTCTTGCTTTTCTTGCTCTTCTTCTTCTTTTTTGACAGGTGTGTGTAAGTATCATCTATAACCAGTTCCCCCGCCTCCAGCTCGCCGCCAGATGAAGAGCTCTCATCTCCCATGCCACCGCCATAAAGACCTGTGGGCGGAGTAACGTCGAGCAAATGTAAACAAAATAAATAAATAAAATAAATTTAAAAAATGGCATCTTGATTGTGTGGTTTTGAAAAAGCGTCTTAATTAGCTGCATCTTCTGGAGTATGGTTTTGTGTTTCTCTTACCTTCCACCTCCACCTCTTTCCCCACCACGGGCAGTGGATCTCGACTCTGCTGTGGCTTCTTCTTGGGTGACTTGGAGGGGGGCATCCTGTCTCTCTCCTTCTCCTTCTTCCCGCCTCCTTTGGACGAGTGTGGCGTGAAGGGGAAGCTCTCCCCTTCCTCCTTCTCTGGCGACATGATGAGCTTCATCTTCAGCCCGTCGGCCTCACGCAGCGTCAGCGGCTCCTCTTTGGGAGCGCCGCCGTGGAACAGGGAGGACTTTGACGAGGAGGAGGAGTGCTTCTTGGAGGACGATGACGAAGAGGATGCAGGGCGGGGGTGGGAGAAGGAGTGGCTGCCTTTGCTTCCACTCCCGCTACTGTTCTCCCGCTTGCGGTCCTTGGAGGAATGCGAGGAGAAGGAAGGATAGGAGGGCTTTTTGTGTAAAAGGGGGTTAGGGTCCGAACCCGTAGCCAGGGGCGAGGTGATGGCCTGCAGGAGGCCCATCGCTGTATCTGTCTGGTGGGAGGATGATGGAGAAGACACAGGTGGGGAACGGTCAGCAGACTTGTGTTTTTTCTTGTGGGAAGGTGGACCTGAACCATCGTGGTCTGAAAGAGGGAAGAGAATGGGCACTTATGAAAAAAAACACGCATCGAGTCAATTATCGAAAATAAAATGATTTTCTATAAAGATATCAACACCTCACCTCTGTAATAGTAGTCATCGCTATGTTTCTTCTTCTTTTTATGTGATTCTCCTCCCAGCATGAAAAGTTCAGAGTCCTGTTTGAGAATGACAACTACAATTGAATGGCATTGCAATATTGCAAAAGAGCTTGATGTAAAATGACATCATTAAATATACATAAACTATAAATTCAAGCCAATTCAAGCTTTGTCATTCCACATATCTAGGACGTACAAACAGGGAAAGAGACATTGTTTCTCACGGCCCACAGTGTAACACAGAACATAAGGTAATGACATAACATATTTTACAACATTTTATATAGCACAATGTATTAATTAAAAATGTGTAAAAAAAAAAAAAAAAAGAGGTCAATTATCTTTAAGTAGGTGATTTTAAACAGATTGTAAGCCGTAGTATAAAAGTATAAAAATGAAAAGTATAAAGTGACAAAGTGGTAACTACAAAAGGATTACATACCTTGGGCCGTTTCTTGGAAGACTTTCGGACCTGGGCGGCGATCTCCTCCTCCTCCCTCAGCAGATCCTTGTACGACCTCCTCTTCTCTCTCTGGCTACGACCAGCAACGAGACCCCTGTCTCCTTCCATCCCCCCATCTACAATGGGAAAGATCAGAGATGAGGATTATAATTCTCACTCCAAGAAAGAAAACATGATTATATAGGAAGTGAATAATGACAAACACTTCATTCTTAATTTCAATAGGACGTGCATAGTGAAAAACATTTCATTCTGATCTTCAGAATAAAGGCTTAAATCTATAGGACGTACATGATGACATTGAATTCCTACTTTAAGAATAAAAACCTGTTTCTATAGCACATGCATAGTAAAAAATATTTAAATCTCACATTCAGAATAAAAACCTGATTATATAGGACGTGCATAGTGACATTTAATTCTTACTTTAAAGAATAAAAGCTGATTCTAAAAGACATACAAGGTGACCAGCATTAAACTCTTACTTTCAGAAAAAAGTAAATCTATGGGAAGTACATCGTGAAAAACATTTAGTTCTTAATTTCATAATAAAATTCTGATTTTATAGGACATGCATAGGGGAAAATGTTTCATTCTCACGTTCAGAATAAAAAACTAAATCTATAGGAGGTGCATAGTGACAACATTTAGTTCTTACTTTCAGAATAAAAACCTGATACTATGGGAAGTATTACAGTAGTACATTTAGTTCTTAATTTCATAATAAAAAAAATGTTTCTATAGCACGTGCATAGTAAAAAATATTTAATTCTCACTTTCAGAATTAAAACAGATTTTAAGGGACATGCAGAGTGACATTTAATTCTTACTTTAAGAATAAAAGCTGATTCTAAAAGGCATACAAAGTAACCAGCAGTAAATTCTTACTTTCAGAATAAAAACTAAATCTATGGGAAGTACATTGTGAAAAACATTGAGTTCTTAATTTCATTAAAAAAAAAACATGTTTCTAAAGCACCTGCATAGTAAAAAATATTTAAATCTCACGTTCAGAATAAAAATCAGATTTTAAGGGACGTGCATAGTGACATTTAATTCTTACTTTAAGAATAAAAACGGATTCATCCATTTTAAAACCATATTAAAAGTAGACATTACCCATTCCTCCTTTACACTTGATCTCCTCAAAAGCCATGATTCCTCCTTCACTTGTCACAGGCTGTCAAACCATGAAGACCTGGTAAGTAAACACAGAGAAGAAAATTCAAAATACAAGACATGGAGTATGAGATTATTAGAGTAGTAGAAATATTTGTTTTCATCCGGAAAAAAAGAAGCATTTAACAGAACAACGTGGAAACTCAACCCGATTGTGTCTTAGTTTACCAATTTAACACAACAAAGATAACTCCGCCTGTGTGGGTGAATGGATACCGTTACTGTCACTGGCTCACAGGACGAAGAACGAGCCGGAGAACTTTAAACGTGAAATAACAAGAATTATCATGTAGTGAACACAAAACTACAAAAACTCCCGCCTCCTCGTGCAAAGACACACAAACACACCCCCTCTCCATTCACTTTCTCTCCTCAGCTTCCCATTCCCAACATTTACGCGACCCGGGCCCGTCCCGCCGGGTGTGTTCTCCGCTGGCCGGTGTGAGCGACTCAGGAAAGTCCGAGGCTCTCAACCGCAGCTAGGCCGCGGCCGCCTCCAGAGGACACAACCGAGCCGCAAACATGAATGTGGGTTATCCCGCGTCCTCGTCCTCTCTGAGGTGGACGCGTGTGTCGTTTACAAACAACGGGAAGTGAGGAAGTGGTGTGTTTATTAAATTCTACTACCTCTGTGAGAGTCCAATTTACGCGGGTCCAGCCGCCATCTTTTATTTTCAGAGAAACAATACGTGTCCGCGTAGGGGAGGGTCTAAGACCAGGCAGCCAATCACGGCAGAGGAAGACAGCTCCATTAGCAATACGTTGAACCCGAGTATTTACAATAACATCTATAAATAACGCTCCGTTTTTTACATTAAAATATGTAAATAATTGTATGAAATACATCCAGGTATATTTAATAATATTTAACACATTGTATAACATTTAAAAAACGTAAATATAGTGAAACATACTAATTTATTGATGCACATGTACAGCCATATTTTTTTTTTTCATAACAAAGTTCACACACACAAACAAAAACATGCGATACAAGAGAAAAAGGCAGTGTGATCCATAGACGCGCAGATAAGAAATCCAAAGTCACAACAGTGGAAACTGTTAAATAATTTCATACATCTCATACAGATCATAGAGCTCGACTAATAATGGCAGGCAACGTGACACGCTTTTTCTCCCACACACACACAAATAACCAAACACGCACACACACACATTAGACAGCCGAGATCCCTCTACACTGCTTCAGCTCCTGTTCCACATGCTTCCTGTTCAGAAAGCATTTTGCTCCTGAGGGTTTCTCTTATCTTTGTTCTGAAAAGCTGATGTCTGTCCATGAAGAGAAGCGTTATCTACTAAGCTACACAGCACTGACCCTTGAGTTCTGAGCATCTTTTCCATATAACCGGAAATAACAGTTATACTTGTTAAATGCAGGCACATTTGTTATTCGTTTAATCTGGTCAGAAAACCACAACATCATGAGGTTTGCATGACTGAACAGGGCCTGTGGGGCAGAGGCTTGTTTGAAAAAGAGCAGGACTCTCGGCTCTCTATACACTGTCTACCTATCCCCCAGATTCTGTTTCTGTATACTGAGTGATGTGAAACTGGCCAACAAATCAGTCACCTCGTCCACCTGGTGGGTAAAGAGAAACAAAAGATATATGTATGAGCTGATGAAAGACAAATGCACAATGCATAATTAATATACGTATACCTATACACATCTCAGTATGTAGGCCTCACCTGCTCTTTGGTGCGTGTGTGCTGCAGCTGAGTCGAAATGTGCTCCAGCCTTTCTTTAGCTTCACTCTGACCCATTAGGTTGAGGTATTCCCTTAGCATTTGAATAATCTAGAAAAGAAAGTTACGTCATCTATCCATACCAAAGCCTCAGGTTCAGATTTCTGAGACAGGAGAGGAATTGTGTTCATTACCTGAGTGACTTCTCCTCTCAGGGTTTCTAAGCTGCGAGAATCTCCTTCCTGTAGAATGTTGAGTTTGGAGCGAGCTAAATGCAGCGGAGTCCTGCCGGCTCGGTCGAGGGCGTCCACACGGGCTCCTTTAACAATAGGAACACAAAGGTCTGAGGAATAATCCACTTCAAAAAGTTTCAGAGCAACATGCACCTCAATGAAAACAAAGAGTTCCTTATAAAAACAAGATTCAACACTTGAGCAGGGGCCTCACCTCCCCTCAGCAATGTGGTGATTACAGGCACATGGTTCGTACAGGCCGCTGTAGAATCGATAAAAAAAAGGCACGATGTATTACAATAAACATGCTAGGGGTTGTACATGTGTACACATTTAAAAGTTGTGCAGTCAGTGTTTCAGAGTCTGTCATGGATGACCACAGTGCTGCAGGTTTTAAGTGTAATGGGGGTTGTTGTTGTTTTTTACCCAGATGGAGGGGGGTGTTTCCCAGACTGTCTCGCTGGTTGGGGTCAGCGCCGTGGCTCAGCAACAATTGCACTATGTAGAAGATTTGATTTTGAAAAAAGACTGGATTAATAAAGTGATCAAAGCTTTCACTTTAGGATTTTTTTTTGTGTAGATGATGCTCTTTTAAACAATCCTGCTGCATTATGTGTGATGTCATGATAGTTTAAAAGCGGTCACAGACTCACCAATGTTCTCATTGCCGTTGCAGGAAGAGAAATGTAGCGCCGTCCTTCCCTTGTCGTCTGCTGCACAGGGGTCTATGTCCTCTTGTAGGAGTTTTCTGACTAAAGATGAAGCACACATTTATCTCAACACAACACAGCCTGCTCTTGCACTTTTTGAATGCTGCGAAACGGAATCGTTACATTGCTCATACCTGTGTCGATATCATTGCTGTTGGCTGCTTCCCTCAGTCTTTTCACAGCTGTGGAGATAAAACATTCAAAGTGACAGGTATGTAAATAGTTCTGTATCATTGACCCACATGGCATCACAGAAACAAAGACAGCATTGAGAGAGACACACACGCGCGCGCGCGCTTTACTCTTCAAAGTGGGGAATAGGAAGTTAGACACAGGGTATCTATATTGTGATGTAAAAAATATATATATATGAATTAGGCTTTGAAAGTGAAGTTCATCAATCATACAGTGTTGCAACATACATTTGTTATTGTTATTGTTGGTTTGGTTGTCATGCTCAATAAACAATGTGACATACATTGTATTTAGTCAATTCAAAATAACACACACACACTTGTTTCCAGCCATAAACCGTAGGAGCTCACCATAGATGTCTTTACCCAGGGGACCCAGACTCCGAGCGGCTCTGTGGTGTCGCCTGGCCCGGCTTCCCGTCATCTTCCCCAGTCTGTTGGCCACCGTGTCCCCTGGGCCGCCCAGCTCTGCTCGTCCCGGCTCCCACAGCAGGTGCAGGTACCGGAGCTCCCCGTCGTCCCTCTGTCCGACCCGACCCAGCACCACCTTGCCCTCACCGATCCCGCTCATCCCGAATCCGACAGCCGCAGAGCCCCCGTCCTCCATCCGGTCCGCGTCGCCCCTCGGCTCCCTGCCCGGGGCCCCGCGGCTCTCACCCTGGGCCCCGGGCTCCAGCACGTACTCCCCCTCGGAACTGGATGTCCCATGGTCGGAAGCTTGTGCAGCGATCGGGCTCCAGCTGTCCATTCTTCACCGTGACATCCCACAACAACTCCTCACGTCTCCTGGCGAAGCTGAAAAAGGGAAATAACGCCAACACAAACATCAGGACTCCACTTTGGAAACAGCATTCAACACGCCAGCGACTCCCGCGGCCATAGCTCAACAGCTCAACGCAAATAATCCACCGTCAAAGGCTATAGAAGCCGTTTATTCAAAGATGTTTTTACCTTGTTAGCACCAAAATGTCCCCGATTTCACGCTTTACATCGCAACCCACAGTGTCAGTAAGAAACACGCCCATTGCACGCCCCAACGTCAGCGCGCGCAACAGCCAATCAGCTGCCGCGTTATTCCTTTGTTCCAGTCCAATAGGAGCCAAGCTACCTGGCCAGCCAATCAAATCATCCTCGCACTGTACTGGACATGCGCAACGTGACATAAAAGTTTAATTCGTGTTTTAAAAAAGGGAGAATCTATCCCTTTTTTTTCTTGTTTTTTCTATCTTTATTCAGGTAACATAAGGTAAAAGGCATAATGCATAATTTTCTAACACCCATCCTCCACCTGTATAGAGTCATATCTATATTTCTATTATATTAAAATGGCACATTGTCATATATATATAATATATATTTTGTGGAAAGTATTATAATGGTGCTTTCAAGGAAGAAGTTCAATCTAAAATAAAAGCTTGAAACCCACGTGATATGTCTTGGGGGCCGTGATATGACAACCTAAAAGGGAACTCATATTATTTTCACTTTCCTTTGATTTTTCCTTTTTTTTGTCTAAACAGTGGACCCAGCAGCCAGAAATACTATTAAAGGTAATTCACTCTTTGGTTATAACAGTCAAGTGGTGTAAATCTGAAACTGGCGATCAGGGTCACTGATCTGTTGGATGGGTAATCTGTGATAAACATTTGGTGGAGTGGAGGGAATGATTCTTGATGTTGGAGGTAGCAAGTCTGAGGGGACGTAGGCATAGTTAAAGATGAAATTTCAAAAGTCAAGTTTAAGCCCTGAAGACACGGAGGCTCCCGCTTGTGCCAGGTAGTTGGGGAACGCGGCGTCAGCATCCGATGTTCCTGCGACCTGCTCGGTGGGCGGCGATCCGCCGCCATGTGCCTGCTGCTTCAGATGGTCGGTGGGAAAGACGCCCTGCCGCTTCAAGTATCCATGCTGACAGAAGAGCGGCGGCTTGCGGTGGGTAAGGGACGCACGGAAACATGATTCTGAAAAAAACACCGGAATGAGAAACAGCACACAGTGTCAGTGGATGATCCTGTTTTCGAAGTTTCCTTTTTCTACCTGCATAGAAGGTCCTTAGGTCAGTTTGGACAACGTGCTCCAGGAAGCGCCGCAGTGGCTGGATGTGAGATAAAGGACTGTCCCACTCTGTGAGGAAATCTTCAACCATGTGATGGATAGCCTTAGGCCGTGGTAGAGGCCAGCCATAGGGACGCAGCTTCATTTCTTCCTCTGGAATAAAAAAAGAATCCCTCTCATTACTGCACTGATTCTATTTCTGCAAAGTTCATTTATTTTTAATTGGTAGCACAAAATCTGACTCACCAGTGGGAAGTGTGTCGTAGTAGTATAATACCGGATGAAGAAAGTTGGATTTCCAGGCTTTGGTCCAGTCCGTTTCTGCCCTGCTACGGCCCAGAAAGTCTATCTTCTCCTTTCCATACTGCATGACGAGGACCACCAGTCCCCGGTGGGACACCTCAAGGCCCGAGAGAGAGGAGAAGTGAGGCAGGGCCTGGATCGGAAACTCTTCCACATATTCACAATGAGAGCTGAGCGGGAAAGAGAGAGAGGGAAGCACCAAAATAGAATGAGCATTTAATTTATAAATAAACTAGTAGTTTTTATTTGTCATAAAAACATTTTATAGGACTACTTATATGATTAATAACCCCTTACTGCTATTTCAACTTTATCTGTTCATTCTAAAATAAACAAACAGCGGTGTCAGGAGAAGAAGACGGTATCACTGGTGATGTCAAAGTAAAAGGAGCTTACCCACGAAGAAGTATGAGGTCTCCCAGCACCTCAAACATTTGGTAGGGCCCAGAGGCCTCGCCAACCCGCTTCAGTATCCAGGACTGCAGCTGGGTCGTCAACAGCTTCGTGGACGGCCAGGGGTTGCTATGGTAACGCTGTTCAAGTACACGATGGACGGCTCGAGCTGTGGCAGAAAAAATAATCAATACAATTCACGAAGCAACCTCTTTCTCATTACGCGCAGACCAGGATGGGATCGTTTGTGATTGGTGTTGTGCAATAATTAAACATCTGTTTTTTATATCTGTTTTTTTTTTTTTTTTTTACCTGTGTAACGGAATCCGTGGATGAAGCCGCCGGCAGATGAGCGATAGTCTCTGGAGTGAGCAGCGGTGCCCAGCACAAACAAGCCGGGGGTGCTTTTGCCCTCGTACCAGGCGGTTACCCCCGGCAACCGTCCTTTGGCATTGTCACTGTTTGGTGGGCAGGCAGAGCTGCAGAGAGAACGATGAACATTATCCAACCACTTAAGTGGGGAAGCCCCATTTGGACATGATACAAGGCAAGATCGTGGCACAATACCGTTACTATTTCAATTCCATCGTCACCTGTCAAATATGCTGAAGTTGAACCGGAATCCAAGGCATCGGATCACGCGGTCGTAAGGGTTTCGCGTGGGGAAGTTGTCAATGTGATACGCCGGCAGCTCCTCTGCCGCCACATCCGAGCTGTTCTTCGCCTCCGGGTTCTGTACGTACTTATTCAGAGTCAGGTACAACTGTCCCTTCTTCTCCTTCTCCTCCTGCTCCTTCTTCTTCTTCTTCTTCTTCTTTCCACCCGATCTCGTCCTGCCTTGCTCCTTTCGCCGAGCGATAACTATTTTCTCCAGGCGAGCCTCCACCAGCCCGTCGAGGGACTTCAGCTGGTACGTGTCGAGTAGTTCATTGTTCACAGCTCTGAAATATTAAGTAAATAAAAAAAACGTTATTATTATTATTTATGTTAAATATGGTAAAAATGTAAACTCCAATGCAGAACAGTTGGCGGAAGTTGACATTTGCAAAGCAATAATTCGCAGGACTGAACATGAGCCATTTGTTCCCCTGCGGAGCACTTCTGCATTTAATCAAAAATAAATTATCATTTGAATAAAAAAACATTATCTGCATACTGAGTAAGCCCTAACACCTAAACACCACATATAAAAGTAATGTATGAATAAAAATGAAGATTAAATGTTTATTTTTTGTCTTTCCAAATACCGGATATGCCAACTTGACTGAACCTGACCAAATAAACATAAACACTGACAATTTATATGTATATAAAAAAATATATATATATATATGCAAATTTACATAGTTAGTGTGTCATAAACAAAATCAGTTTTGAAGTCCATTTCAATTTTGTGGAATTGTGTAAAAAAAAAAAGTACCTGAGGTCTCCGACATAATGCGTTTGCCAAGCCAGTCGCACAGGGCTGGAACTGAGCATGTGCACCCGACTGGCCTTTCCCATGATGCTCTGGGCCGTTTCAAAAGCAGAGTTGCCCTTCCCCAGAATGAGCACAGCCTGGTCCCGGTAGTCCTCGGGGTCGGTGGAGATGGACTCGTAGCCCTCGACCAGCTCAGAACCCACAAACTCCACCTTCTGAGGGACCCACAGACCTGTGGCTACCAGGAGGACGCTGAGGGGCGGAGGAGGCGTGCGATAAGATGCAGGATTTACAGAACCTTTCCATCATGACAGAGTCGGTGTGGTGCTACATACCCGCAATGGTAGTCAGATGCATGTTGATCCGTCAGGATGTAGCTCCTGCCGGTGGCTGACGGCACCGCCCGGATCCTTCCGACGTCCACGCCGTAGCGGACCCTCAGGCCGAGCTCCTTCTCGAACATGGACAGGTAGCGTGGGAAGGCGTCGGCCGGCGGGTAGAACTCGCCGCTCACCCGCTTCAACAGCAGGTCGCGTTTATGGCTCAGCAGCGAGTTCCAGTCGTGGCGCAGGTTGAACTCTCGGTTCTGCCTTCCCGTGTGGATCTTGTTGATGCTGATGAGCTTCCTGTGCCTGGGATACCTGGACGCACACACAACGGCGCAGGTCAAAAGGTCACTCAGCCGGACAGAGAAGCATCATTCCATGCCAGGGACTTTTTCCACAAATATTCTCACTTGTGAAAGAAGCTGCCCGGTCCAGAGTTCCTCTCCAGGACGATGTAGTCTCGTTGGGCCTGGGAAAGGAAGTATCCCATCTGCAGGCCTGCCGGCCCGGCACCCAGCACACAGTAATCAAAGTGCCGGGTGCCATTGTCAGAAGAGCCCTGGACACGGCCGATCAAGATGAAAAAGAGAAAACAAGGAAGGATCGAATCCATCACCTGCTGAACATAAAGAAAAGTTGGGGGAAAAAAATATGTTACATCATAAAAATCAAACGGCGGAGAAACAGCAGCAGATAAAATACATCCACTTTATGTTTACCTTAAAATGTACTAAAGGTGAATAAGATACAGGAAACCATGGTCACATCTTTTAATAATTGTAAAAAAGTGAATAGTAATAACAATACAACTATTCAATCATTTCTATTAAGTTATTTATTCATCCCCACCTAACCTCCGTAGAGATTTGGGCCACTACACTCTGGCCCGTTGATCTGGAGTCTGCACTGACAAATTCAGCTCAAAATATTAATAAAAAACGACAAAAACGAACGCAGTGCACAGTTGGGGGGGTGCAATGTGTGAAGATCAGCGGTGGACCCTGAATCCTAATCTCAATCCCGATCCCAACCCTCTCTCTCCCTCCGGAGCCTCACCGGCTCTCCCTGCGCCCTCCAGCCGGCCGTGTGTCACTTTGCTGCGGCTGCCACCAGCCGCTGAGGCGCACGTGAAGCGGACGCTACAATGTAACAAACGCGCGTTACCTCTCACAGCCGTCGAAGCCTCGCGCTCAACATCTGTGTCCCGGCACCGATCCGACCCCTCGCGACGGCTACATGTTGACTATAGTCGCGTTGTGAAGCGTGTGTGTGTGTGTGTGTGTGTGTGGCCTGTTGAAAATCAGTGCAACCCACTTCCCCCCTTTAAGATGAGAGCGCGCGGGGCTGCTTGCATAAAGGGGGCGTGGCTAGAACATCGCTCAGCAGCTCAGAGTGGGTCAGGATGGGCTGCTCTTTACGGGATGGGGGGGGGGGATTAAAATGCCTCATTTAGACTCAAAGACCCCCGAGAGAGATTTCTACACAGATTTCTTATTATAAATACAAATGGACTTTTTTATGATGTGTTCTTCGGAAAATAAGTTGTGAGATTTCAACTTTGCCCCACATTTGAGCAAACTCCGACATATGATGGCAGGAGGAAACTTTCATGACTGAATAGCAAAAAAATAATCTAGAAAACAATATCAACATGAATAGCCAGATGAGATGACCACAAATTAAACGTATATAGAATATGACTGAAATGATAGTGTAGTATTAGCAGCCACATGTAGTTTTATACAGAATAACTTCTTTTTCATATTTGTATTATAATCTTTGAAATGAGTCTGAGGCTTGGTGTATAAACTCTTATTATACTAATCCTACATTTCCAACTGTCAAGTGGAGGAAGAAATGTGAAAATCAAAATAAACCTCAGGCAAAGTACTTGAGTTGAATTTCTGCCTGCTCATGTTTTCCACCTCACATTGCTTTGTCATGTTTAGCCACAGCACTCTGAGAAAAGTAAGTCAGCAGTCACACTTCCCCTCTGACTCAGCAGCGACTGCATCACGTCTGTATAAAAACAGGCACCACAGACCATTCGCTCGAGGGACGCGACATCTGTGGACACTCTACCACCAGCCTACTGCAAATACTTGGTCGCAGGTAGAGAAATCACGTCACCTTCCTTGTTTGGTACCTTTTCATTTATAGTTGAACGTATCATCGGCTGTTTTTATCCACTCTGGCTGAGATGGAGAACATGAAGAGCGCCAGGAAATATGACACAGGGGATGTTGGCAGGTATGAACCGACTCCAAAAATTTTTGAAAAACCTGTGAACAACTCAGACCTGATTTATTTAAACGGCTCAGCACAGGTTTTTAGAATAATATATATATATACAGTATATATACACATTTCCTAATATGCGTGCCTCATCCTCAGTGATTTATCGGAGCAGATTAAAGCGGCCACTAAAGACAGCCATGTCAGAGCGGAGAACACACAGATGATGCTGAGTTACCAGAGAGGCCAGATCACCCTGGCGCAGTACAAGGTGGGTTCTATTCAGAATCTGAGCTCCGATTTTTCTCCTGCGGGATTTTTATTTTTAGTTCATATTTTTTACCTGTGCACGTCTCTCAGGTGCTGCTGTGTTCCCTCTATGAGATCTACAAGGCTCTGGAAGAGGAGCTGGACAGAAATTCTTCCCATCCAGCCGTGGCACCCATCTACTTCCCTCAGGAACTCGCTCGGCTCCAATCTCTGGAAAGAGACCTGGAGCATTTTTTGGGCCCCGACTGGAGGAGGAGGACCATCGTCCCTGCGGCCACACACAGATACGAGCAGAGGCTGCGACGGGTGAGCGGAATCCGGTGAAATCCTCCCTCGCTCTAAATCCGCGCACACAAAATGCTGATTACGCACCTTCTTCCACAGATTGGTGAGGAGAACCCGGCGCTGCTGGTGGCCCACGCCTACACTCGGTACCTGGGTGACCTCTCCGGAGGCCAGGTCCTGGGGAAGATTACCCAGAAGTCTCTGGGGCTGAGCAGCCACCAGGGCCTTTCGTTTTTCTCCTTCCCGGCGGTGAGCAGCGCCAACCGCTTCAAGCAGCTGTACAGGAGCCGCATGAACAGCATCGAGCTGTCGGAGGAGGAGAGGGCGGAGGTGCTGGAGGAGGCCGTGTCGGCCTTCGAGTTCAACATCCAGGTGAGAGCAGCGCCTCCAGACGGAATTGTACCGCATCTAATAACAAAAAAAATCAATAAATCTAGAAAACAATATCAACAGGGGATGAATAGCAACAAATTGAACGAATATAGAATAAATGAAATGGCTATGTTCTTCACAATTTTAATCGATTCAATTAAAAGGAATAATACGAAGGCATGCGATATATAATTACATACATACATTACAACATATTCATAATTGATAGGTTCCGAAAAATAATGTGGTCCATCCAAGATGGAAAGATTGTGCAGTATCTAATCTTTAATGGAGTTTGGCCTTTTTAAGAACAATTTTTAAAAATCTATAGAAGCCAACTCAATGTAAAATATCACACTCACCAATTGGTGGGGCCATTGAAAAGCAGATTAGCTCAACACTTGAGTATAAAAACGTGAAGTATAAAAACAAAAAGGAGGAAGTGAAGGTGCCGACGTCAGCGTAGATCTACTTACAGTTTGTGGAACTTGTTTTTCCTGCAGGTTTTCGACGACTTGCAGAAAATGCTGAGTGTCACCACCGCGGCGGCGGCATCGGAGCGTTCCATCACCCAGCCCCTCTCCCAGCGCACGGCGCTGCTCGCTGTGGGATTGTGCGTGGCACTGGCCACTGTTGGCATAGGAATCTACGCGCTGTAGCTTTCAAGACGGTCAGCGTTATTCGCACAGCACTTTACTGACCACTAAAGGAAACAAAAATGGAAATTTGTTGCATTTAGTCGAAACAAGTCAAATCACAGCCGAACCCGATTTCAACTTTTGAAATGTCACTTGTATAAACATCAATAAACAGCTCTCCCGAGTGAAACGTATACGTCACATTTTTATTCATTTATTTTTATTTTTTTAATACAGAGTTTGCAGACAGTTTATAACACAGACACAAAAACGTTTTTTTCCAATGTTTCTCATTCCGACGCATCAGATCCAACCGAATCAGCGATCTTAAAATGAGAGATGATTGGCCAAGACGGAGCTTAGAACTATTTACATGAACAGCACGGGGGGGGAGCGGCACTACTTCACTCTGTAGAGCACTTTCCTCTGCATGCGATGCTGCAGCTCGCCCCTCCTCAACATCAGGTGCAGGACTTTTAAGATGGCGTGTTCTGGATATTTCTGTAAAAGGGAGCAGCAGAATATTCAGCGCAAATAACCTATTGGGCTGCGCTTTCTAAACCAAAATTCGAATGTATTACGCCACACGGGTGTTCCCGTCGTGCCTCGTCATCATTTCGTCTCGGACTGACCTGCTTGGTGAAGTCTTGGATGATGCTGTGCTCGGACACCTGGGAGCCGATGGCGAAGCGCCTCTTCATCTGCTTCTCCACGCGGGAAATCATCTCCTGGTCCTCCTGGGAAGTGAAGCCCTCCACTCCTGGAAAACAACGTGCACGCCCGTCAGACATTCACAGGGCCGATGGTTAAAAGAAAGGGTGAGACTCGGCGCGTATTCTGCAAGGTGTCTTTGGAGTCATCTTTGCTGGGAACACATTTTTTTTTTTTTATAGACGTGCCTCATGCAAGAACCATTCAGATGATTTAACATAATTTTTTTATTATTATTAATTTTTTTGTGTATTTTTCCACTTTGTTCAGTCCAGCCGGCTGCTCTTCCAGTCACAAACTCTACGGACACTCACCTGAGAGGCTGCCGGACAATGCGGCGTCCAGGGTGGAAACCTGGAAGAGTCTCAGGGCCTCGTCCACCTCTTCCTCTCCAGCCACAGCCTGCAGCTTCATCTTGGCCAGGGACTCGGAAATACGCACAACCGCCTCCAGCTGCCTAGAAAGCCACAACACACACACACACAGATTGACACGACTGTTGAAAAGGTGGACTCAAAATACACATGCCTCACTGGAGGGCATAAAAGGACTAGGACTGGAAAATACCTGACGGTGATGGGGATGGAGGGTCTCTTGTCAGACTCTCTCTCGTGCTCCCTGGCGCCGCTTCTCATCACCACGTATCTGTTCTTCAGCTTCTCGGCGGCCGCCGTAGACAGACGAGGGCCGCACTTCCTGCGGGTAAAACATCCAGGTCCAATGGCGTCAACGCATTTCAATTAGCCAGCGAAAAGTCAAGGGCGAGACCAAATTCAGATCTACTCACGTTCTGGCATAAGCGATGTACTTCTTATAGGTGGCCAGCGGGATCTCGCCCTCGACGGCCTCCGTCTGCGTCTGAGCACTGAGGTGAACGTTCATCACGTGGCGAGCCAGGGTCTGGGGGGGGGGATTTTTTTTTTTTTTTAAAGACTCAAAAGCCAGGTGGATGACAGAGCAACACAAAGACTCCTTCCTCACCATATCTCTCTGCTGGTCGTGATGATCTTTGATGATGAAGATCATGTCGAATCGGGACAGGATGGTGGGCATGAAGTCGATGTTGTCCTCGCCCTTTGTGTCGTCCCAGCGGCCGAACACAGAGTTGGCCGCGGCCAGGACGGAGCAGCGGGAGTTCAGGGTGGTGGTGATGCCGGCCTGGGAGGAGTCAGGCGATGAATTCATTCTCTGAAGTAGGACAATATGGCGTTTTTGGTTTTTGGACATAGAGCTGTGCAATACCTTGGCGATGGAGATGGTCTGCTGCTCCATGGCCTCGTGGATGGCCACTCTGTCATCCTCTCTCATCTGAAGGACAAAAGCAAAATGAGCCTTGAATCATCATGTGGCACAAATGAAGAAAACAGATTTGGCCGCCACTCTTCGTACCTTGTCAAACTCATCAATGCACACCACGCCGCCGTCGGCCAGCACCATGGCCCCGCCCTCCATGATGAAACCGCGGGTGACGGGGTCCCTCAGCACGGAGGCCGTCAGGCCAGCGGCACTGCTGCCCTTACCCGAGGTATAGACCTGGAGGGGCAGAATCAAGTCGGTGAAGGCAAATCGGAGCGCCACAGTGTCGAGGAGGAGGTGCGGTGCGGGAGAAGACAACTCACCCCGATCGGTGAGCATCTCTCCACGAACTTGAGCAGCTGAGACTTGGCCGTACCGGGATCTCCCAGCATCAGCAGGTTGATGTCGCCCCTGCGGGTGAGGCCGTCAGGCAGCCTGAGGGACAGGAAGCAAAAAAAAAAAGCATTACAGAACCTGAAGACGTGGTTTTCCTCCTCCCATGAGGCCAACTCACCTCTTCCTTGAGCCTCCAAACAGCAGACAGGTGATGGCCTTCTTCAGATCATCGCTGCCGAAGATGGAGGGAGCGATGGAGCGTGCCAGGGAGTCGTAGACGTTGGGAGACCCAGCCAGTGCTCTCAGCTCCTCCTCTTCCTGTGGAGAAACGGATCCAGTGGCGCCGCGGCCTGCAGGAGACAAATAAATAAAACACAACTATGACCTTATTTTATCGCGCACAGATACACACACACAATCATGGTAATGCTCGTGTTGCCTACCTGCTCCTTCAGTGTCCATCTGGATGCCCACGACCCGCAGGTAGGAGGCACGGATGCCCACGCCAACACTTTTCTCTCTGCCTTTGGTCTTGGGAGCCGCCATTTTCTTGATGGAGTAGATCCCCATGATGGTCACTCTGTTACCTGGGACCACGCGGTCGCACAGATACCTGAGAGAGAGAGAGAGAGAGAGAAGGGCCAAGAGGAGAGGCCATCGCTCACGATTAGAATTTTGCCGGAGCCCGACAGCGGGGAAACTGGATTTTCCACATTTCTGTGAGAAAGTGCCGCTCACCTGTCGCAGTAGAGCTGCAGGTGACGGGGCATCTCTCCGTGAGGCACGGCGTCTGGAGATTCCTGCAGACGGAGAGTCTGGAAGTCCACGCAGACGCAGCGGTCCGGGATGATGAAGTACGGGTCGATGGGACACTTCACCCTGCCGGCGTTCTCACTGAGAGTAGGACAGTTTGTAGGGGAATTAATCCAGGCTTTAAAAATATATATATTATCATGTTGAAAAGTTTTTTTTTTTTTTTTTACGTTCATTTGGATGTTTAAACTCACGTGTTGCACTTGCGCGGCAGAGCGTAGCCCTGCAGGCCCGGAGGCAGAGGGATGTTGTTGATGACGCCGCGGCAGCCGCGACACTGCAGACACACCTTGGTGGCCTTGGCCTTCACCGGGGTGGCCGAGATGATGATGCCGTGCACCTTCACCAGACGGGACACCTGCTCCGACTGCAGGGCAGAGACCATGACAAAACAAAACCTGAAGAAAACTGTTCCCCGATGGAGATGCTCGCTGTAGCAGAGTATGTTGGTACCTTGAGGCAGCGAACAGATGCATGATGGGCATCGCTCTTCACCATGACCTGGATGTCCTGCACCGTCTCCTCGCCTACGGGCCGGGGACGAGTCACTTCATCGGCTACTTCCTTTGCAGCTTCCTCCAGCTGTAAATTGGACAAGAGGGTATTAAACGTTTTTCAAAATATTAATAATAGTCACATAGTATGGAAGAAGGAGGCAGCCAGTATTCGGGCCGTAAACCCACCAGTGGCAAGTTCTCAGAGGGCAGCTTATAGAGACAGTCTGACAGGTCCTCGTCAAAGCTGGCCAGGTCCTCCATCTCCACCTCCAGCCAGTACTCCCCCAGGGTGTAGCGTCTCTTAAGGTCATCTCTGGTTCAGAGAAAGACAAAAGGACAATTAATTAAACACACGCACAAAATATATATATATATATAAATAAAAATATTGTAATGCAGGATCAGGTTACACATTGTGATCGATGGATTTCTCCAGGTTTAGGGAGATTTTAGAAAAAATGTAAATCTCAGACTCCAGAAATGGTGAAGAACATACATTTCCCATCATGCAACTCAAAATATATTTTTTCTTAGGGTTTTCTTAGAGAAAAACTTTCTTTTCACTTGTAAAATATATATATTATTGTCATGTGGTTTAGAACATCTCACACACACGTGTCTTTCCATTGTTGTGAGGACAGTCATTGACATGCTTCCTTGGCCCCTTTGCAATCACAAGGTAATGCTAAACGTTAACCTTTATCCACAATTATTCCAAATCCTAATAATGATCATTAAAATCAAGTCTTAACCTTTGAAAAACTCTTAGAAGTCGTGTAGAGCCGACAAAATGTCCTCACTCCGTTGTTTTTCGAAGCAAAAATGAGTGCTCACAGCGCACGCGCGCGCGCACATTTCCACACAGTTCCATACTTCAAGTGATCCGTTGTTGTTGTTGTTGTTAATCTGCACGTGGGGGTTTCGGGATTACCTGTATTTGTAGGTGAAGCCGGTGCGGTCGGTGCCGACTCTGAACTGCCGGATGAACTCACGGAACCGCTTCTTGATCTGGATCCTCTTGTGTCCCCCTTCGTCACCGCCGGCTCCCTCTCCGCCTCCAAAGCTGTCGCTGTAATACACTCCCGGGTCGTCAAAGCCGGACATGGTGATGCAGCTCAACACAAACGCAAACACACACAAAAAAAACCCGAATTGAATCCCTTTAATCCGCAGGAGGCAAAAGGACAGCGGACAGCGAGCAGCTCCGAAAGTGAGTTCGCGGCAAAAACGGAACCACTTCCTGTCTGTTTCCCGCGAGTCGCTTCTAGCCACAACCCCACTCCTGGCCTCCCATTGGCTGAAGGGAGGCGTGCCGGTTGCTGTTGGTCGAAGCGGCAACACGTTGGCCTGCTTCCGACTAGGGGGCGGGGCTTGTGAGCACGGGTGGCGCGAAAAAGACAAGAGGGACTGGACAGGAGGCACATGCGGTCCTGTCCCACAATGAAACATGATCAATCTGTGGTAGCAATAAATACATATTATACTTGAGTAAATTTAAATAAATGTCGGTCCGATATATTTTTTTCTTATATAAAACGATGTTCCTGTAAAATAAATGAATATCATAAAATACTTGATTTGGTGCCTAATATGATTCTATAGCTTTTATATTCTATTGAAAATAAGTTTTGGAAAATGATAAGCACAAAATACAAGCACAAGATGGATCCTACAAACTTTGAAAAAAAAATCCTGCAGGTACAGTACATATACACTTTCATCTCAGATTATAAATGTACTCGTCATGTTTTCTTGAACACATGCACGGTGACCATCAAACATCCAAACACAAAGACAATAAGCAAAATATATTTCTGACCTATATTTTTTATTTTGTCCATAAACTTATCTTTTGTCAACAGATACCAGATCCTAATAGAAATCTTTTCTTTTTCATAAAACGAGAGGGGAAATACGGAATAAACAGCCCTTTTCCTGTAAATACTCACCTACACATATGCACGCAGAAGTACTTCATTCCACAAATCAAAACACTCAAGTAACATTGACCTGGGTTCACCTACAAATGGTAGCAGTAAAATCCATCAAGATCATTCATAGGTCTGAAGAGGCCAGTGTGGCCAGGCGCTTTGCGGTGCTGAACTAAATTTGTTATTCTCCACGGTTCGTGTCCCGGCTCAGGAGACGACCCCATGCTTCCTGCCTGTCTGGATGAAAGCGTCCACACAGCGGTCGATGTCTTCGTCGGTGTGCGCCGCCGAAATCTGCACACGGATTCTGGCCTTGCCCTTGGGTACGACCGGATAGGAGAATCCGATCACGTAAATTCCTGTGGAGAGAAGAGATGCGAGAGCCAGATATAAATCACATATTTGTCATTTTTATTTACTTATGTATATATATTTTTTTTTTTTTTCTACTCTAGAAACACAATTTCCTTTGGGATAAATAAAGTCGTATCTTATCTTATCTCTCTTGTCATAAAAAAAAAAAAGGACTCGGATGTCAATCATCCTTGACAAACCCACCCAGCTTCAGCATATCGTCGGACATCATGGAGGCCAGCCGAGCGTCGCCCAGCATCACGGGACAGATCGGGTGAGCTGAGCCCGCGATGGTGAACCCGGCCTCCGTCATCCTGTTCCTGAACCTGAGTGAACGGCGCCGAGAAAAAAAAAAATAGATTCGTCACATCTCCAGATAGATACAGTTTCACCTCTGTGAGCAGCATCTGCATGTCATTTATGCAAATGTGTTCCTATGAAACCTTTACATTGTGTTCCTCAACATGAACCTTGATATATATAATAAAATATATATAAGTAAGGAAGAGGATCCTTGTTTTATGTTGTGATTATATCTGTAGGTTTTCATAAATGCGTCTGGAAACTTATTTCATTTGTTTTGTTTTCATTTAAATTTTTATTTAAAAACACCTTTAAGTGCCTGTAAATTCTACTTTTAATCGTAAACCTGAATTTAATGCAAATGCTCAGTTCAGTGAGCAGTTCACAGTTGCGTAATGTAGCCTGAGGGGTTGAATGTGGGTGTGACTGGACACGGTTGTGAAACAAGATGATATATATATATAATAATATGTTCCCTTTTTAATATTTAATATCAACAGCCACACTGCCAATTCAAATGAAAACTTCCTTTTGTTACCAGATCAACACGTTTCTACAGTTTAAACTCCCTGATGAAAACTCACTTCACATGATATGTGGAACATTTGAAAAGAAATTTGTTTTGTCAGAAGATTAAAAAAACAAAACAACTACAAGCAGCGTCTGAAAAGAGAACAACAAATAATCTCTTTAGACTTAACAACTTTTGAAAAACAACTTGTTCAAGCCTGACCTGTTGCCCCCGACGACAGGGATAAGCTACCGGTAAGTCTCTCTGACTAACGGACAGAAACACGCCCCCACTCCCCTCCCCCCACCCTCAGTCGAAATAAAAAAAAAAACAACGCACCTCATGGTTTTGGCCGTCATGCTCTGAGCGATCTCGTTGGAGGCGAGCAGCAGCTCCACGGCCTGGGTGGAGCAGCCCACCACGGGAGGGGGGAGGGAGTTGGAGAACAGATAGGGCCGCGAACGCTGCCTCAGCAGGTCTATGAGAGGCTTAGGGCCAACGGTGTAACCCCCTGAAACACAACGCACACACACACACACACACACACACACACAAACACGCACACTCTGATTAGGTCACGGGACAGTTAACACTTGTCTGCTGTCGTCTGCTGAGTGAAGTTTGTAAAAATAAAATAAATTAAAATTGTTGACGATGTGACGGATGCCGTTCAAATAATAATCACCTGCGGCTCCGCCCAGCGCTTTCCCCAGGGTGGAGTTCACAATGTGAACTCTGTCCATCACTCCCAGCAGCTCGTCCGTTCCTCTGCAAATGACACGTTTTTTTTTTTTATTGGATTTATATTTCATATTGTTATATTTCTGTCGGTGTCTATGGCAATGTATTCTGCGTAAATTTGGAGAGGAGCGGGTTATTCATGATTTCCGGATTCCGCAACAGATTCTTAGACACTTTCGCTTTCAAATTTTGTTCAATTACCGCCATTGACTGTTGCACAAAACGTCTCCACTTCCCCTTACTGTAGAAAAATAAGGCAAAAATATCCCGGAATTCTGGGCGCGGCCATCCTGCACTGCTGACATCATTTGGAGTCAGATTTAGATTTCCCATAGATACAGAAGCTCTGAAAATTCAGTCACTCTCACCTGCCAATAATAATGTTTTTTTACCTGATGTTTATAACATCACACAACTTTAAACTAGTTTTTAATCAGGAAAATAACTTTTGGGCACACATCGTTTTGATAGAAAAGGATTATTTGGGGAAATGACAAAAGAGGAACTCAATATTCTCTGCCCTTTGGGCAAATCGGCCTCGCCGCTCACCTGCCCCGGGGCCCCAGGAAGCCAGTGGCGTGGCATTCGTCTATAAACACCATGGCTCCGTACTGCTCAGCCAGGTCACAGATCCCCTGTAAGGGAGCCACGTCCCCGTCCATGGAAAACACGCCATCTGTCACGACCAGGCGCATACGGGACGACTGGGGAATAAATGAGACATGAGACTTGTGGGAGAACTGTTTTAAATAATCCTATACAGAAAAAAAAAAACAATTTTGTGTGTGTGTGTGTGTTTCCAACACATTTAGGATAATTGATCGTTTTATCGGTGGTCATTTTACCTTCACACAGATACAACACACCATTCACTCAGCCCCTTCTCCCTTAGTTATTATAGCTACACTTTATTCTCATATGGCTCATGATGGAGTCAACGCTCACAGGGTGTAAATTAAGATGATTGTTGAGAATCCACCCACCTGAGACTCTTTGAGCTTGGTCTCCAGGTCACCGAGGTCCATGTGTTTGTAGCGCAGCCTCTTTGCGCGGCACAGGCGGATCCCGTCGATGATGGAGGCGTGGTTCAGCTCGTCGGACAGCACCGCGTCATCCGGGCCCATCAGGACCTGGAGCAGAGTAACGTCGAGTTACCCACCGAGCACCACAGGAGAGATCTGCAGAGGAACGTGACGGGCAGCTAACCTCAAACAGCCCGGCGTTGGCGTCAAAACAGCTGGCGTACAGGATGCAGTCCTCCCTCTCGTGAAACTCTGCGAGCTTCTGTTCCAGATGTTTGTGTAGATTCTGTTCAACCACAGGACGGGATCAAATGACCAATGAATGCAGCTCTTACAGAGCCAAATGTCGCATTGTCGCGTGTTTGTGAAGAGTATACCTGGGTCCCGCAGATGAATCTGACAGAGCTCAATCCAGCACCGTACTGTTTGAGAGCATCGATGCCTGCCTGCACCACGGCCGGGTGACTGGACAGGCCCAGGTAGTTGTTGGCACAGAAATTCAATATGCCTGAGAGAGAGAGAGAGGTGGAGAACATGAAAAGGTTAAAAGGTCATTGTTTGAGTCCGTTATACATACAATTTCTGAGCAACTCAAAATCAACAAGAGACATTTGGAAACACACACACAAATGTGAGGACAAAGCCTGTCAGCATTGTCACTCTGATGAATTGAGTGGAGCAGTGGACGTGACCGACGCTGACACGTGAACATGTGTTATACGTCTTTCAAACAACAAAAACAAACCAGGTTTGACATATGGAACATTATGTTTTTTATTTATGTGACTCATTTAGGCTTAGCTAGAATTTCAATGTTTCTAAAAAGTTAATCGTGCCTGAGAATGAGAAGCAGGAAGCTTTTGTCCTTCTGGATATAACTGTCCAACATTGAGGCAACATCATGGACAGGTGACACTTCCGGTTGTTTGTTTGGTGCGTTCACGGACACCACTAGCCGTCAACACTCACTGCCATGACTCCCGTCCACGTTGATCTGAGGACCCTGCTTGGAGGTGATGATCCGCTCCGCCTTCCACGTGCCCGCGGCTCGAATCGAGTCCAGCTCGGCCTCCAACACCGCGCGAGCTCCGGTGACCGCGGAGTATGTCCGCCGCGGGGCAGCGACCCGCAGGGTCCCACTCAGAAGACTCCGGGCGATTCGAGCGTGAGACATGTCGCTGGATTCTGTGCTTGAAACTAACACTTGAGGGGGGGGAAAGCCGAGCGTTATTTTCGACACGGAACAAGACCCGCCCCTTTACCCTGCCTATGATTGGTTCATCATGGTGCTCCTTTCTAGCTCTAACCAATTCGCTTCTTCATTTCTAAGCCTAAACAAATCACAAGCCAGGCTGAGGGGGGCCTTGCCGTGGTGCCGCCCATGCGGCGTTTGTGACACGTAGGAGGAGTGGGCGTATACACCATTGGCCAATTACATGGCAGAACACATGAAAGGTGGGTTATTTTACCCAATCAGATTCCAGAGAGAATTTGGAAGCGTACACTATGTTAAAAAACGAGTTTCTTTTTATTTTCAACATGAAACTAATTCACCATGTATATTATAAGCACTGAAGGTCTTAAACAGGTGTGTTCTGCAATTTAAAACATGTTTTGTTGTTAAAATGTTTTTCCCTCACTGTGCAACATGTCATGGACCAAATCCTCAAGTTCAAAGTCTCATTTGCATGAATCCAGGGAGTTCAATCTACGATCAGAGACCGTAATGTACAACATTTTGAGAATATAATTGAAAATAAGAATAGAGAGATGTCCTGATAATAGATTTAGTTTAATACATGACAGCATTCTGTCACAACCTTCTGTTAAACTTCAAGTAAAACATATTCACAAGGAAAAGTTGGATGTAAAAAATACTTTCTTACATCCTACATTTTGACAGGGGGCTTTCTCGAACACATCATATTTCACGATATACATATATCAGCAATATAGTACATAATCAACGTTACAAATAACTTTTTTGTAACAACACCCTCTCACCTCAAACAGCAGGAATGTAACTATATAAAATGTGCAAACCCTCATACCGTCAAGTAAAAACCTCTGCCCTTCTTTTAATATTATTTCTATCCGTTAAAAAAACAAAACACATTTTTTGTTTAAACAGAAGTCCTTCCGTATAATATGGGTTGCAGTTCCAAACGTAATCCAATGTGTTGTTTAACCATTCAGCTGAAGGGAGGAAGGACGTGTTCATTTCTCCACCGATGGTGCAGAAGCTACATGAGTAGTGTTAGTTTGGCAGGATTAAGTGCAGATTAAGACTCGGAGTGGTTGGTGTCCTGGGACGAGGCTCCCACCGACGGCAGGCGATCAGCTGCTTTGGCTCTTTCTGCCAAAAACTTGTCAAACTCTGCAGAGGAGTAAAGGTGTAAGTAAAAGAATGTATCACTCATCTACAGCTAAATGAATGCATTGATATATGAGATTGAGAAGTTGATAAGCAAAAATGCAAACTACTATGGGACATTATGAAAGTATGTTGTCAGTGTGAATTAATTTGGAGAAAAACAATTATTGTGTTTTTATTGATTATGTGCATTGTGTACATGCTGTTTAGAGTAGACCTTGTGGTCATTGTTGTAAAAAAAAATCATTTTTCAAATATATTGTATTATAAATTAAGAAGATATACTGTATTGTAGGAGCCATGTTAAGTTGATACATAAAAGTTACAAAACTGAATTTCAGAGTAGAATGTGACGCCAGAGGATCTAGCGCCATCTACTGGTCAAATATCTATTAGCAGATTTGAACTAATGGGTATGAAAAGATTGAGGTTGTGCAAAACAGAAGTGAGTGAGTTAAAGATCCTCACCTTCACTGGTCACTCCATCTGATTCTTCAAAGTCGTCATACTACACAACAGAAAGCAAAAGACACATTTATTTGTGTTACACACGTATACACAATTTGTGGATCTGACGATATCCATCCAAAATATCAGGTATATTTACGAGACATTACCTCATCATCCAGTTCAAGCCATTTTTCAACATCATCCATTACATTGGACTGGCTGATGGGAATCTGAGAAAAGAAGCGAGCATCAGGATGGTCAGTACAGTGAACTATTAATAACGTATAAAAAATAAAAATAAATACATATATATATATATATAACAACACAACCAAACCACAAAAAAAGAAACACCAAAGAATAATGGCATGTTCAGCACACTGAATGAAAATGATTAAGGTATGACAACCATGTTGCATATCAGGTCAGACCAAACACCCTCATGCTCTGTGCTGCAGGGAAAAATAATGTGTTTTTTCTATCTTCACCACATACTAAAGCATGCCAACTATTGTCTCTTCAATTCTCGAACCACAGAAACCAAAAAGTCACCCAAACAAAAAGCAGTCCAGACCACAGCGAAATTAAAAACAAAAGAAACACACAGAGGGTGCGCGGAGACACAAATCTCACGACATAACATGGACACAGACCCACCATTCCCCTCTTAATCATCCAATCTAACTTTGGTGAGGAGCTGCCAGTGGAGGCCGGGCTGCCGTCCTTCATGCACAGACAGAAAGTTTATTTAGCGTGGGGAAAAAAACATTCTGATAGAGTTAAACAATTGACCGAAGCAAGGAGGCCTTGTATTCAAAAGGTAAACAAAACAGAGTATCTCCTGAAAGTCAACGGCAGTGCATCCCACGACAATCTCGACCCCTCCTGCACATTGTGCACAATACCATACACATTGTGTCATTGACTGAAGCCAAAATCGTCAAATTTTAGTAGAGGTTGGTGTTTTTCATTTCATTTCAAAAACTAGAATTGTTTCTTGAGCCAAATACGCACAAAATATGTGTTTTTTTCAGCTGGTCCCAAAGGTCACACCGTGTACATATAAGAAACCGAATCACATCAGCTGACAAAATCTGTGATCACATGACTTAAAAGTGATGTGACACCTGAACAACATGCTTACCTTTCCAGTGTTAAGGAGTCTGTTTTCCTTGGCTGGAGCCAGGCCGTCCACTCCGACGTAGTCACCTCTCTCACTGCGGACAGAGATTTGTTCATTGCTTAACTTGCTGTGTAAGCTGATCACTCAAGTAAACATGCAGCCAAATGCCGAAGAAAAAAAAAAAAAGGAATCAGACCGGATAAACGCGAATGAAACACTCCAAAACAAAAGATCTAATGTTTCTGTTAAAGCCACACATGAGAATATAGCCTGAAAAGTTTGTTTAACCCTACATGGTTGCTAGGTTACGTATATTCTCATCTCATCATGGGGGGGGGGGGGTTTCTTTTGAATTGCTATATTTCAAATTTACAATATTTGCGCAACAAAAAAATCTCAGGCTTTTGGAGCCTGTTGTACATTAAAAGAGGATAAAACGCTATGGCTGATCTTTTTTTTCTTTTCTTTACCTTAATGTTTGTTGAGATGGGTCGTTTGTTTTGGGCGATAATGTGTCATCGGATTCACTTGTGCCTGCGAGTAGAATAGCGACAGGTAAAAGAGGGTTCCTTTGATGCTGGGTTAACCATATTTATGATAAGAGTCCATTTGAAGGCAAGCTGATTCCATGAAATATTGTAACCACACACACAGGAGTTCAATTTGAAGGCAGCATGACACTTCACAGAACAAGCAAAAGCAAATATTTGAAAAAGTATGAGACATGTGAACTCACTAAGTTTTGTGAACTGACTGGACAAACTGTCGCTTGTAGCTGATGCCAGTCCTGACTCCTGAGATTCAGCCATGACATCCAGGTCTGTTAGGTTGACGTATGTGTGGTTCTAAGAAATGAAAAGACACATTTTTATAAAATGACATGTGTCAAGACAACAACCAACAAATTCACGTGTATTTTTATCTACGTTCTTTACCTTCTGTGTCGCATTTTGACCATTTGTTATACGTCTTTCAAACCTGTAAATGGCAGAGCATGTTTATCAGTATTATCAAACAGAAAATTATATTTGTAAATCATAACAGTGTTGTAATAATAATAACAACAATAATAATAAATAAATAACAAAATAACTAACAAACAACATAATAATAATAATAATAATAATAATAATAATAAGTTTACCTTTGGTAGCGGGTGAAGGCGGAGTTCATTTCATCGTTTGTCGCCAATAACTCTTCAATCAGCTTCTCCTCACTGAGTCTGGGGACGATGTTAACAATCTTGTCCTGCATCTCCTTACATACTGTGTATAACTGCTAATGACACAATCAGACAAATAATGTGTGGGTGGGGGTTGAAGGGACAGATGCAACACAAAAAACGCAAATAATACTAGATCAGTTAATGGATTAAAAAAACCTGTCTGATATATATCATCTGCCCTAGGACAGCACAAATGTTTTGTATCTTTTTTTGAATTTACCTCCAGCAGCTCCATGTCTGCCTGTTTTACCGTGACAGGATCCAGCTGACTCATCATGTCTGACATCATGGTCAGGTTGCCGCGCACCACTCCCAGCTCCGTCTTCAGCCTTTTGACCTGGAATATTAATGATGATTCCGAAATAAACACATTGCCATAGTGTCCTTGCAAAAGGCAAATATTGATTTCCTAATGTTTTTTTTTTCTAACAGGGCACAATGAACTCACTGTAGACCATTTTTTAAACCTGAGTGAATGTGAGACAGCCTTTCAGCTCAAGCCTGTGATTACTAGGAATACAGTGCAATAAAAAAAAAAAAAAAGGCAGCGATGCTCATCACCTGGCTGGGAGTGAAGGCATTGCTTCCCCCCAGGGCCTTTTTTAGTTCAGAGGTCTGTGGTGTGATGAGCGAAGGTTTGGAAGAAAGGAGCGCAGCAGACAGAGGAGTGACAGCAGGCCTGTTCCCAGACAGAGTCTGCTAGGCAGACAGCACAGAAACGACCCAAAAGAAAGAAAAAAAAAATCACCAAAAGGTGAAAGGTTAAGCACCCAGAGTAGCATTCAGCAGAAAGACCAAATAAAAGCACCTGTGGTCCTGTTATCACCTGTTTGGGGGCTTGCACAGGTGTATACCCCTCCAGTTCCGTCATGGGGAACTCGAGGCCTTTCCTCCGCAGGTCCTCGTACACCGACACCACGCCCGTCAAGTCAGGTGAGCTCCGGAATGCATCGGCCCACGCCTTAATGAGATAAAACCACAAATAACCACCAGTCAGCTGAGCAAAGCAAAAACAGTTAACTCGACCAACGACATTTTTTTATGTTGTTGCCTTTCATTAAGCAATAGGCCACGCCTCCTTCACCTGTATGATGCTGAGCACCCTGTCGTGCAGGATTAACGGAGGGTTGTTCCTGGGGATGATGGCACGCACCAGAACCCCTTCTATAAAATCCCGCGTGGTCACCAGGATGTGGAACCTGTAGCCACAGTTCTTCACACACGTCTCCAGGACCTGACGGAGAATTAAAACACATCAGATGAAACCGAATGTGCGAGGTCTGATTCCACGAGGTCTGATTCCACTATGAACACTCACCGTGAGTGTTAGCATGACCTCCTTAAAGTTCTTATTCCCCACTATCCTCTTCCTAACGGCTCGGACCGCCTCTTTGGGTCTGCAATCACAACATTTGTATTTGAATGGATGATGAACTTGTTCCCGATGCAAACAAGATAACACACAAACACACGCACACACACCCACAGTAAACAGGTAGACGCGCACACACACACACCCTTCCTCTGAGCTGTTGATCATGTCGCAGATTTCCATGTTGAGGGCCCAGTCCTCTGACGGGAGGCTGGAGTTGGTCGCACATTCTGGGAGAAAATGAATAAGGGGAACACATATGAAACAACCATTTTCATTAAACCCATTAAATAATTAAATAATTAAATAAATGTCTAAATAAAAGGTAGCTGACTTTATTGTTTGTGAGTGCACTAGACGAGCATCTCAGCAAAAGTCCCACCTAATTAATATGGCTACAAAAAACATTAAATTAAAAACGTATAGTTTATATAATATAATTACAGTAAAGGAACCTACTGATCCATTTATTTTAATGCCTGGTTCTCCATCACAGGTCCGATCATTAGGCTGAAGCCAATTATAAATCTGATCTGGGTCAGGAGGATGTGGGCCACCGTTGGCCCCGCCCACTTATTGGCAGTTTAAACTGACACAATAATAAACCACCCAGCATGCAGCGCCGCGGCCTCTTGGTCCCGCCTCCGTCGCATGATTGGGCCGTGGACGCGTCAGTCAAGCAACAAGCCTTCGCTCCTCTGTCAGTAAATAAAAAGGAGCTGAATTGATCATTTTAAGGCTCATAATTTGAAATTAGAACATAAAAATAGAGCGTAAAGAAAAGGCTGTTGATATCCACGAGGTGAAAGCGTCTCGGTGGACATGTGACCGCGCTGCGGACACAGTCTCGCGCACAGACGCAGACGGATGATCTCACCGATCCTCTGTCCCACGACGGTGCTCAGCGGGTTCCCCAACAAAAACTCCATCATGCCACGAACGCTCCCGCTGTCCCGGGACCCACCACCTCCTCCCGCCGTCACACTGCTTTGATGTACGCAGGCCCGCACCCACCGACACACACCGACACCAACCGGGAGCAATGCGCCTGCGCAGCTCCTTAAAGGGAGAGGGAGAGAGAGAGATACTCCATGATAATGATAATGACGATACTGCGAGTGAACTGCGCCCCCACAGGTTATCGGGGGTACTGCAACCACTACTGTTTTCACAATTTCACTAATTCACCACAACATTTAGAACAGGAGTAATATAAAAAAACATTAATAACACAAGTTATAGTAAGTATAAATAAATAGCAGGCATAGTAGTCAAACTAGTGGTAGGATTACAGCTACACCTTCAGAGGTATTCTTCCTGAGTCTATCCACTGCTCTGTACTGTAGCGAGTTCCAGGTAGGGCAGAGTTTATATTGAACACGTACTCGTATTCTAACCAGCACAACCAAACACAACAGCAGTCGCAGTCATCGTGACAACATTCAAAACTAAATTTGCAATTATAACGGCCTCGCACGTTGTGCGCTCGGAGAAGCAGCGTGTGTGCTGTTTATATTTCTACCACACGGGGGCGCTGCTTGATTTTACATCTGACCTGTGTTAAGTTATACTGTACCGCCCAATGCTTCACTCTGAACATGTCCAGGGATGATAAATGCATCCTGTGTATTTGAATTGAAGTTTTATTGGCAATATGCCTCATTAAAAGTACAACATTGACACATCTGATTTATTACCTGGGACTGAGGCCTTGAAGAAGACCCTTATTGTGTCCTATCAAACCAATATTTAGCATTATACAATATTAATTTGTGGAGATTCCAATAAAGAGTAAATCTGTGGTCGGGTAACATTACTGCTTAAAAACACAGGAAATGTTGGGTTTTTTACATTATAAAGATTAAACACACAGAAACTCTGACACAGGGGATGCACATTAGTTGTGTCGGCTCATTGCCATGACGCGCGTGTGTGACTCACCACCCAGAACGCAGCAGAGATTACAGCTTCTGCTCTCACTGCTGATGTACAGCCCACTCCTCTGGTTACGCCAGCACACGAGACGTTTCCCAGTCACACATTTACTCCACCAGGAAAAGAAGTGGACAAAATATGTTTTTTGTTTCGAAAACAGCATGAATAATAATAATATATATATTTTTTTATAACGTGACGCTGTCTTATATTTGCATATTGGTACCTCATTTATAACTTATCAGTCAGTATGTGAAATAGGCTTGGGTTTTATACTTATGTCTGGCAAGTTTCATGGAGAAAATGTATATCTGAATGTATATCTTTTTTTTCTGCTATCGATTTTCTACTATTGATCCAACCTCTCAATGTAACACCTGAGCAACTTCCTAATATTCCAACCATCCATGCAACCATAGTCAGGATGAAACATTTCGATCCATTTCTTTAGTCATAGGTGCCTCCCAGATTGCTCTCCACCACCTCGGCCCCTCTATCTGGCTCTCTCTACTTCACTTCACATGACCTTTTTTCTTCACTCTCTTCTGTTCGCTGTCATAGTTCTGAGCCGCCGACATGTGTGCTCACACACACACACACACACACACACCGAGATCTTTCATTTATTTTCCCCTCCAGTAAATGTCACAGACAATTTCCTGAGGAACAAAATCTAATCTGCCAGAGGCTGGAGCCGAACATGCACGACTTCACATGCCATGAACAAAAAGTATTTAATTGGTGTAGGCTGATACCACCACAGGCACTGTCATGGCCTATGCCGCGTACTGTACAGGAACACACAGTTTTCTCACTGCCATCCAATTAGAGTGGGCTGGCAGTAACTTGTCTGTATTCACAGTTCGAAGCTTCCCGATTAGTCTCCTCGGCCTGCAAATTAAATACACTGCAGAGCGCTAATCTGCAACCGGCTGTGACGGCCTTTAACAACCGCACAAAACCCAACGCATTAGGGCAGAGAAATGACTCAGGCCAAAGCCATGTGGATACAAAAACGTGTGCATTTGTTTTCTGCCCCACGGTAAAAGGTCAATTGTTTTTTATTTGGCTTCAGATGAGCCTGATTTTTTATTTTTTTTTACTAAAACAGAGTGTGACTCAGATATAATGCTCCATCAGGATGAATATCAAAGACAGGGGCTCTATTACTGGAGGCAACACATCTCTAAGTCCCCTGTATGACTCATCTGGGGCTGCTGTGTGTGTGTGTGTTTGTGTGTTTATGTGTGTGTGTGTGTGTGCATGTGCGTTTGTTGCTTGTTTCTGATTCTGTTTCCCAGTGGAGACTTCAATCACTAACACAGTCACATATAAAGACTTTCGTTTCTGTGGGGAAAAAAACGTACAATCCCATGGGTAGCGCGCGTGTATGTGTGTGTGTGTGTGTGCGTGCGTGCATGTGTGTCAGGCTGCTGAGGTAAGTTATGTTGAACCGATACCATCTGCTTTCTTCCTCACCAGCAATTAACAACATTACCCACAACCCACCACCATACTCACATATACCATCATCTCATCCCGTTGCCATGGCACTAGCAGATAATGTATGATGCCTTGAGGATACTCTTTGATAAAGGTAGTGTGACTAATTCTGGATACCTCGGGTGACGTCGCCCAGTATACACCTGGAAACTGTGTGCTTCAGAAATGGTTAAGTTCATAGTTTCAATAATTTGAGGATAGATATGCATTTTCCAAAGCCATTTATTCATGGACTGCAGTGTATAATTTTACATAGCGATTCATCTTTGTCTACGCCCATATTAAAAGTTAGCACTTTTCAATCAAACATGTTTCAAAGATGATACATATCAATAATTAAAATAACAAATCAAAAATGATTTGACTACTCGTCTGAGGTTTCAAAAGACACACATTTAAAGCACCACATTGACATTCTATATGTAAGAAGTTAAATGATGATGGTGGGATTTCTGGCAGTGAATTTTTTTCTGGTGCTAAAAGTCATTAATCCGGTAAAAATGACATTCTCTTGTCTCTCAAAGGTTTAAATTAATGAATAATAATGAAAAATAATCACGAGTTACGGCCCAAACGTTTTTAACGAGTTTAACTATAAGCATAATATATAAACACGTTTTTTTTCTTCACATTGGCAAATAAAAGAATATTACATGTCACTTACAAAATATGCATATTAGCATCTAACGGGATATATATATATAGAGAGAGAGAGACAGAGAGAAAGAGAGATAATAAGGCGGACATAAAATAAACACAGGCTCACGTGTGTCCTCGTGAGTCACATGACAGAGCAGGCGAAGCCGCAGCAGTCCTTTGCCAGTCTCAGGCCGGTTTTGGTGATGAATGGCGTCGATGTCTGCTGCGATGCGGACGCCACCGCTTGGTCCTGGGCGGCACCTGATGAGTATAAAAAAATAAAAACAAGAGCGTGATCACACTCTGATCATCAGCAGTAAGTCGTATTCCTTTGATGGAGAATTTCTAGATTTTTGTGGGGAAATATGCATCTTTACTCGGAGGGAAAAGAAGCGGGGCTTGTAAAGAAAATTGTAAAACAAGGATTTATTTATATATATTTTTTATTTTGGAATATGATAGCCTCACATTTACACTCACCTTTTGCAGCCAACGCCTTGGAAATTTTGGACTGTAAGAATTCGGCCATCTCTCTGTCCTCCTCTCTCTCCCTTTAAGGAAAAAAAAATATATATATATATTTATGCATCTTTAGCACTAATATTTAAATATTTTATAATATAAATGTTATCAAAGATGTAATACACATGATACAAAATGTTAATTCCCCGCACTGATTTACTCCTTGAGTGTTTTTGGAACAATAGGAAAAACCACCAAGTCAAAGTCAGATTGGAAAAAAAAAAAAAAAACTCACCTCAGCCGTTCAAACTCCACATCGTCCACCAGGAAGTCTCTGGTCTCCACCAGCTTGTTGATCTGCAGCAGCAGGTCCTCCTCCCTCTCCCTGTCCTCCTTGGACTTGTCTTTTTCTGTCCAACATGTCACATGACAGGTCTCTTATACGATCCAGCCATCACGGGGTGTTATAATATCATTTGAGTTCTTTCTGCAGAATATACATTTTGGAAATCATGTTCCTCATAAAAAGAAAACAAAATAGGTCATCGTGAAGGTCAAAATGGAGCAAATTAATTTGGAAACTGTGGAAAACGGACAGGAGCTTAAAATCCTACAGTGTACAGCAATTTCGAGAGTTTTATAATCTACTCCATGTTCCTGCACTGATGTGTTTCAGCCATCCTTTTCTGTATCAGTTGCCATAGCAATGTTCTTCCGTATGTGAGCTGTCATCTCAACTTAATGAGAAAGGAGGAATGCCAGTATTAGTCTGAATACTTTCAAGGAGGAGAAATGTTATATGAAGGGAAAAATTGAAAGGCACATCTTTGTTGAAAGCTTTTGCTTTCCTTTTCTGATGCCGTGTTTAAATTTGTTTCGGTGGCAGTAATGATCTCTGCAGGGGTTGAAATTTACCTGCAATGGAGACAAGTTTTTGCAGCTCCGTTTTGAGCCTGGTGATTTCTTTGCAGAGCTGGATGTCATCCATCCTGGAAAAAAAATATATATACATTTTTTTTTTTTAAAGGTAATCACCTCAACATACATCACCAGTAACATTGATTAAATTGTTTAGTTTTGCCTTCATGGGGCTTTGAAAACTTAAGAGTGTATTTTATAGCATGGCAGCAGAGCAATTTCCTCCCGTACTTGGCACGCAGTGACGTGAATGTGAAATTGTGCGAGCTTATCAAACAGCTATGACGACGGACTCTGATTTTATCTGCAGACTGGCTGTGAGGTCCGTGGGTTTATGAGCTGAAATAACGGCCACGCTGCCCTCAGTGAGCAAGTCACACCTGACAGAATCAAATCTCCTTTCACCGTCCAACTCTGATCAAATCTCCAAACACCAGTGGAAGGTCAGCCGCTATTACAGTGATGACATAAAGGGGGATTTTTTGTTTACTTCAGTAAAAATGTTTGTCAGGATGATTCATATGGAGCCACCCAGAAGTGTAAAATTAATTTGTTGTTTTCAGATTCAAACTGACAGATGAGATGAAATCAGCTTCCTACAGGATTTTGAAAAACATCTAAATAAGAATTACTGACCAACAATTTCATTTTGAAGGACTCGTTTAGGATGTTTGAAAAAAGAAAAGAATTTGTTTTCATACATGAACTCCAGAAATCACGTGACAACCTGACAGGAAGTGATCGGAGTGGAAAATCGGATTTATTTTCTCTCACATAAATAAAACCAACCCCCAGAGCAGAAGTCATTATTATCTGCTTCTCTGACTCATCCTATTAAAACATTACACAGCACTGATGGCTGCTCTTAGTCCCTGTGCGCCCTCCTCCATCCATCTGTGTGTGTCAAAATAATGAGGAAGGCCTCAACAGGGGGGAGTGAAACAACTAAATGCAAGGGTAACATCTGTGGGAACATGTGTGTGTGTGTGCGTGTGTGGCACTGCTGGTTTGCTTACACACATTTTGCATCATGTTGAAAGTTGTGGCGCATCCTCTCTTATCCCTCCGGAGACTTTCACCAGTGTCTCAGTGTATTCATCAGAGCTTTACTCTGTGTGTGTGATTGATGGCGTGCGTGCGTGCATTACCCACTTGGGTCTCCGAGGATAGAACTCTTACATGTATCTGAGCTCCGACTCTCTCCGCACCAGGATGTCACGTATCCGCTCGATCCTGACCAGCTCTCCCTCAATGTCCTCCACCGTGATGGTGGAGTCAGCCATGGAGATCACATCTTCTGCATTGGACATGATATAACACTTAAATGAACAAATAAATCAGAATATTATAAATAAAGGAAGATGCTCCTGTGTGTTTATTTTTAACTTCAACTTCAATGGCCTGCAGAATGTCTCCTCTGTACTAAAGTTGGTGCAGAGACAAAGCTTCATTTCATACAATGTCACACTTTCCTGTCATTTCTTTTTAAACATGTAAGAAAATGAATTATTTTTCAAACTCACCCGATTTCTCCGTCGCTGCGTCCACTCGCGTTTCCTCCAAGGCTCCGTACTGTTGAGAGGATTTTCTCTCTTTTTCCATGTTCTTCCTCACAACGGTTCCACTCGTGTCAATAATTAATTGAAAATTAATAAAAAAGGTGCCGACTGGGGCCATGCATCATCATCAGAGCTGCAGAAGAGTGAGGGAATGCACAGGGAGGAGAGAAAGAGAGGAAAACCACCAGGACGACTCATCATGAGGGAGCTGAGCTCACCGGCGCCATCTCTTGGCAGAACCAGCGTATTACATTGAGCGACATCACTGCAGGAACACAGGGTGAAAATATGAAAAATAATATAATAATAATAATAAAAAAAAGATTATTCATTATGTGGCAACACAAAGACTATGTGGAAAAGAGTTAAATGCATCTGTGATTATTTAAGAAATATTAGTTTATTCCTTGAAGTACACTGGTCTGCAAAATGTCTCAAGATTTGCAGACTTTTGGAATACAGAAAAAATAATGAAAATTAAATATTACCCACAATATTAAAGAGGTTTTTATACAGACATTATTATGATGAGATGGTGCAGGATATGTCATATGAAAGTAACATTTGTCAATTTCCATACAAATCGAAAGACGTGTGAAAAGTGTCTTTAAAATAACAGGGCCATTTGTTAGTTGAACAGTAACCCATTGTGAAACACATGTCGTGAAATGTTTAGAAATGTTCTGCACACACACACATATTACAAGAATGGTACATGGTTGTTGTCAGCTGAACTCACTGCCGCTAAATACAAAATCAGGTATACTCATAAACCTTTGTTATATTTTTCACACCTTCAAAAAGGGACACAAATACAATGAGTGACAACGGACGTTGTGTTGCTGGGTGTGGTGAAACTGAACTCCATGTCTGCTTTGGCCTCACCTTGCGCACACGTGTGATGTTTACACTCCCTGTGAGAGGCTTCTGTGTTTTATTGTGGTTAAACCTGGTTTGGCGGGAGTCCTTTGTTCTCGGATGGAGTGGCACAAATTATAATCCCAGAGTGTGTCAGTACATCTGACACCTTGCAGAAGAAGGAAAGAGGATGCCACATTTATTTAATTCATACTTAAATAAAAAATGGTGTTAATGAAAGTTAAAAGTCAACACTTAAAGATTAAATTAAACCCGTCATGGCAGGAAATCAATTATTTTTGGTCATGATTCTAGATAAATGATTCCAATGATTGACAGGTCTATAAATGAACCAGTGGGGAATAATAATCCCTATTTTCCTAGGGAATTACTCTGTAAAATGGTTTTCTGAAGGTAGATTACTCCACTGAACACCTTTGTGCACCCACCAGGTTGGATTTCAGTGGTTTATCCTCCTCCCATAGTTATTATTGCTCCTCTCGTCCTCCATGGCTTTATCCAGCCAGTCTCTCTCCTGCTCAGACTCGGAGTCGCTGGCTTCGCTGGCGTTGGCGGCCAGGAGGCGGGAGTAGTTAATCCTGCGCTGGCGAGGGGCCTTCCACTGCAGCACCAGTAGACACGCGCACCACAGCACCAGAGCCACCGCCACTCCCCTGAACAGCCACGCCAGCCCAAACCTCTGGGCCACAAAGCCTCCGGCGAAGCTCCCCGCGCCGGCTCCCAGGTGCAGAGCCAGAGCGCCGTACACCCTCCTCACGCTCCTCTCCGCCTCCGGCGTGGCCACATCCTCGCACTGCGCGTTCACGGCCCACCACAGCCCTCCGCTGCTGAAACAACTCAACACCTGGGCCACCAGCGCCGCCCAGGGCCCCCACAGGAAGGAGTAGTACAGGCACTGCAGGCTGAGGCTTGCGGCCCCTACGACCAGCACCCGTCCCGGGCTGAGGAGCTTGGACACCCGGCCCGCCACGAGAGAGAAGGCGACCTGCGAGAGCAGAGCCAAGGACAGAGACGACCCCATGTGCAGCTCGTTGCTCCCGTGGTCCTGCATCTGCCACAGCAGGAAGTTGTCCACGGCCGAAGACGCCGCACCAACCAACAGGACGGTGAGGGCACACAGCAGAGCGCGGGGGGAGCCACGAACCAGCTGCGCGGCCTTCAGGAGCCCGCCGGCCCGCTCCCGCTTCTTGTTTCTGTGGAGAGGGAGGTAGGCGGCCACGGGCAGAGCCAGAGCAGCCAGAGCAACGTAGCAGTAGAAATGAGCCGCGCTCCTGGAGGTGTGACCGGATATAACGCAGCTCAGCTGGCTGACCAGCAGACCCGCTCCGCCGGCGCCGCACGCCACCCCCAGTACACCCCACGGCCCCGTGCTGCTGTAGCGGTCGGCGGCGTCCGCGAAATCCAGGTACTCGTACAATCCGTCGTCCGCCGTCCACTCCAGAGGCGCCGACGCCATCTCCCACACCGAGACCACGATGAGCGTCAGGAAGAAGAGTTGGTGTTGAGGGTCCATGACCTTCAGGTTGCCCAGGAATCCAAAAGAGCTCCCATCCTCTGACACCTTTTCTCCCTGCAGGCCTTCGGAGCCAGATTTAGAGTTTGATCTTTTATTCCTCACCGGGGCTGCAGAGGAGCTGCCGATCCCAGGGCTGTCGTTGACCCCGACAGAAGCCACTTGTGAAAGTGGAGAGTTGGATTCATCACCATGGTGATGAGGATGATGATGTGATGTTGGCGTGATGGCGTGAGCAGATTTGGCCTCAGTGATCGTCTTTGCAGGAATCGTGACCCCAGGCTGGGAAACAAAACCTTTTGTGGGAGTTCTGGTCAAAGACGTTTCCTGTCCGACGCTACTGGTGAGCAGTTTATCGTTGAAACTTTGGACCGGAGCGCTGCTCAGATTAGACGCGTTGCAGGTGCTGGCGCGAGTGTGCACATCCGTCTGAGGTATAAGCAGAAGCAGCAGGGCGACCGCGGCCGAGCACACGAGAGACGCGTTTATCACCACTCGCCTCTTGTTGTAGTGCTTGGAGAGCAGGCCTGCCGCGGGGCTCCACACCAGCGCTATCAGGTGTTTGGTTCCCATGACGATGCCGGCCATGGCGGGGTTCAGGCCCAGCTGCCTGAGGTAGAGGGTGAGGAAGGGGAGCAGGCAGCCGCGGGCGCAGCAGCACAGGAAGTTGAAGATGCTGGACAGAGCCAGGGCGCGCTTGATGTCGATCTGCTTGTTCCTCCTCATGATGGTCCTCCGGTGGATGCTCACGCTCTCGTCTTATAGGTCTCACATGGAACTGAAAGACACGCACACACAAACAAGACAAATGGAGAATAATTAAATCCACACAACAGGCCGATGAGAATAATCAATGCTGATGTTCTCCAATGCTACTGATACCTAACGGAGAGCTTTCCATTTACAGCTGCAAATAGCGGCTATACTTACGGCCATCATCAATTATTGTTAAAAAAAATGTAGTATGACAAAAAGTTAAAGAAGTTAAAGAAGAAACTAAACCCTCACTGAAATATTTCAAAGAATATTGGCAAAACCTTTCATTTTAGAGGCCAACGCCTAAATAATAAAATACAAATACACAGATTATGATAATATAATAAATTCTAATGTCCCTTCCTGCAAGGATATTTAAAACTTGTATTGTAATAATATAATAAAGATGAATACATCTTTAACTTTTTGCATATATTTGATTTCAAATCATTAGGAAGCTGTTTGAGTACATGTCTTTTATGGTGGTAAGTTCAAATTAAAATGTGTATTATATGTCATATATATATGACATAATAATATGCAATATTTCCTACTGTTCACCGTTTAACTCTTTGTTAAACTTTTGTCGTTGTCTTTAAACTCTCCTGTGGTGTATTTGATAAAAACAAAGCATAAGGCTTTATATTGACTTTAATACAAAGTAGTGAGCAATGTATTTACAGACAGAAATATCAAACACAACATATTCACAAAAAACATCAACTACTGTCCGACAACTATTGAAACTTTACGATGAAAAAAAACACGCTTTTTTTGTTAGTCGGAATAAACTGTTTAAATAAATAAAGGACTCGACACCTGTCAGGCTGGATACACCTGTCCTTGCAGGAAGTCCACGTCACGTATCCTCCTTCTTAAAAAGAAAAACGGAGAAATATATAAAGTATAAACGTTTACCTTTTATCTTCTGTCCTTAAGGATAAAATCCTCAAATTTTTCCGTCGATCATCTCCTCTTTGGAAATAAACTCCACGTTTCGCTCTGTTTGGGGTTAAAGCGGAAGACACCTGTGGCGTTGAAGTGAAGGTGCAGGTTTCCACCTGGTGCGGGTGGGAGGAGCTTAGCGCCCCCTGGTGGCGCGGATGCCTCCGTGCAGGTCAAATCTTTCAAGTGGCTTCAAGTAATTAAAAAAACACGATTTAAACTGTGCTTGACAAGTAAATTATTGTCTGTATAAAAGTTGTCTTAGTTTATTCAACACATTTCTCAATCAAATGTATACATTTATGTCAGTTTATGTGAATTCTCTTTTGCAAACATAACGTAACAAATCATTATAAAACACTTTTGTGAGTTTATATAAATAAATAGCTAATCACTTCATGTTGAATACATTCATGTGATATGAGAGTATTAGAGCAGCCCAAGAAAGCAAAATAAAAGTAGAATAAAACATTGAGATAGATTAAAAATAGGACTCTGGGAGAACAATGCATTACAAAAAATACATAAATACATGAAATGACAGAAATAAATACAACACTACAGCAATATCAAGTGGTTCAAACAAATAAAATAATGAATCAAATATTTAACATACATACATAACATACATAAGTGCTCATGTCCATTAGAGGGTCACACCAGTGAAGGTGTTGATGGGCAGCGACAGGACTTTGCTCAGGTACAGTGGCAGCTCTCGCTCAGTACTGACGTTGAGCTTGGAGCGGATGCTACATCCCGGGTCCAAGCACGGAGAAATCTCTATTCTGCAAAGCAATTAAATCACATTGAGTAGAATACAATTAAAAAAAAAGTTTATTTGTATGCATGTAAATTACCTTTGAACATCTGCGTACGTCCTGCGAGGGTCTTTGTCCAAACACACAGAGAGAGCTCGATGCTCCATTGTCTTAATGCTGATGTTTTGGGTTTTAATTATCTATGAGAAAAAAAATTGGTTTCACCATTAATAATAATAATAATAATAATAATAATAATAATAATAATAATAATAATAATAATAATAATAATAATAATAATAATAATAATAATAATAATAAGTAGCAGAAGTAAATCACTTCTTACTGTATTGTGTCCTGGGTTGATAGTGTCAAAACTGACTGTAAGGTAATCCTGGCCTAGACAAAATAAAAAGGATTTTTTATTTTTGAAGGATTCTTCGTGTATTTACAAAAAAAGTTCAATATAATCTTAAATTCTAAATAAAACCTGTAGTTATAGCTGCCGGCATTGAGGTGATGACCACGCCACAGGCCATGGGTGCTTCACCCCTGGTAACTTTACGTTTGCTTAAAGAGCTCTGTGAATAATATGAAACTGGCATGAATTCTCCAAAATGCTGCATTTAATGAACTATTAATCATATTAATTGGGACTTCTAGTTACCTCTGTAAAGCTGGCTGTGATGACGGCCCCGTAGACCTCCACGGTTGACTTCTTTCTGCGCGTAGAAGGTTCCTCTGTCAAAACAACACCAACTCACTTCATGTAATTAGTGTCACAATAACCACACACCACAAACTCACATATACACTCCAACACACACACACACACAGATAGAGAAATGGAAATGAAGGCACCTACTTGAGACCATTTCTTTAAGGTGTTTGAACTCTGGGATATTTGCCTCCAGATGGCACACAAACACCTCCTCCACCACCACGGACGTCCCATCACAGCTGGATCGTGTCATCTAAACACACATTGAAATCAGTCGAAACAGGAAGTACACAAATCTACCATCTATCGCACTTTGCACTGTGCTGTGCATAATCAGAAGAGGTCTCAACTTTTTATTTTATTTTATTTTATTTTATTTTATTTTATTTTATTTTATTTTATTCATCTCATCGCTCTGAACGTGATGATTCAATGCACCAATAATCTCGAGAATTGTTTACGCATAATACCTCAATAAATATTCCATTCATTTCTACGAAATATAATAATAATTTGGGTTTCGCTGTTATCTGCCCTGTACCTTAGCAGAGTAGAGGGGTAGATGAACCGGCTGCGTCCCACAGCGGAGGTAGTAGGACAGGCTGTCCAGGAGGAAGATGTTCTGCTCCGAGGCGGCGCGCTCATTATAGTGCTGTGGACAGATTTATCAGATTAACAAACTGCAGCACCACCCCCCCACACACACACACACACAAATACACGAATCATCACCAAATTAATAACTTTTTTTTTTAAACTGAAAACAAATGTCTCAGACTAATGGTGTTAAGTTCATAACACATTAGAACAACGAATATCTAAATGTACAAAATTATACACTGAAAATGTATATTTTTTTGTATTTTTGTAAAAGCTTTTGGGTAAATAAAAAAAAGCTTGTTTAAATCTGGCCTCACCTTCCCAGCCAGGTTGGAGAAGGTCTCCGTCAGACTGTTGATGTTGCTGTTGTACCATGGATCCACTCTTCCCAATAAGGAGGCCAGAGACATCCTACCCTCATCCTCACACGGGACGTCCTGTTAGGAACACGAAAAAAACAAAACATACATCACATGGAGTCCTTTAACGTCATAGCTCAGCGACTGAGTGTGGCGGCGTGACTTACGGGTGAACCGAGTGACGCGACCGGGATGTAGTACAACTGGAGGTTCAGCTTCTTGGTCAAAATGAGATGCTTTGACTCTTTCTCTCTTTTTGGGGGAAAACACAGAGAAACCGATAAAACGCTCACAACTGGCCCACTTTACTTTTGGCCCAATTTACAAAAAATCGAAACTTTTTGCCAAAATTATTGGTTTTGCAGTTCACAAAAAATGACATCATTTATGGAGTTATTTCCATTTTATTAGTTTTTATATTGATATGAATTGCCAAATCGAATGATGTGGTTATAAAATATGATTTGTGCATGGTCACAAGGTGGCCCCTCTGATAGTGAGGCCCCCTTTTTTTTCAAATTTGCCCCTCCCTGATCTGGAGGCTGGTGCTCACCTGATGGAGTGAAAAGCCTCGCCGAGTCGCCCCAGCACTCGGTCGTCGCCCAGCGCCACCACCCGCGCCGTGCGACACCTCCGCTCCTGGCCGAGGGCCGGAGAGCTCCCGGGGACCGCCTCCATCTTGTCCCTCATCAAAGTCACAAACGCGTGCGCCGATTTGGTCTTCCTGAAGGCGTTCCTCCTCTCCGTCAGATTTCTCTGGATCCTGGAGTCCTCCAAAGAGTCCTCATCAGTGCTGGAGTAGGAGCAGGATCTCAGGGTGAAGTTTGCCAGCAGGCTCCCTTCAGAGAAGAAAATGTGCGTAGGTTTTTCGACATCTCACGTTTAATTATTTTTGCAGCTATTTGGTCTGAGCGGAAATACCACGGTTACTCACATAGATCCTCTTCGTTATTCCACACGATGAGTTCGATCTCTGGGAAGGCCATAGCCGCGCTGCACACGGAGCCACCGTCCTCCTCGCTAGTTTCTGAGAAGGATTCAGCAAATGATTTGCCCCTGTATGCTCGTCATCATATTTGACTTTAACGGCAGCAGGATGGAAAACGCACCTTGCTTGGCAGCGGTGAGGATTTCTCTTTGTACGTGTTGCAGTCTGTTCAAATATGCTTCGCCACCACCTGCACCGTGTTTGACACTCTGCTCCACAGCCAGGGCCACTTCCTCAAAGTGTCTCTCCACCATTTGCTGGTCTAAAACCTACAAATACACAACAAGACGTACATACCACGTCGTGACGGCCATTCTTGCTGATCTTGTGCTCCCACGTGGTCGTAATACGTTGAACCTTTGTACCTCCAGAGCCCGAGCCAGTCTGGAGCTCTGACAGCACGTCCCGAGTCCTTTCTGCAGCACGCGCATCATCACGCTTCTCTGCGTGGATGTTGTGTCCCCGAACATACCGGACACCTCCAGGTACGCTCGTAATCTTTCCTCCAGCTGGGCGGAAAAAACAGCTGGGTCTGCGAGTACAAAGACCCTGAAGGGAGACCAGAAATCAGGGGTGAGATTATAAATATGGTTATGGTTTAATTTGTGTTTATATATGCCTTATTTTCACTTATTATGATTAGGATTTATTTTATTTTTTTATTATTATTATTTCTATTATTCTTTGATTCTTTTTTTATTTTTTTCCTCACTTTTCTTGAAAGGCGACCGTCTTACTCCTCAGGTTCTGCTCTGCAGTGATTCTCCTCTGATATAAAGAACCTGTTCAGGTTAGAATTGCGTGTGTAAAACAAGTGTTACACAGGCCTGTCGCATTGTGTGTGGCTTATTTCAGCAATTCGAAACCTGGCGTGGTCATTTCCATCCTGATGCTGCTCAGGGTGCTCAGGGCCACAGCCGAGTAAGGCAGCGGTAATATCAGCAGTTTCACCAAACACCTGCAGACTCTGTGGTAAAGGCTGGTGGGAACCGTGCTGCTGGACTGGAAACGGAAAATGTTAGAATTGCTCAATAAATAAGATTCCATTAACGATGCACGCTCAGTAATCTATACTAAACATTCCACGAACCCTCACAGACGTGTCTTACCTGCATGACGGCATAGTAGAGAGTGTGCAGGATTGGAATGATGTGCATGTGGGAGCGTTTTTCATGGATCTACATCAACGAAATTATTTTTTATTATTTTTTTTAAACAAAGGCATTTTGAAGACATAGCTGTCATTTTTTAAATCTGGAGGGGAAACCTTCTTGAGTTTCTTCTCCAACTCAGTGACCAACACGCAGATCAACGAGCTGCTGCACGACGGATCCGTCTCCACCTTCTTCTCCAGATTCCATCGCAGCCATCCTGTACAGCAGGTTTATTTTATATATATATATATATATCATCTTCGTCATTGAAATGAAATCAATCATCAATTTAAAAGAAATAATGAAGTATAATGCTTTTGGTTTTGATTTTTGATTTTTTTTGCTACCTTTCTGCGAGGCACATCGGCTTTTCATCTCTTTGAGAAGATGCTTGAGGTCGCAGTGCAGGATGCTCTGCTCAGCTAAGAATAAAATCAATGTCACACACGTTACTGTGATTCGACAAATAGGAAAAAAAATTGAAAAGATTTAAAAAAAAAAGGCTCACCTGTGAGATCCCCCATGTTCTGTGATCTCAGCTGATGCTGTTGCTGTGGTGAAAGTCCAGCAGGGAGTCGTTGGCTTGTTTACGTCCCAAAACCTGCAAAACTAGAACTGATGAAGGGCGGGGCAGCTTTGGTGTAGAGGGAGAGCCGCGAAAAAAAAAGGGCCCTCACAACCTAGAGGGGCCACGTTGGGGCCATGCACTTCCACCCCTAGGATATTATAAGCCCCATCCTTTAATGAACCCACTGTAGCAACACATTTCCTAATTAAAACTCAACTTCAACTGTGCCCTCACAATGTCTTGCTTGTTTACAACTGTAAAATCAACATCAATCATTTTTGAACATTTGAGATTTTTGTAAATTGACTCACCAGTTGCCACACCCTACTCGATGTTAATGTGTCAACCAGCCCAAAAAAACGATTTTAACATAGAGAACCAAAACCTCATCTGGTACCTTGCTGTGTACGAAGATTTGGAGTTCCTCGACGAGGTCTGAAAACCAGTAATCCCTACCTTATATTTACACCGTGAAAGTTCAAATGTCGGCAGAAATCCAAAACTTACCGTCTTTTCACAAATAAAAATTCAAAGAAATAAAGGAGAATCTCCACTGCTGCTGCCGTTGACATATCCAACACAGTAAGTGTCAGGAAGTGTTTATTTTTTGGCTTGAAACAGGGTGTGATTAAGTCCTGTTCAGGAATGGCAACAGCAAAAGACAAACAGAGCCGACAGAAAAATGATTTGATCTGATTGTGTGACATATAGAAAAAGACAATCATAGGAAAAAACATTTAAAATGGGAGTTTCTTCTTTTCCAACAATAAATAGCTTATTCTACTACACATTTTCTTTCAAATAGAGGGTTGAGGAGAACTTACACCGGTGTTATCAAGTGATTCCATTTAAAATAATTGTTTGACACACCTTGACGTCAGCTACAGGTCAAACCTGCTATTGACTCTGTGTCTGTGTCTGTAATGTCTCCATTATTTTCTTTTGTACCGTGCAACAATTGCTCCGCTGTGATTTTCAGACACGCCTGATGTGTCATTTGCGCAGTGTTTGACGGTTGTCAGGGATACGAGGCGGAGAAGGAGGTGATGGGGAGGCAGAGCAGGGAGCAGTAGGACGGGTGCAGTGGCTGAACTTTCCCCGGTGACGGTTTGTACGACCTCCAGTCTGAGCTGCTTCCTGGTTTACAGCACAGAGACACGTCACACCTGCACACACAGAAGACTCAGATTAAGTTATAACATATATACCATATCAGAATCAGTCATTTATTTACAGTGTAGTATTAGGGGCTAATCAGTTTTTTTTTTCACTTTTACTGATGTTGTAATTTTTTTATATTTAATAATAATATTAATAATAATATTAATAATTATATTAATAATAATAATATTAATAATAATAATAATAATAATAATAATAATAATAATAATAATAATAATCATAATATAATCATAATAATAAAAAACTTGATGACAGCCTGTGTATACGGCAGAGCCAGTATTTGATTCCTATAACTGAGGTTTTCTCCCCTGATACTGTTTCCTTTGTCATTTTTCATCAATTCTTTTAACAGCAGATTCTATATTTGATGAAGGGAACAATTCAAGTTTATTTTAAATGTATCAAACACAAAATGGCTTTGAATTGACTTTTTGATTCACACTAATAATAATAATAATTAGATTAGATCAATTATTTTGTGTGTGTTTGTGTGTAGTTCTTAGAGATGCCGCTGTGTCGTATACCTGGTCACACTTTGGATGAACTTTTTCTCGTCCTGATCCAGACACACAGCAAACGTCGTGCCGTCTTCTCCACAGCTCACCTGCGCCTTGTCCACCTTCACCTCCGACACTGAGATGTGCTGCCGGAGGAAAGCGTGGAGGGAGAGGTCGCGTGAGGAGGCGTGTTTTGGAAATTGAGACCTGTATGTTGTACTAATGTGTGTAAAACCACTTCACCTGGTTGCTGTACTTTTTAGCCTTGGAGCATGGCTTCTTCTGAACTTCAGTCATTGTCAGCTGCAGACTTTCTATCCTTGAATCTGGATTGATTTGATTTTCTTAGATACCACAGTGCAAATAAACAAAACAGAGAGAGAGAGAGAGAGAGAGAGAGAGAGAGAGAGAGAGAGAGAGAGGGAGTGTGTGTGTGTGTCATCACCATCACATAGATGCTCAGGCTTCCTGCAGGCTTTGTGCAGATTGATGGATGTGCAGACCGTCTCTCTCTGGGTCCATCGACTCCGTCCACTCACAGCCACCTGTAATTGAGAAATTTTTTTATTTTTTATTTTTTCAAAGCTCCGGCTGTGAACATACATATTTGCATTGTCGGAGTTGCAGATGGAAATACCCTGTTGTAGGCGACGCTCAGCGTCAACGGGACAGCCTGGCATTCTTCATCAATTCCAAACCGTTTACTGGCGGCTCCTGTGAGCACAATGCAGTGCGCATGACACTTTTGTTGTGTGTGGGTGCGTGTGCATGTGCGTGTGGGCATGTGTGTGAGTCTCACCCATGGCTTTAACAGCTCGGGTTCCAGCCGAGTGGCCGAGCTCCAGAGAATGAATGAACACCTCCCTCCTCCTCTCTCCTCCGGCCAGAGTCAGCTGGGCAGGGACGGCAGATGCACAGAGTGAGTGTGTGTGTGTGCGTGCGTCTGTGTGTGTGTGTGTGTGTGTCTGTAGTGTCTGACCTCGGCCTGGTAGAGCTGCACCATGACCGGCTGGTCCGCGTGTCTGCAGTAATAAAGCACCAGGTCGGCCAATAGGGAGAGAGGCCTGGCGCTGCCACTCGGCTCTGGGACGTCCCCTTCCTTACGGGCCGTCTGAGTCACAGTCAAAACACACCCACACTTCGAATTCACACGTTCATATCGATGACAAAACCGCCATGGTTAAAAAAGAAAATCTTGCCTACCTGACAGAGGACGTCAGAGGACAGGCTGAGAAGACTGAGCACGTTCCGCTCGTACCAGGGATCCACCATGCCCAACATCTGGGCTATGTGCGTGCTGCTGGGCACCACCAGGAGGTCCATGGGCTCCTGTCAGAGTGAAGGAGTATAAAGAAAAAAAAAATCACTTCACTTTATGTCATTATATCTCGTTTCCTGATGCCAAATATTTCATATTTTAGTCTCTCCACTTCCCCCTCTTTCTCAAGTTATTAAATCTCCACAAATGTATAGATAATAATAGTTTACACATCTATTTTTAAGCCGTGTTGATGATATGATCTCATATAAATATATATCAGATAAGGTAAGATGGTTTTTTTATGGCAAAATATTCTAGGATTTATTTCATCGACAAGACATCCCTCTACAGTGAACTCTTGGACCCTTCACCAACATATTCAAATAATAAATCAAGAATTTTAAAGATTTCATCATTTTTTTCTTTTTTAATTTAGTGTTTAACACTGACAAATGATGGTTTGCTGTTAGACGATGGCCATGAGTTCCGCTCATTCGTGACATAAGTGACCTCTGCAACATCCTCTATAAAGGAAGGCTTCAGAAAGCCTCTCGGCAGTCGTTACGCTTGCTTACGGACAAATTCTTCTTTTTTGGAACGACTTTATCAGCTCAGATGTGACACGTGTTCTCACCACAGATGCAGGAAGTGCATCTTTGGTTGAACTCCTCCTCCTCCTGATGGGTACAAAGTAAAAGCGCAGTTTGCACATCTTGGTCAGCCTGGGACACTTGCTCTCCTTCTGCTGCAGGTGGCTGTAGGCCCGGGCCAGCCGGCCGGCCTCCCTGTCCCCCCCGAACACCACCACTTTGAGCAGGGTGGGCGCCTCGGCCAAGTCGGCCTCGTCGCAGCTCAGGATGGGCCTCCTGCGGACGCACACGTGCTTCTGGGGGGACAGAGGATCCGGCGAGGCGGCGGGTCCCTGCGGAGGCCGGACCTGTTTGGGGTGTCGCCGTGGTAACCCGGTGCTTTGAGAGTCCTTGGCGAAATCACTGGGAGAGCCCATGCTCTGGGCGCGGTGGCAGATGTTTGAGCTGCGGGGGTTTTTGAAGAGCATGGAGAAGCGCTCCACGCCCAACAGGGACCTGGACTTCTTTTTGGGTTTATTCCGGGCTTTAGGCGGACTCTCCGGTCCCGGCTCCTCCAGGGGCGTGTCCTCGCCGATGTCGCTCTCCACGCCGGAGGAGGTGGAGGGCGCGGACCAGCTGGAGGAGAGCGAGTGGCTGGAGAGCGTGGAGTCCCGGGAGGACGAGGACGCCGCGGAGAAGCGGTGGTTGGGAAACTGGAGGTTTCCCTCCAGCTCGTCCTCCTCGTCCACGCTGGGGTCGTTATTGTTTTCCTCTTTTATCTCTGCTTCCAGGAAACAGTCTGCAGGGGAGTCCAGGGCGGAGTCACTGAGGAGGATGTCATTCAGAACATCTGCGCGGAAGAAAAAAATGACACAAAAACAAGTTCAAGAGGAGATTCTTTGATCAACCAATGGTGACGGAATTGAACTCATTACCAAAGTTGTCGTTCTCCCAGGAAGTTGTGTGACATTTGGGCAGAGGCAGCATGAAGGTGTCTGCAGTCCCTAGCGAGAAAAATAAAAGAAATACTTTCAGCCATCACACCTTCATTTACATTTTTAGGTCTAATTCTGGTTTTACCTTCCCTCCCACCAGTGTGCAGAGGGCAGCCGTCGGCCGGAAGCCGTAGGTCTTCTCGGAGCCTCTCCATGCTCTTCGTCAGACGCAGCCTGGCTGTGCTGGAATCTGCAGTGGAAGCTGCTATATCCATGTTCTCCGTCACGGCCTGCAGCAGCAGCTCCAGCTCCTCAGGCTCCTTTGTCTGGAGGGAACAGGAAGCTTTTAGGATGGATCTTAAAAAATAAAAGAAAAAGAAAATCATAGCGGTGCTGATCATTCACCTGCAGCGCGGCGTGAAGCGTCTCCGGCCCGTGTGCGGAGCCCAGGACGGCCTGGAAGCTGTGGAGGAGGAGGGTGGTGGAGACGTCTCTGCCGGAGGAGGAGGAGGAGGTGCCGCTCAGCTGCTCCGAGACAGACTGGACCTCCGGAGGGACGTCGTCATCTGGACTCACCAACAGAACCGTCCTAGTGAAGAGACACACAGATACACACAAACACATATCGAAGATGAGATGGGACAAGATAAAATGAAACAAGAGAAGATAGACTGCATAAATCCAGAAGAAAATCGTTTTTACAAATATGTACAAGAAACACCCACAAAAAAAACTGTACAGTACAGTACAATAAGTAGTACTGTAAACTGTCAGCGTTGTTTGAGTTATTAAATGAACTGACAGTGATTATAAAATTCAAAAATAACTCACATGGTTTTGGAGCTGTGGACGTCAGAGGGAAACCCCTGCTCTGCCCTCACCAGTCTCTGAAATGAAATACCTGTTAAAAAAAAAAAGCAAAGATCATCCTGTGGTCACAGATATACTTAAAGAAATAACAATAATACTAATAATAATGATAACAACAACAACAACAACAACAACAATAATACTACTACTACTACTACTACTACTAATACTACTACTATGACTACAATATGAAGTATTTTATTTCAGTTTTTTTGGTTCTACCTGGGGCTCTGAGCTCCTGCTGGAGGACGCTCAGCAGACGTTTGCTGGCCGAGCAGCACGGCTCGGGCCAGGACAGAAAGCTGTGGAACAGCAGGTAGGCGTCCCACACCACGCCGCAATCCAGAGCCACGTGCGGAACCTGAAAGGGGCACAGAGGGAACCCACTGGCGGGCTTAAAAAAGAAATGGAACGACAGAAAATATTTGGACATTGACATTGATTTGGACAAACACACGCACTCACTTTGAGGAGGGTTGAAGAGAACAAGAGAGCCAGAGGCACCACCAGTTCGTACTGACTCCGCTGAAGCACCTGTAACACAAAGATAAAAAAAAACCTCAACCTTCATTTTCATCACACTCATCGCTGACCAATTCTGGGGAATTTTTTTCAGTTCTCTCAGACCTCCTCGGTTTTTTGCAGTATTTTCTGCAGAAGGATGAGGAAGTTGTGGGAATCACGCTTCACAAGTTCCTCTAGACACCAGCGGTTAACGCACAGCCCAGCTAGACACAACAAAAACAACACATTCAACAACACGCAGGCCATTAGATACACAACCCATATTTGGCAAGAAGCACAAATGATTTCCCCTGCTCTCCACTGTTGCCAAAGTGACGGTGTCATCGTGTTTTTGTCATGAGTAAACTTGCACCAAGCGACAAAAACAACAAACCCCCATGTTGTCTCTCCTCAATCTGTGTGGCACCACTTTCACTTCCCATCTGACGCCACACGATGGACAAAATGTTCCCGGTTGTGACTAAAATGTTCCTACAGTTCACCCAAACCGTTGGTAACGCGGATTTATGTCGAGAACCGAGAAAGAATGTTTGGTGTGAGGTTATTTGCGTTGTTGTTGTCGTTTTTTGGCAGTATCAGTTTTATATTGTGTTACCGTTATAATTAGATATGGGGTTTTTGGGGTCCTACCGTTCCAAAGTTGTTTGTCAGGAGTGTCCAGGCCGAGGTCGCAGAGGCAACGCTCCAGGACGTGCTGGATCCGATCCTCCGTGCACGAGCTCTGCTCCATCTTCTGCTGAGCCACGGACAACGATCACAACACAAACCGACCGGGAAGTCGCCCCCCCCCCCCCAAATAAAAAGACAAGAAGGACCAATATATGTATGTCTATTTGTCTAGAATAATCAAAATCTAAAAGACTCCCTCGCACGGACGGGGGTGAGGACAAGGCGTCCACGGCCACGCCAGTCCGGCCTCCCACTTCCTCCTAGAATCAATGAGTCACAGACGTGGTTGAGTGGACCGGAGGTGAGCAGCTCAGAAACACAACCACAACTTCTACATTTTTCATTGTTAAAAAAACAAAACAAAAAAGTCAGCCACTGACTCCAAACTCCAAATGACTCAAAACTAAAGTGGAAATGGAAAATTAATCTCACCACTCAGGGGACAACTTCCTATCTGATGCTTATTAGCTGTTGGATATTTTAATCATTTATTGCTTATGACTTACATTTCTGAAGTGAAACATAATTAAAGGCCTAAAACCACATTCGGTTCAAAAGCAAACATCAAATATCTGAAATGTGGATGCTACAGATCTAATGAAACCTGAGGTTGGAGCACAGGCGTGTTTGGTGACACCCCACCGCAATTTATTTAAATTAAAAAATTAAGATGAATGATAAATAGATTAAATTTTTATTTTTTTTTATCATATCAGACTACATCATTCTTCTCAATGACCACAGACATTTCCCCCTGGGGGGGTCCTCCTTATGTTTTGGCCTCCTGCAGGATGTCCATGTGCATACGGAAGCCACCGGCTGCGCTATGGAACGTATTAGTGTCAATGTGGGGACAAAAACAGGGGTCACCTGTGCCCATCAAAACAGGAAGTGGCCTCCCGGGACACATGTCATGCAAACGAATGCCCTCTTGAAACTGAATTACATTCCTCCAGAGACGACAATGAGGAAAAACTTCATCTTTACTAGTCATACATATTCAATAAATAACTTTTTTTTTTACTTTTTATCTTTCACATAAAACTATTGCAGATCTCAGCAATCTAATTATAACTGTTTCAATGTATTTTTATACAAAATTGTTCTCCTCCATCTTCTCGCTAGATTTTTTTGCATTCTTCTCCCTGACTAAGTATGTTTTTTTTGTTTTATAATATTATATTTTAATATTTAAATTTTCCAGGTTTAATTAGCTTCTCCACAGACTTTCCTCCACCTCATAACAGCCCATCACTAGAAGCTCCACGAGGTTGGAGTTACCAGGGGGTCGCTGTCTGCATTTAACACTCACAGCCAGATTAGACATTCACATGGAAGAGGAAATCAGAAAGAATAAATGTGTAGGATGTGTACTTAATATAAAGGAGGGCCACAAACACAGGCAGCAGCTCTGTTCACAGCCCCATCGATTGTCTACAGAGGAAGCAGGTGTGGGGGCTTATTGTTCAGCCCTGGCACGAAAACTTTACTGTTAGAGGCAAGGGGTAAAAATAGTCATCTCTGCTGAATCAGATTTGTTTATATATATATATATATGTATATTTTATATGATTATATAGATGATTTCAATGAAGGTTGCTGTTTCAGTTGCACATGTTAAAGTGAAGGAGCGACAAGGGAAGCAAAAACTACAATGACTCTCCTGCACATTTATTATATATATATCTTTCTTTTTTTTTTTACCTACCATTCTACCGCTTTGACACATTTGTGCAGCTATAAGAAGGGGAACAGGAAACACGCAGGGCTTGAATCGCATTTAGTAGTGAGCTCTGGGGAAAGTTGTGTAACACATGTGCCACTAAAGAGAAGATATATGAAATAGCGATGGCTGACGAAACACAAAGAACACACTGCATTGCATGCATTGGAATGTACAAATAGAGAGAAGTCATTCAATGGCTTTATAGAGGAACACACACACACAGATTTATGTCTTACCTTAAACTGCCGTGATCAGTGCCCTAGATCCTCCCTGATTCATCGCACCATCGCTGTGGTAAAAAAAAAAGAAACCTTCCCACTGCACTGAGCGTGCACGCTGCAAAAAAACAAAAAAAACAAAAAAAAAAACAGGAACTGAATGAAGTGGTTTACAATCCACTGATACGCTGATAATCACCATGGGAGGAGTCTCCTGTATGACGGGGCACATCTGACATGAAAACTCACTCATACTCATAAATGTACTTCCCTTTGCGGATACCTAATTATACCTAATTGTGTATTATAATTTCTCCAAAACTGGTTACGGTGCACGTGCATGGTGGGATACACACTGTGCAAGGACAATGAGGCCAGTCATGCAATGGTACACATTGGTACAGATTTTTTGTTTCGATTGATGGTGATATCAGTTTGATCAGCCTCATTCTGTGGTTCATTTCGCAAGACATCCAGTTGCCATAGAAACAAATGTGCATCTCCGGGTTTCCTGTGTCTACAAGCTACAAAATGAAATGTGCACCACATTCATTTATGAATTTGCTTCCTTTTTGTTGTTGTTGTTGTTGTTGATGCAGTCACACTCTTGCACCAGAAGATGTCGCTGCTGCCTCTCCCTCCGCAGAGACACCCGCAAGGCTGGAGACTCCTCCACTCCACCACTCCTCTGGATGCGTGGACCCCCCTTTTCTTTCCTCCTCAGACAGACACAGAGGGAATGGGACAGGCAGAGATAGAGGTGGGCAGAGGTGTGACCGGGTGGACAGACGGAGACAGCTGGGCATCTGCCACGTCTTATTTTGATTTGGGAACTTCAGAGAGAGGGGTTTTGGGGAGGATGCTTGAAGTAGTACAGGGACAGTTTATTTCTCGTGCGTAAAAGGGATAGGTTGCGCTCCCTGATACTCAGTAGTTGTTCTTTCAGGCTGAGGAGTTTATTTGGAGGTGGTGTCCCGGGGGTGGAGTTTTTGCCTTTACCTCGTAAGGACATTTTTCATACACATTTATTCCTGTTTCATGCTCGCGCCAAAGTGCGTCCAAGTTGTTCTCCGTGACAAAAAAAAAATCATCTCTGAGCATCACCTCAATGTGATATTGTTTTTTTTTACTTATAACAGAGATTCTGCCTTTTTCATAATTCCCTGCTATAATTCATTCTCATCATTTGCTCTCCGTTGCATTTCAGCGCAGGAGTCCCGGCGGTGCACGGATTACAATGCAAAGGATTGTGGATCTCTGGGTCCCCGCGGCGGTGGCGCTCTGCGCGCTGAGCGCGGGGGTGCGCGCGGGATACGGGCTCAGCATGTTCGCGGCGCAGTCCTCTCCCCCGGACCCGTGCTACGACGAGAACGGCAACCCCAGGAGATGCATCCCCGACTTCGTCAACTCCGCGTTCGGCAAGGACGTGCGCGTGTCCAGCACGTGCGGCAGCCCCGCGGCCAGGTACTGCGTGGTGACCGAGAAGGGAGAGGAGAGGAGCCGGGACTGCCACACCTGCGACGCCGGGGACCCCAAGAAGTCCCACCCGCCGGCGTACCTGACGGACCTCAACAACCCGCACAACCTGACCTGCTGGCAGTCCGAGAACTACGTGCAGTACCCGCAGAACCTCAGCCTCACGCTGTCCCTGGGCAAGAAGTTCGAGGTGACCTACGTCAGCCTGCAGTTCTGCTCCCCCAGACCCGAGTCCATGGCCATCTACAAGTCCATGGACTACGGCAAATCCTGGGTGCCCTTCCAGTTCTACTCCACGCAGTGCAAGAAGATGTACAACCGGCAGAGCAAGGCCGCCATCACCAAGCAGAACGAGCAGGAGGCCATCTGCACCGACTCCCACACGGACATGCACCCGCTCAGCGGCGGGCTCATCGCCTTCAGCACGCTGGACGGGAGGCCGTCGGCGCACGACTTCGACAACTCCCCGGTGCTGCAGGACTGGGTGACGGCCACCGACATCAAGGTGATCTTCAGCCGGCTGCACACCTTCGGGGACGAGAACGAGGACGACTCGGAGCTGGCGCGCGACTCCTACTTTTACGCGGTGTCGGACCTGCAGGTCGGGGGGCGCTGCAAGTGCAACGGACACGCGTCCAAGTGCGTCAAGGACCGCGACGGGAACCTGGTGTGCGAGTGCAAGCACAACACGGCGGGACCGGAGTGCGACAGGTGCAAGCCCTTCCACTACGACCGGCCCTGGCAGCGCGCCACGGCCCGGGAGGCCAACGAGTGTGTCGGTGAGTAATCCGGCGTGTTGCGGAGCAGTTCGTAAGAATGCCTTTGCCGCTTTTTATCGTCGCGTTCACGTCGTGGGTGCCGTTTGATGTGAGCCGGTTTTCTTCTCACGTGGTTCCACTTTTACGCAGCGAAATTACGCACCCGCAACAGCGGTACATGTGAATTGAATATGTCCACATTTTACCCGCCGAAGACATGATCATAAATACATTGTATTTTTTTTTTTCATTTTTGTAAACACGTGATGATCTCACTTTAAATGATAATGCATGTGCAGAGAGAATGTCCATTTTGGGAAACAAAATATTGTAGGCTTGTAGCTTATTATTATAATTCCAAATTGGTCAAAAAGTAGCGTGGGCCAGGCAAAGGTAGAATGCAGGCCTTAATAAACGGCAGGTCGTTTAAAATGACAATGATATAACAGAAGCTGGAGGACATATTCATCCAAATAGAAAAAAGGCCAAATAAGTGTTATTCCTCCTTGTTTTCTGATTGGTTTCTCAGTGACAGTGTGTACTTTGCATTTTGCCCAGCGCTTGATTCATTTTTCGTTTATCAACGTCCACAAGAAATTCCTGAGTAGCAAAACAAAAAAAAAAGAAAAAAAAAGAAAGGGGGCAGGAAGTCATTTCGGCAAAACAAAGTGCGCCTGTTCCAAAGCCTGATTGCGTTGTGACCTGCGTTTCCGACTGTAGTAGCAGCTCTTTGATAGGAAAGGAAAGTGCAGAGATAGACTGCAGGGGCGTGTTGTGTTTCCATAAGCAGGTGCTATTACAGATTGGATGGGCGATTAGGGCGGTTTTATTGACATTTTTGGCACGTCGAGTATAAACTGCCACTTTAGAGCCAGTGAAACCATTCAGGGAGCAGGACAAAGCGGGAGGACATTGGGAGCCAGATCTGAGTTTTAATGGTGGCGGTGGCAGCAGCAGCAGCAGCAGCAGCAGCAGCAGCAGCCGCCTGTGTCTTTGCTGTGATGCTGGGGGGCTTACACGCACCCCCACCCCACCAGGGAGGGCAAACCTGGAAAGTGAACAAGTTCCAACAGTGCCATGGTTTGCTCAACCAAACGGAACAAGTGAACAAGTTGTTCCCCTTGGCCTCCGCCTTTCGAAACCCGGCATGTGGAGTGTATTTCACTAAAACAAAAGCTTGTCGCCGGTGGCATCCATCTCGCTGTCAGGGCCCCCCCCCCCCCCCCCCCCCCCCCCCACCCACCCACCTCTCTGTGTGAGCGGTGTCATCAGAATCTCGCTGTCAGGGCCCCCCCCCCCCGCCCTAACCACCCGACCCACCCACCTCTCTGTGTGAGCGGTGTCATCAGATAAAAAAAAGAATGTCTTCCAAAGTGTAAGGGTAATAAGGGTGGCCTTACCGTGAGAGAAGAAGAAGAACCAGAGGGTGGAGATGATGGGGTCTACATGGCCTGGCAGAGGTGATGGAGGGGGGGGGGGTGGGGGTGGGTCGCCCTCTGTGGTGTCTGATGGATGTCCCTCTCCCCGGGTTGTTGTCAGAGACCTGCAAGGTAAAAGGCCCAGATAAGGAGTTCAATGATGACAAATCCCAAAAAAGGAATACATCCCAATAGATCAAAGAGAGATTTTTTTTGTGTGTGTCCATTAGTGTCTGATGTGAACGGAGTGTGTGTCCTCACACACATGTGCGTGTCCACTTGTGTCCGTTTGTCTCCTCATCTGCCCACAGCTGTTGGCAAATATTTCGCTTTTTATTTGGCGTGATATGCCTTTTATTTCCTGCCAAAAACCACAACTTGGGTTGTTGTCAGAGACCTGCAAGGTAAAAGGCCCAGATAAGGAGTTCAATGACTACAAATCCAAAAAAAGGTATACATCCCAATAGATCAAAGAGAGATTTTTTTTGTGTGTGTCTATTAGTGTCTGCTGTGAACGGAGTGTGTGTCCTCACACACATGTGCGTGTCCACTTGTGTCCGTTTGTCTCCTCATCTGCCCACAGCTGTTGGCAAATATTTCGCTTTTTATTTGGCGTGATATGCCTTTTATTTCCTGCCAAAAACCACAACTTTGAATGTTCACGCACATTTGACACTTATTGAACAAATGTGCCTCCCTACTCACACGTATTCTGAAACATGCACCAACAAAAGAAACTTTTAATACATTAGTGTTTGACCGTGACGCCGTCAAGGAATGAAAAAGGTGGAGAAACACACACACACACTCGCGCGCACACGCACACGCCAACACGTGGGAGCCACGTCAGGCTCTCCGGGCAGCTGCTTCGTATTCTTTGCGTGTTTCGGCGTGGCGCTGACCCCTGACAGTCGAGCCCCCCCACGCTCCTCTCCGGCCCGCCTGACTGATGGGCTGTGAAGGGAACTGTGGGAAACTCGCTTCTCGCCAAGTGGGTTTTGAGGCGGGTTGGAAGTGGCATGGCCTCGGTCACTCATACGTGTCATTATTTATTTATTTTTTTGCACTTGTCCAATGACCGACATCATTGTTTGTTGCTGAAGTCCTATTTTTAATGTAAAAAAAAAAAAAAAAAAAAAATTGAGGGAGAGATGAATCATTTCAAGCCATTTTCTCTCTCGTGGGACACAAAATCTGTGCGTCTCTGTCCGTCTCCTGTTTTTGTTTTTTTTGTGCTCTGCCCTCAGTATTTGATATTTATTAAACCTGCACAGAAATCTGGGCGAGCCGACACCTTTGCCACCCACAGGCTGAATTAGGGCATGATGGCATCGATGGCCCTTCTGGCTCTGCTCCCAGTCTGTGCAGCAGCCCATGCTGGTACTCTGGTGTCTCTGTGCAACAGCTCTAAATATATAGAGAAAGACGAGAGTGTAAAAAAAAAAAAAAAAAAAAGAAATTGTGGAGTGAGATTTGAGAGGGAAAACATACAAAACGTTTGTATGTTGAAATCAGTGCAACAGATGTTTTATGGTTGGATAATGAGCCCTGTCAGATTAAATCAGTTACCCTCCGCCAGGACCACCACTTTCACCGTGTTCAAGTGAATTTAAAAATGATTTAAATGGTGGTTTTAATTGGTTACTCAAGGGTAGCAGTTACAAGTGAACAATTTATTTTAGTTTTCAGAGTTTGTCAGGTCAAATGTATACTATTTATACTTGACTCAACTTTGGAATGTTGATTCTTTTTTTTTTTAAAGCCACAACCTGTTGTATCCAGGAATTTGACACCTATGGACATATATATTTTAGATTTTTTTTTATGATATATATTTTTTCAAATGAAACCACTCAACTGCCTTTAGAGAACAGCAGAGGGAGAGGAAATGCTGGTGCATGCAGGAGGAAGCCAGGCCCCTTCATGGACAAGGACTCCCCATTTACCATGGTGTGTTTACCAGAACCATGAAGATCAGCTGTACAATTCAGGCCTCAGTGATTTAAATCTCAAGATGCTTTTTGGCAGAAAGCCGTCTTTGTCCGCGTGGCCGACTGGGACCATTGACACCGTCTCCGCTGACGGTGACCGTGTTGCCAATCTCCCCCGGGGGGGGGGTTGCCAGGTTAGGCCGGGCCAGGGCCTGCTCACCATCTGGGTCTCATTTCAGCTCCGCGGCAGCAGCCCATGTGACAGGCAAGAAGAATGTCCGTAAAGCATGATGTCACAGATTTTCTTGTAATAGAAGTTTCACTGTCTCGCCTATACATGCGTACATAAAGATATATATATATATATATATATATGGATATACAGAGGGGGTCCATATGTAAGTATGAGACCACTTTCCCCATTCGCTTTACTGGTGTCAGACATTTGGAATCTACTGTATATAGATATATATATTTATCTATATATATATAGATATATATATATATATGTATACACACTGTATATACAGTGCATATTATATTCAATTGTGTATATTCAATGATACAGTAATGAAAACGGGCTGCATTTGCAAAGTTAATGAGTCATAACCCATATTTACAGGAGGATAAAGGAGCTTTGGTATTGATTCCACCTCATGTGCATTTTAAATGTAGGAATATAAGAAAAAGTGGAAAAGAAAAAAAAAAGTCAAGCGTGTAACTTTAAAGTTCACAGAGGCTTCACGCATTGCACGGCCAATCCTCAGCAGCTACACAGGTTTTGACCTCTGACCTCGGGCGAAGAGAATGTTCTCGTTTGGAGGGGAACAACATACGATCAACAAATACGCCGACGTTCAGTAGTAAAAATGAAAAACAGACTGGCCGCATAGGAAAAAAAAAAAAAAAGGCTGAAAAACAATGAAAACAAACAAATGCGATGCTGAGCGTCTCGCTCACGTTGTGGGCTTGTTTGTTTGGATTCACATTAGTCACCGCGGTGGTAGCTTATTTTCCACAACACAATATAACTGCATGACCATCATCAGATGTGCTGGGCAGAATATTCTCGACAAGGCCAAGAGCTGAACACAAATATACAAATTGCATTTCATATAAATGGAAATTGTAGCTGAAGTAAAAATGTTGAGAAAAAAAAAAAAAAAACAGGGTGAAAATCTGGAGTGATTAATAGCAACCAGGTGGGTTGCAGGTGAGGAAAGATTCAGGAGCATTTTTTTGGCACATCGGAGCAATGTGGAATTTTCAGAGACCCTTGAAAAAGAGCCCAGAGCCCGTTAGATGGACGGACGGGTCCCAGTCATCCAGAACATTCCGCCGCTCGGGGTCACCCAGGGAGAAATTCAAACAGTCTGACCTGTGGCAGTTTGAAAAAATAATAATAATAATAATAATAATTTCACAAATCAAAGCGGAAAATCAAATGTGAAGCAGACTCACATGTGCTTCTCGGACAAACACGGAGAGGCTGTGACTTTATTACGACAGCTGGCCAACCTGCCACAGAGAGCTGGAAGACGGACTTCATGGAAACTGTGACGGGGGGACTATTGTCACACGCACGGACTGGAGTTTTTTTTTTTTTTTTTTTTTTTTTTTTCCTGCCACGAACGGTTCTGCAACTCTGTCACAGTCCCAAGTTGCTCCAAGGTTTTTGAGCCTGGGTGTGACATCATAGCACCGAGCCCTCTGTTGCACTTCATGTTGACAGGGATGAATTCAATTATATTTGATTTCATTGTTCAACTGGAGAGTGGAATTCTTCGGGGGTGGCATATTCATGAATTTAGTAATTTTTTTTTACTTTTGTTCAAAAGCTAGCAAGGTCCTCCACAGAGTTATTATTACTCTTGTTCACTTTGCTTCATTTATGGCAAAATTATGATATGATGGAATATTATAGAAACACTTTGGGATCACAGCTGGTATGTGGAAAAAAGAAAAAAAAAATCCATCAAAATCCAAAATTGATGTCATCACATCACTATATCATACTTTCATTTTTTATGATAAAAAAAAAAAAAAAAAAATCTGGATAAACGACACATGTCTCCCTTCCCGCTGTATTACAAAAAGGGGTGCGTAATACTTTCAAGCAATTCATGTGCTAAAGCGTGCATGCGTAAAGTGTTGCGCAACAGGACTAAAAAGCCGCGATGAAGTGACGGTTGGTCTTGCTCAATGTTATTCACACGCTGTGATTGCATGTCCAAAAAAAAAAACAACTTTAACTTGGTCACGGTTGCACACGCAGAACAATACGTCTCAAACTGGACTGGCAACATAAACTCTGAAGTGGCTTGGGTGAATCTTTTTTTTTTTTTTTTTTTTTTTTTGTGCACAGCCATGTTTTTTTTTCTGTGCACAGCCATGAAACAAATCTGAGAAAGAAAAAAAAAAAACGAAACCATCCAGTGTCCTCTGGGTAAAGGCTGCATGTTTTTGAGGATTTTGTTTTGTTGAGCTCATAATTCAAGACAGACAAGCACGTTCCCGAGCCAGGGAAAAGGTTTCACTCAGGCCTTTTTAAGAGCACACTGAAAGATCGCCCTGGGCTGCGTGGTGGACGGCAGCTCCGGAGAGGTGACTCAATGTTTTCGGAGGAGTGAATTGGCTTTGATTGAACGTTCGCGTCCTTCATGCACGGGCTGTCGGACATGAGGGGGTGACGGCTGATCAGCATGGAAGACAGGTAGCACACCACGGGAGGCTTTTTTTTTTTTTTTTTTTGTTCCAGTACATACACACCAGGGTATTTCATTTTTGTCAAAACAAATAAAAAATACATTTAAATAAAAGCTGATTTTTCTATGTACAGACAGATATTAACAGAAACCCCCAGTGACGAGAAAATGATGCGCATTTAAAAACACCGTTTTTTAAAAATGGATTTCAATGCTCATCTGTGTCCACAAAACGGGGACGTCCAGGGCGGCATCAGGACCACCTAGTGCGTGCACATCCAGCCCCTCTGAGGGGAGGGGGGAAATGAGTAATGGGCCAGGCGCGTGACACGCTCCGCGGCCCCGGCTTCACGCCCTCAGCCAGCTCCCCCTGCTGCGCCGCCACCCGACACAACCAGCCACTGGGACACGGCCTCCCATACGCCCACACACACAACACACAGCCTCGGTGTCACTCACCCGCCTCACCCCCTCTGTGCCCCCCCCCCCCCCCAACACAACACACACCCGAAAAAAAAAACGCATTAAGAAACTCTGCAGCAGAGGCCTAAGCCTCTTTGGCTGCTACCATCCTCCCCGCTGTGCCCTGTGGACACAGCCGTCTTTTTAACTGAGCCACAAAGACAACAACGGACAACTCCATCAATTACGGCCCAATTACATTTTAATCCTCGTCACCACGACACTTCCAGCATGTTGGGAATTTTCACAAACACGGTAGCACGGCGCCCTATGGGCTTCGTGCGACATTTTGCAAAATGAAATGGGACGCCACATGCGTCGGCCCCCGCTGCTCTTTTTTCATTGGCTGCCCCTTTTTGTGCAGAGCAATTGAACGCCAACCAAGCGTGGACATAATAAGTCCCGTCTTGAACCAGGGAGTTGTTGGTTCCTGTTTCATATTTAATTTTTCCCTGCTAAATCTGCGCTGGCCTGCTGCGTAATGGATTTGTAGGTCCTCCTGTGCTCTGCATCCATCTCTCTCTCTCTCTCTCTCTCTCTCTCTCTCGGGACCCATTCTTCTCTCGGCGCGGATGAGGAACCACTTATTGGGTCTGAGCGGATACGCGGCATGATAGATCGGGCAGCGGCGGACACCGAGCACCAGACACCGGTCCCTACATGAATATAAATTTTCCCAGAGAGAAACCTGGGGATCCATCAATTGCAAATCCTCCCAGTGCACGCTGTGTTTGTGATTGAGGTGGATGTCCTGGTCAGACTGGGAGCTCAGGCCCCCCCTGGGATTAAGCCTCCTCTCAGCACATACCGTAACTCCTCTGGAACGGCGTGCGCAGGCCGGCAGACGGGTTCCCGTCGCCATCTCTCGCCCCCGGGGCCGCCGCGGGTGACTCACAATGACTCACGGCAACTTCGCGCGCTCGCACCGAAAAAAACCCAACACCAAGACACTTCATTCCGGTCCCCACCGGCTCTGAGACCAAAGCCAGCTCCCTCCATCGCAGGAAACCCCCTCGGAAGCCGCGGTGTGCCATGTAGACTCTCCCAGCTCCTAACGTGCACTCCTGTGTGTGTGTGTGTGTGTGTGGTGTGGTTTATTTACACAGATAGCGAGGCTCAATTCTCATGATTGTAAGTCGGAGATAAGACGCTGTATCTGGTTCCCACTCAGACCGGCAGCTGGGAAAAAAAAAAAGAGGAAAAAAAGGATGAGCTCAGAGCGGGGTCGGCCCACAGCGCCTGGGCTGCGTGGCTGCAGGTTTTTATGTTCCACCAGATCTGGAAAAAAAACACGAAACAATGGAGCTGTCACGCTGAGCAGAGGTGGCGACCATGCTCTGCTCAGGATTTCACTTGACAAATAGGCACAATTACAAACGGCAGCGTAATCCTAAATATCCTTTCAGCATGTCTGATTGATTTGGCCAAACCGTGGTTTAATGCTGCAGATATAGAAAAAATTGTGAGAGTGCAACCACTCAATCATTTGGCTTCAGCGGTTTTCCATGTGCAAATACGAAAATGGGAACATCTTAAATTGCTATTTCAAAAGGATGCAGAGCGATAGGACCAACATTTATTTTTTTTCGAAAATATAAAAAAATATTAAAAATTAAAGGGGCGGCAAATTTCGTTTTGCATTTCCACTAAAGGGTTTCGAGTGAGAGATTAAAAAAAAGTAAGTGAATGAGGTCAGAGGTCAGGGGTTCACTGGGCTCAGGAAGCACCAAGCCTTTTCCTCCCCGGCGTGCGGGCAGAACATATTGTGGGAGAAAAAAACGAAGCCGGCAGTAAGAAGAAGAAAAAAAAAAACTTCCCAATGACCTCTCGGTGTGTTCATGAAAACCATTATCGACTTTCTTTTTCCCATCCGGAGATTGGAAATATAATATTGAAGGGCGAGTTCTTTGGATTTCTGGCATGAAGTGAGTTACAAAGCAGCTCAGTTTACCCATGAATGAAAAAAAAATAAAATAAATAAAAAATACTTCTTGGCTCATTTGAACTATAGGGTTAAAAGTTTTGATGCAGTCTGATGCGGGGGGAGAGATATTTTTGACACGGTGGGATGTGGTGGGTTATAAATAGACCCTTGGAGAAAAGTGCAAAGAGAGAAAAAAAAAAAAAAAAAAACAATAAACATGCCAGAGGAATGATGGATTGTCACCTCAAGTTTATGATTTACAGCCGCTGCTGGCCTCCATCTCCTTTATTCCCCTCTGCGCCGGAGAACACGGGCGGAGGAGCCCGCGTGCCAGAGTGTTAAAATAACCTCTCTGCTCTGTGGGAAAGATTTGGACCTCGGCCCAACACAGACCCCCCGCCCCCGTTTCCACGTTTAACACGGGGTTTGGTCTGGAGAGCGTCCATCCCGAAACCACCAGCACAATTAGACTTTGCGTTCGTGTGATGTCGGGTGAACTGAAAAAAAAAAAAAAACTGCGAGCTGCCAACCGGGGAAACATTACAGTTTGGATCATGAGGTGATTTTTAATGGAGGAACATGGAAACCAAAATCGCTGTTGTCCAAAAACCTCACGTAAGACAAAGATTTCAAATTGTACAGTCGTTTTCCAATTTTAAAATTAGGAACTAAATGGATATGATGCCACTCGGGATTATTTTGATTGATATTTATTTATTATTATTTTTAATAATAATAAAAAGGATCTATAAATATATATTCTAAATAATGAAATTAAAGTCTAAAATGGTGAAAAAATGAAAACCACTACAGGGCTGTGGGGGTAGATCTGGATTTATTTTTTTTATTTTTTTTAAGGGCGGAAATGACTTCATGTTGGTATCGATGCACTCCACCTCTCCACGTACAGCTAGAACTTCCTGTAGGAACACAAGAGAATTTGCTTGTAGAGCTTAATGACCGTGGACCTTTTTTTCGTCACCTCTCCCATAGCCGGGAGGAAATAAAGCCGAGGAAGGAAAGGAGCAGCTCCCCTTCCATTCCTGCGTTTCCACACCTTCGCTGTGAGAGCAGATAGCCAACACACACACACACACACACACGCATCAGACCTTCGCTTTTATGAGATTATTACTCCGGAGAATATTTTAGCAATAACCACAGCAGGCATTGACTTAATTACCAAGTTGCATGTCTTTTTAAGCACGCACACACACACACACACACAAACCGACAAACACGCACACACACCCGCAGAAAAAGGAAGTATTTCCCAGTCAACGCCCCACACTCCTGCCAACCATTCACAGCAGGATATTCCTTCACCAATCCATTAGCTCCAGGCTCTTTAATTGGTTATTTTTAAGCCCAGGCTTGTTTCCTGCCGTGGAGACCCAGCTCACGTCTGACGAAGTGACTCCATTCCAGATCTGGCCCTGATTTTACACTTTAAACACAGGAGCTGGGTTGCGGGTGGTGGATCAGGCCGTGAGAACAGCCACCACAGCTTAAAAAAAAAAAAAAATCCTTTTTGTGTAATTTTATTTATTTTTCTTGTCATTTCTTTTCACGGCACCGCTGCTTTGATCGACAAATGTAAAGTAAAAAAAAAAAAAGACAAGTGTTTGATAGAAAACGGGCGACGCGCAACAAAGATCCCAGACCAGACGAGTCGCAATTACACGCCATACGTTTCCAGCCGAGCGCACCGGCAGTCCGCCCACCACCCGCCTCCCCTGGCCCGCTTCCAGCACCACGAGAGCGCAATAAATGGTTCTGTGATACGCCGGGGCCATTATGCATTATTATTCATAAGAGAGCACGTGTGGTCATTGGCATCAGCTCGCCGCCGCTCTTGAAGGGGAGTGAATTTGAGATTTGGTCATGGCTGATTACACACGGACAAAATGTGGCAGAATCTCAAGCCTTTTTTTTTTTTTTTTTTCTCATGCTGTAGAAAGAGCTCATGGTCCTGATCAAACACGGCTCAGGAACTATACACGCTTTAATTGGCGGTGGGGTATAACATTATCATTTTTTGATTAAATGGTCACATCACCGTGACCCACACACATTACGGCCGGCTCATCTTAAATGGCCAGTGGCCCATGGCATTACCTTCTAAAATACAGGGCACATGTGAAGAAGCCTGGAGAGCTACCAGAGCCGCGCTGACTTTGGTGGCTGTTTGTGTTGATGCGGTGCCCCCCATCCTTCACCCCCCCCACCTCCTCTGCGAATGGGGGGGGGGCCCATTCGCCAGGCAACCAAAACGGTTTATGAGCAGTAACTCGCACAAAAGTACGGGGCGGGCTGATTGCGCTGCTAATTGAGCCCCACCACAGATCACAGGGCTGCGCTCGTAAAAGAATGGGAACGCCCCCCCCCCCCCCCGACATCGGCGCACGCTCCCCCCCCCCCCGTGACATCGGCGCACGCTGCATGGTGCGAAAAAGAAAAGGCCACAGAGAGAGAGGGTGGTTGGTAAAGAGGTTATTCTGCAGGGGACAGAGTCAGGTGGAAACCACACACACACACACACACACACACACACACACACACACACACACACACACACACACACACACACACACACACACACACACACACACACACAAATAATTAAAAATATATATAGAAATTGGAACGTAGCAGTAGTCTGGAAAACATTTGAAATGCCATATAATTCACTGTTAAAAAAAAACAAAAAAACAATCCCAACAACAATCTTGTTTATTGGGAACACCCACTGGCAAAATTCTTTGGAGGTCAGAGGTCAAACTTAACCACAGATGCTCGTTTAGAGCTGATGGGTATTTAGGGGCCTTTAAGGACGCGGGGGGCCGGGGGGGGCGATGCGACATAGTACAAGTGCTTGACCTCTAGTTGTGCGTTTCACCTGGATTCTCCATATGTGGTGGAATCATTTGTCAGACATTTTGTTTTTATCTATATGATTACATTTCCAGTTTGTTGTCCTATTTGAAGATTTTAACAAAACATACGAAGGGTTTCCGTTCAAATTGAAATGGAAAGCCAAAAAATGCTATGTGTCTTTAAAAAGGGATTTAATCATGGGGTTTGCCAACGTTAATCCTAATATCGTCCAAAACGACTTCACCGCATATTTTAACAATGATAAGATGAGTTTATACAACCCCGGCGAAAAGGAACGTGCCGAGGCCTGGCTGAAGTGGGAGAAGTGGAGATGGCTTCAGATAGCTAATGGAGAGCACAATTCATTGGCTTCAGCTTCTGCCTCTTTTCATCTCTTATCTGGTTGGGCAGCTCCCTCGGAGGTCAAAGGTGAGCTGAGTGATCCTCTGTGTGTGTGTGTGTGTGGTGGTGGCGGCGGCCCCCGGCGGACACACAACTCCCCACGGGGAGCAGAGGCGCTGCTGGCAAATTGGCCATGATGGCGTCGTCAGCCCGATAAACATCTGTCCCGGCAGATGTGGCCTCCACTCTTTGGGATCCTGAAGTAGACGCCGGTTGTTTTTACGGAGTTTTTCTGGGTTTTGAAAGTTGATGTGATGTGATTTTTTTCCAGCGCAGATACAGGTGCGGCATATTCCTCCAATCTGCGGCTCGTTAAAAACCACGTTCTCTCTTTTGAACTCGTCCAAAGGAAAACAAATCTTTCATTTTCCTCATATTGTCAGCCGCCGGCCGAGGTCATTGTGAGATATAAATCTCCCCCCGTAGCAGCTCCAATTGTTTTTTTTTTCCTTTGCACTGTTTACATTTTTTTATTATTATTTTTTTTTTTGGCCTGCAGTGAAATCATCAAAAGCCGTCGGTAAGCTCGTAAAAGCGTTCATCATCTGGAGAGCCTGTTGCCGGAGTCTTTGTTGTCGCCCTCGCCCTGGTCGGAAATCACAGCTGCGGCAGCGACGTGTGATTGAATTATTATTATTTTTTTTTTTTTACGATGGGGAAACGTGCGTCTGGTGGAGGCCGGGCCGCGGGGGGAAAAGCAGATGCGTGTGCGTGGCAATATTGGCTCCATAAAGATCCGTCTCGGCGCAGGTTGTCAGAGCCCGGGCGGCCGAAGCCACTCCTCCAATAAATCTGAATTTACGACCATGGATTTTTTGAACCTAGTATTTGGGGAGATGACGATGGATTTTTTTGGGCCTCCAACTTTTGTAACGTTGTACTGGTGCCATCTATTTGGATGCTGCACAATGTGATGAGTGACATATAAGTCATGGCCGGATAATGGCGGCCACGTAACTACCTCCAGAGCCTGAAGCGTCACGGCTGACTTCATGGTGGCTTTATTAGGCGGACTGAGTTCCAGCTTCAGGCCCCCCCAAAAAAAAAGATTTTAGCTGTGACTTCATCCACCGAGGCTGACACGTTTCATTTATTGCCAAATCCTCCGATTGCAACCAATTAATCACTTGTCTAATTACCCACTACTGCCTCCTACGGTTACGTACAAAAACGTGAAGAAAATGATGTAACTATTGGTATTTCGCTTTAATTGATGGTGGAATCATTTCTCTTATAATAATGGTATACACTCAACATATAACGACATACACGATTTTCTATATATATATATATATTTTCCATTTAAAAAAAAAATCTTCATGAGACGTTATGACTCTTGAAAATAAATAAAAGGACCTCAAGTGTAAAAATGCTTGCCTTACTTCACTGCGCAGGGTTTTCGATTTCAAGTGTTACCTACGTTTTAAAAATACAGCTCAATAAAAAGCACATATAGGCCACTTCATGTATATATATATACTGTATATATATATATATATATATCGATGAACTCTTGCGAAACATCGCCCACAAAGGCGGCACGCAGGTGTTACGCAAGCGCAAGCATTGTATAAGCCCCGCGAGCTTCTGCTGTCAGACCTCGGAATCCATTTTTTATTGGATGCGAAACTTCAGCGGCACACAGGAGAGCGAGGCCGGCGGAGATGTCCATGAAAAATGCGAGAAACCCCCCCCCCCCCCCCCCCCCCCACCCCCCCCCCCCCCCCCCCCCCCCCACCCCCCCTAAAATCTGCTCCTTCAACAAACACATCACCACCCTCCCCATCATCACACTGTCTAACATTCACAACATCAAACACAGGTAGTGTGCCTGTGTGCGCGTGTGTCCAAAAGCACTAAACCAACTGTTGTCATGAAAATATGGCCGTGTAATCTTTTAAGGGCCAAATATTGTCTCCTGCTGTTTGATTTGGCGCACGCACGTCGTCAGCTCGTGATACGAGTGTCTGTGCGGGATTACGGGCAGCCAGGGAGTAATTGGTCCTGGGTAAACAACGATTGTGCAAAGAATTCCATCTTTCTCCATCTCGCTCCGAAAGAGGCGGTGCATTCTTTGCAGTGCAGATCACACACGCACGCACAAACAGTCAAAGGCTGTGCGATACACACACACACGCACACACACACACACACACGTTGTACGGTTGAACCTCCTGACGCGTGTGGACAGGGCGAATTCTTCAAACCAGCCGTTCACCACATTTCATCCTGAGATGGTGGTGTTCAGATGGCTGAAGAAGCACTTCCACACAGCGAGCGGATGGGATGCCTGATTTTCCATCCAATATGCCCACCCACCCACCCACCCAGCCGGCCTGATAGATGCCACTTGAACATAAATAGATTGGAATAGCAGCGCTCCAAGTAGGCCCTCGAAACCAAATGAAAGCCGAGCCAGAGAACAGACACCTCGCTGCTCTGGACACACCAAGCAGCTGTTTGCATGTGTTGAATTTTTATGACTTTTTTTCTTCTTTTTTTTCCCAATTCTACCTTTTTTCTGTTGGGTCCAACCAGCTCCGGCTGGCTGTACTTCATGAATACAATTACACACATTGATATGATTGCCAAGCGAACGATACACCAGCAGGTAGATAGGCAGTTGTGGACTGGAATGAAAATGTAAGAAAAAATACAAATAAAATAAGAGATAAATGCTTTCCATAACCAATAGTGTGGATGAAACCCCGTTAATTTAAATCAACGTGAACGCGTCATCAAACAAGAGACGGACCAACAAAAGGTTCTTTGTTGTGTTACCTGTTGCCTTGACTTTTAAATGTGTGTGTGTGTGTGTGTGTGTGTATGAATCCAGTTGTGTGTCAGAGGTGTGACAGAGGCTGTGAAGGTCCAGTGGCCTGCTGCTCTGACCACGGCTTATCAGCACTCAGGCCGTTGTTGGTGGTGCACAGTGAGTGTGTGAGCAGGGGGGGGGGGGACGATACACCAGCAGGTAGATAGGCAGTTGTGGACTGGAATGAAAATGTAAGAAAAAATGAAAATAAAATTAGAGATAAATGCTTTCCATAACCAATAGTGTGGATGAACCAAATCTAATTTAAATCAACGTGAACGCGTCATCAAACAAGAGACGGACCAACAAAAGGTTCTTTGTTGTGTTACCTGTTGCCTTGACTTTTAAATGTGTGTGTGTGTGTGTGTGTGTGTATGAATCCAGTTGTGTGTCAGAGGTGTGACAGAGGCTGTGAAGGTCCAGTGGCCTGCTGCTCTGACCACGGCTTATCAGCACTCAGGCCGTTGTTGGTGGTGCACAGTGAGTGTGTGAGCAGGGGGGGGGCAGGGGGGGGGATGTGTGGCTGAGATAGCACAGCGTTCATTACGAGGACCTGGGGACAGCTGGGCAGATAAGGCTTATTAATCTCCTCACACTCTCACGCACATATAAGAAAACCATTTTTTTTTGTTTCCCAGATTTAGACGGAGAGTTATTAAAACAAAAAAAAAACATCTATTGCCTCTATTGGATTCAAACACAAGATAACAGATGACACTCTGCTTTTTTCTTTCAATACTTTGGCGATATTCAAAAAAGGTACTTTGAAGCGACGCCTCCAGAGTCACAACAAACACGTTTTCATGTTTTAGACGATGAAAGCTGAGTACCAGCATTGTCTTGAACTGAGAGCATTCAATTTCCTATTCATGGAAAAAAAAACAAAAAAAAACAGCACCACTGCATTCCCCCCCACCCCCCCTCACACTTCTGCTAAGTAGTGATAACATCTGGGATGAGAAAGCAGCAAAGTGTCATGAGGGAAATGGAGGGAGGAACACATGTGTGTGTGTGTGTGGGTGTGTGTGTGTTTGTGTGAGAAAGTGAGAGTGTGTGTGTGTGTGTGTGTCTGTGTGTTCAAAGCCGGATGTAGTGAGTGTTGAATCTACCCTGGGAGGGAAGTGAGGAAGATAAGCCATGTGACAGCAGCCAAACACAGCGGTGTGTGTGTGTGTGTGTGTCTGGGAGAGTAGGTGGGTGAGTACGTGCGTGTGTGTATGTGTGACAGTGTGTGTGACGGTACGTATGTTTGTGCATGCATGAGTGTGCGTGTGTGTGTGTGTTGTGTTTGTGCTTGCATGAGTGTCTGTGTGTGTTTGTGTGTGTGTGTGTGTGTCTGGGCCCCTCGTTCTAAAGCAGTATTTCTGAATCCCACCACCTGCCGACTCTGGTCCCTGTGGCCGGTGAGAGCTGTGCGTGCATGATTTAAAACCTCTGGTGATTGTGTAGCATACGTGACGCACTTATGGTGATGACACCGAGACAGACGCTGAGATTACGGAGAGGTGAGGAGCCGCGAATGCTGCCCGCTCTTATCTCAGGCTAATAAATTCATTTCGCAGACAAATCACATTCCACAAAATTGCCGGTTTATTTCTTAATTTGTATTCTAAAACAATCCCGTCGCAAAAAGATCCCGGCAAAGCATGATCAGTGCGTGAGGGATACGAACCCATCGAGGTCAATATTAACGAGTGAAAAAAGCAATGACAATAAATCACAGAACGCACCGGCGCCTCAGACGTGGTGTGGGAGAGCGGAAAAGCATTTTCCTGTCTGACATCAGCGGGGTTCAAAGGTTAAACTGACAAGCAGGTGGCCGAGAGAGAGAGAGAGAGAGAGAGAGAGAGCCTGAACAGGGCCGAGCTACGCCATCTGCTCCAATAACCGGTTTGTCTTTGTGTGAAAAAAGAAAGTTTAGACTCCCTGATTCTTTTTTTGTTTTGTTTTTTACAGTGAATGCATTTCTCTCAGGATGTCAGCTGACTGCAGTTTGGCTCCGGAGCACCACTCTCAATTGGACGAAATATAAACACAGCCAGTTGATTGCATCACTGTCACATAACAAGCGGGAGCTAAGAAAAACAGCGCTGTTGTTCAGCTCCATGACACTTTGGCGTTTTGGTTTCATGGGTGGAAAAAAAAAATTGTTGGGAGGGGGGGCGTTTTTTTATTTTTTTTTCTGGGTCGACAGGGGGGGGGCCGCCGGAGTGAAAACACGAGAATCAGCAAAGGCCGACTTCCGCGGGTTTCCACATAACATAAAAAAAAAAACCCACAGGGGGAAGGATCGAACCTGAGAGCTGAACGCAGCGCTTCACTCCCCGTCTAAACAAACGTGGAGGAGTTGAGGTTGTGGTACTGAGTGTCTTTTTGTGTGTGTGTGTGTGTGTGTGCGCGCAGCCTGCCACTGTAACCTGCACGCCCGTCGCTGCAGATTCAACATGGAGCTCTACAAGCTGTCGGGACGCAGGAGCGGCGGCGTCTGCCTCAACTGTCGCCACAACACGGCCGGACGCCACTGCCACTACTGCAAGGAGGGCTACTACCGGGACATGAGCAAGGCCATCTCCCACCGCAGGGCCTGCAAAGGTAACCGTGGCGCGCGCTGCAGCACTGTACGTTTTATGAATGTAAATGCATGTATAATATACACTTGAGAGATCCTGCGGCCCATGTGCACATTTTCCCCCCCATTCCCAAAAAGGGCCTGTGCGCATTCATGCAAGATATGGTTGAACGCCTTATTTTGGAATTCTCAATATAAATACATTTAAAAATGAACTGCAGAAAACATGCAACACATGAAAAGATATATTTATATTTTGAAAATATTTGTTTTATTTTTGCATTGAAATATTTCATATGTAAATATAATTATTTACATATTTATAAATATTTATATATTTTTTACGATTTAGTTATACAAGTCAGAGCAAAGACTTATATATATATATACTGTATATACATGTAATACACGAGCATTAGTTGCCACACACTTTTTTGTAAGAGAAGTGGTGTGTGTGCATGTTTTACACACACATAACTTCCGCCTGCTGGGTTTCACTCTGGAGGTATTAAAGGAAATTTTGAAGGAACTTTGGAAGAACGCACGCAGCTGCCTGGGTGTCGGTGAAGTGACCCGTGCAGCTCGCAAGACATTTCGGGTTCCTCCCTGGATCCCTGACAAGGAAAACACAACAAACGGAGCAGAGGTGTGATCTGATCCCCACAAGGCAGCGGCGGGAACAACTGGCTAATCTGGCCTCACGCCGCAAACGCGTAAAAAAGCGCACACGCGTGAGCGCCTTCGTCGGGTTTGAGAGCACGCTGCTGAGGATTTACGTGGAGGGGAGACAAAAGCTGAGCTCCTTCTGTCTGTGGCTCCTCTGCGAGAGAAGACCCTGAGCCAACACACTGCTGTCACTCAATCACTTGTCTAAGCACAATATCGCACACAACTCCGTGAGAGATACAGACACACAAAAATATTTTTCTCAGGGTGTGGGTGAATTGTTCCAAATCTTATAGAAGTATGGAGAAGGTGGATTTTTGTTCATGTTTGAGGAGGTGGAGAAAGTCTGTTTAAAAGCGGTTTACATAGAAAAACTATTCAAAAAATGACAAAAAGAAAAAAAAGACAATTTTACCGCTCCACTCGATTACTGCATGGGTGAACAAATTTCCATTCTGACCTCCAACCACGTAATAATGACAAAGGAATGACTCTGGGCACCAACGCGTATCGTGGTTTTTAGCCGCAAGCAGCGCAGAGCTGTGATTGGTTCCTGACCTGGGGCCACGGGATGCCTGGTGCACCACACGGAAACAGCAAAATGATATTTCCTGCACGCCAACGAGAAAAAAAACAAAAAACTCCTCCCCCCACTTCATATGCTCTGACTCAAAATTATAATTTTTTTTTTCAACGATCCTCGTACAATCAGAGATCCCCCCTCAAACTGAGCGCCGGGATCCATTTGCCGCATGTGGCCGTGTTTGTGCTGAACAAAAAAAAAAAAAAAAAAACGACGTCGCAGCGATTCCCTTCAGAGTCGAGAGTTTTTTTATGGGGGGAAAAAAAAAAAAGTATCTTCTGCACATCTCCGGTGGCAGAGTGAAATGCCTCGTGCTTTATTTCCCGGATTAACAACTTCACCCCTCATCAAGCGCAGAGTAAACATGGCTCTTACAGCCCCCCCCCCCTCCCCCTCCTCTTCCTCCTCCTCCTCCTCCTGACAGTTTGTTTTCTTCCCGGTCCCCCCTCGTATGTTCTGCTGCGAGACTTTAACTGGGCCCAGCATGTCTAAAGAGTTGAAGATGCTGCATGGTTCATTGCACAGCGACCCCCCCCCCCCCCCCCCCCTTGCACAGCGACCCCCCACCCCCACCCCCACCCCCCCACCCCCGTACCCCTCAGCAAATACTGGGGCCCCCCACTGCAGGTGGAAAAAATCATTTTTCTCAACTCGTACAAAGGAAATGAATTGAAAATGCAAAATTCAGTCTCCAAACGTGTTCAGTAGCAGTAAAACAAAAATAAAAAAACATACTCTCATCTCTCTATGATGTCAATGTTGGTGAACTCCTGTTATATGACGACAATTTTTTTTATGGTGTCCATAAAAAAAACGAAAGTCTTTCATTTTCACGTAAACAACATCGTCGTATGGAATTATAAGAGGAAATAAAGCATTCATTTGGATTCATTAAATACACTCAAACTGAAAGTAGAAGAAAAATAAAAAGAGTCAGACCTTTGAATGAGCATCTCGTTAGGTTAATGAATCTCCATAAATTTCCTCTCAAAGAAACTCCAACCTCGACCGGACCACTTCAAGCAAAAAAAACATTACAAATAGCTCTGGTTCCTGGTCCATATAACACACGCTGGGCTTCCACTTCAAACACTGGCTTTATGGTAAATGTTTGGCACGGCGAGCGCACACACACAGAACAAATTTCTCACATTTGACTTGCGAGCCTCCCAACGAACAGCTTATGTGGACTTTGAAGTGCGTTCCACGCGGCCATTAATAGGAAACATTATTCAGGCCCTATACGAAAATAGAGCTCTTGTCCAAAAAAAAAAAAAACTTTGCATTTGGGAAGTGAATGTGAAGAGTACACCGAGAATATCTGATCGCAGCTCTGCACAGGTCACAAAAGAAATGCACGCACACGCACTTGATGCACACGGCCGACTGATACTGCGCGGTGTCACACTATAATTAATCCGCTGCTGTACTCGCTTTCCCAGAGCCCAGTGCATAAAGAATCCTCCGGCCGTGATGGGTGGAGTGAAGTGGTGCACTTTGATTTGAGGTTTTCAATGCTGGTGCGAGGCCCAGTTCCCCATCTGGCATGGCCTGGAAGGGAAAAAACGGGGCATTTAGCGCCAACGATGCCTCGCTAGGTTTTTAACGCTCAGATTGTTTGTTTTTTTGTTTTTTTTTTATCAAAAAAATGCAAATTGTACCTAACCTGATGTGGCTGTGCTTTGTGCGCCCCAGCCTGCGATTGCCACCCGGTGGGGGCGGCGGGCAAGACGTGTAACCAGACCACGGGTCAGTGTCCCTGCAAGGACGGAGTGACGGGGATCACCTGCAACCGCTGCGCCAAGGGCTACCAGCAGAGCCGCTCCCCCATCGCCCCCTGCATCAGTGAGACCGCACTTTTATTCATGATTTTTTTTTTTTTTTTTTTTTTTAATGCATGTATTTGTATTCATTATGGAGGGTCAGATTTGCCAGCAAGTTTGTGTTCTTTTGCTAAAAAGAAAAAAAGTGACACATATCTATATATATATATATATATATTCATTATAGGTGACCCGATTATTTGTCTGGTTTGGGGGTTTGATGTAATATAATCAGCCAAGTTCAAAAATCAAGGGTCAAAGTTTAATTTGATGTAAAAAATAAATAAATAATATAAATAAATTTACTTTACTTTTACAACAGCGACCACATCCACTAATTGTCGAGGGAAAGGGGGGCGGGGGGGTTCCATTAAATCAAATGAATTGCAGCCGGGCATCCGTCCAAGTTTACTCAGCCAAAAACCTGCGGCTTGGACACCGAGGTCTCGTCATCTGATAATCACCCCAGGACCAGACCTGAAAAGGGCAGGACACGCATCTGTGGCCGACGCTCCTCTCGTGGTGTTTATTTTTATTCCCTCTGTTCCATTATATTCTGGAGGGATGTTTGGCTGTTTCAAAGCAGCGGCCCTGGGTAAACGGAGCGTTACTGCTCGCCTAACATGGCCCTGTGTGCCTTGAGCAGCGTTAACGGCCCGTCTCACAATAAATCCCCAGAATGAGTCCGGGGGAATGATGGCTGATATGTTTATTGGCTGTATCTGCGGCCTGCAGACTCCCACACACACACACACACACGCGCGCGCGCTCGCAGACGGGGGTCGCTTATAGCGTGATGCTGCAGGTGGCTGGCAGGAGCCGATAAGAGGAGCCGCGCGCAGGGGGGAGGCCACGCACACGCTAACAGTCGTCCACCGTAGTTAGTGGGATGGCCGTTTCTGATAAAGACCCGGTGGAAAATGGGATGCGGTGTCCGTGGTGACGGAGGATCAGATTCCGCAACGACACCTGCCCGAGCAGGATTTCCTTCATTTTGTCTTAGTGAGGTAATGAAGGTGGTGTAAAAACTGGAGGAAATTGGGATTTTTGCCATATGAAATATTTGGGATATTGACCGACCCTGCCAGCTTCGTTTTTTTTTTTTTTTTTTTTAAGGCCGGCGGCTTTGGGCAACTCCCCAAAAAAATCAGGAGGGCACGGGACATGAATCAAAAACTCAAATCCGATGTCAGTTACGAGACCTCCCATTAAATCCATCCCAGGGTGTTTTAATTTTTTGAGACGTGCTCAGGAGACACGGCTCGCTCAAAGAGGAGGAAATGGAGCCTCCATGTTTTCCATCCCATGAACTGTATTTTCTTTCTATTCCTCAGAGATCCCAGTGGCGTCTCCCACAGCCACCTACAGCAGCTACGAGGAGCCGTCAGGTGAGAAACACAGCGGCTTTCGGCACCATAAAACCACTGGCGTATTAAATTCATATTTTCAATGTCTCTCACGCACGCGCACACACACACACACACACACACACACAGGTATATGTATTTCTACATTCATTCACGTATCGCACGTCCCCCCCCCCAAAAAAAAAACAAACCCAAACACACACCACAGCTGATGTGAACTCCAGATTTTTTGGCCAGTGCTCCCCGTGGTCTGCTTGTATTCCCAGCATGCCCTGCAGCCTCCCCAGGGCTGCAGCCCCTAATCTGATTACACGCTTCATTTGCACCAGTTTGTATTTCAATCAAGGCTGGCTGCACCGGCCCTGAAGCCCTGCCCGCGCCTATTGTCCCGACAAGAGTCTCCACATCGGGCCGCTGACACTAGATGTGCCACAGCTGTTGGCTGTTGGGTTTTTTTTTTTGTTTTTTTTACCTGCAGGCTTGAAATCTGTCTTTAGAAGGCCGCTCAGGTCGGCTCTTGGCGTACGTAGTCACCCGGGGAGCCCACAGGCCCCGAGCCGGAGCCCGTTGCCTGGGCTGTGAACTTATTAATTCCCCGTATATCAGAGTGTTGGACCACGGTACAGGCCCCGTGTGAATGGGCCGAGTCATCTCTGATCGGAGTGGCGCCACTGACTTTACCCAGCTTTGTTCTCGCTCCCAGTTTCTGCGGAGGAGTTTTTTTTTTTGTTTTGTTTGGACTCGGGTCAGAAACTCTGCGCCGACACCACCCTCCAAATTAGTGAGCCGTGTGGTGCCCCCCCCGCGGGACGAACGTGGACCCGCTGTGGGACACACACACACAAAGGGGGCGTTTGTCCTCGCAGCGGGAGCCTGGACCTTAATACGAGCGGTGGGTGTAATGGCCCCTGCGGCTGCGATTGCGCCGCAGGGGCCAATGGGCTACGTCAGCTATCAAAGGGGAAGTATGATGAAGGCCCCCCGGGGCCAGGGGGAGATAAAGGGACCCCCCCCCACCCCTCCCGCCCTCAACACTTCATTTACATGGAAATCAGGCGGGCTTGATATGGACTTGTCAAATTCATTTACTTTGGGATTTCCCTTTTTTTTTTTTTCTTCTTCCGCCACCCCAAAAAGCAGCCAGGCGTTCCGCCACAAAATGCTTTTCTCTACATACATGAATTCGATCCTCATCCCACGTCCCGAACCAGCTTCTTTTTTTTTTTTTTTGGTGCAAGAGAGGGAGGAGAGGGGCGTTTTTTTCTTCCTCCATCATTACCCAGGCAACCCTCATTCACCGCGAGTATAATGGGGAAGAAAGGGGAAGACTGGACAGAGGGCTGGAAGAAATAATGAAGTTTGTCCATATTCAGGCGAGCTGAAAGGTCCCCTCTCTCGCTCTCTCAACTGCCCCCTCCTTTCTCTCCAGACTGCCCAGCCCAGCTTTCCCACCCCCCCTCCAGAAAAGGGCGCAGGGCTTATTGGGTGGATGGCGGTGGGGGGGGGGCAATACTTCGAGATGATCTGCTTCCAATTTGTGTCAGTCAGGGGAAAAGTGGAGAGGACAAATGATTTCAATTTTTTCCGTTTGGCCTCTGGTCCCAGCGCCGGCTGCCTCATTACAAAATGGGACGTGGCCATCGATAAGGCCCTTTGTCACGCTGGCCCAGGTACAGGTCCGCCACACATTCATCATACGCGCGGCCGGGAGCTTCTCCCTCCGCAGAGCTTTCTGGAGCATCGGTATTTCTCGCCCCAGGAGGCGGAGATGCTGCAAAAAAGGGAAAAAACCGGGTCCCTGCTCGTTTTTCCGTTGGGTCACGAGCTGATTTCGCCCCCCCCCCCCCCCCCCCCCCCCGTGACCTCCTTTTGTGCAGGCGTGACCTCCGCAGCCCTCGGAGAGACGGCACAATGCATGCCAACAGGACGTAGTGGGGAAAAAAAGCTGGGAGGAGTAGAGTAGACGTATCTGTGGATACTGTGGAGGATCTGTGTAAGCTTTATTTCACAGTGGCACTTTGAAGGCATCTTTAAGACCCCGGGGGCCGCAAATAGCGTAACACCAGGGACCACAGGGGAAGCCCGTCCAGCTGGAGTCTGGCCCGATGACACAGAGGCACACTGATGCTGTTATAAGAGGCGAGATGGCATGTCCTTCTCTAACGCTGACTCTTTCTTTCCGTTTCCCTTTTTTTTTTTTTCTCTCTCTCTCTCTCTCTCTCTCACCGCAGATTGTGAATCCCACTGTAAAGCCTCCAAGGGAAAGATGAAGATCACCATGAAGAAGTACTGTAAAAAAGACTACGGTGAGTGAGTGAGTGAGTGAGCCCAGGAGCGAGATGTTCTCCAAAGTGGATCAATCGCAGGTGTGCACGCCACATTTCCCCTCACCTGCCAATGTGGCCGATTTAATCTCACAGAAGTCTAAGAAATCTTAGTCTCTCTTTTTCCTGCTGTCAAGCGAGCTACCTTTAGCCCGGTCCAGCGAATCATTTCACTTTTGAACAAATATGCCCCCATATAACAACAAAAAAACAATATTTCAGGTCGTCGCACGTAGTGGAGCTGGTTGATTCACCATCTACGACACATTTTATTTTTTATTTTTTTTCCAAACTCGGCTGGTTCATTTGAGCCTGAACTCATTGCGTATTCTTCCGTGTCCTATCTGAGTAACTGGGGAACAGGTGGGCCATAATGAGTTTTATTTCAACCATACTAAAGGGTAAATGTGGTTATTGACTCTTTTATTGACTCCTCTCTCTTCAATTACTCAAATAGGACAGCCCCCCCACTGTTCTTTTTCATCTAAAGTCATTTCAAGTTTAAAAAGTTTTTTTTTTTTTTTTTTTGAAACTCTACGACTTCTCCCACCCGTCCAGCCGGCACATCAACAAGAAAAAGTAAAGTGCGTGTGTGTTTAACCTGCGGTGGAAATGTAGACCCCGTAGACCCTGTAAAAGCCGGCCTCAGGCATTTGGCAAAAAGCTTTCGTGCTTTTAAGAGCGAACCCAGATCTGATCGGAGGAGCCAAAACACACAGCGATCACATTATGTTGTCAAAGGACCCGCCGAACAAGCGATGCAGCCCATATACATCGAACAGTGGCGTGCCAGGTAAATAAATATCATGTTCGACCGTCTACTCAAGTGATTGATGGAAATGTTTGGTAAAACAAACCAACAACTTGGAACAGGATGGAAATCTAGCCCTTTTTAAATGATTCATGATAAAATTCCATTGTCTCTCAAGCCCCCCCCCCCCCCCCCCCCAAAAAAAAACAAAAAAAACATTAAAAGCATGGAAATGTTTGGTAAAACAAACCAACAACTTGGAACAGGATGGAAATCTAGACCTTTTTAAATGATTCATGATAAAATTCCATTGTCTCTCAAGCCCCCCCCCCCCCCCCCCCCAAAAAAAAAACAAAAAAAACATTAAAAGCATCATTTCTGCAATTCCACCAAGGCAGAATAAAACAAGGCACCATTAATCACAGAAATATAAATGTTTATCTTTTTTATCAGAGGATCCCCCATATGTAAACCCCCCCCCCCCCCCCCCCCCCAAAAAAAGATCCATCCAGGATACAGAGCATCCACTCTCATCCCAGCCAAGTCTAAACAAGAACAGAATCCACAAAAAAAATGTTTTAAAGCTGTGTCATTATTTACGTGTAGAATAACTGTCCGTGGACACTCAATCTGTGCGTTAGCCACAAGCACTAAAAAGCTCATCACTATCTGCCGTGCTGTGATCCCTCACTCCGAAAAAATCCACCTCATCATCCCTCTATCGCAAAAACATCTCTGCAGACTTTAAACCCGGCGTCCAACAGAGGCAAGGAATACCGTTTATTCTCCTCTCACAGATGCGAATTCAGGCCATTTGTTGCATTGTGCAGAAGGGAAGCGACAGGCAGCCCTTATTCACATTTCCGCCCGTCTTACTCATCAGAGCTGAGGGAGACCGGGAGTCTAGAAATCCGTGGGGGGCTGATTCAGGAAAAGTTCGGTTCTCTAAAATCTTCTGGCGGCAGATGATCCTGAGCCCCGCCGACGTCTAATTCATTTCTCAGGCCTGTCGCTGTCTTTTTTGAGTCTCCTCTCTGTTCTCCCCGCGGTGGGGCCACCACCCCTGATGTGTGAGTGGTGGTGGTGGTGGTGGTGCGGCGCCCCCCCCCGGGGTCACGGGAAGGGGGCCCCTCTGTTTAAACACAGTGGTGCGTCCCAGCCGGCTCGGAGCATTCCTCGGGGCACAAACAGGTGGTAAATTAGGCAGACGGTGACGGATTGCCCCCCCCAGCCTGGAGAGAAAGATTTTTTTTTTTTTTTGTTGATTCGATTTTTGTTTTTCATCACTGCTGTAGCTACGGTGACGGGCGGACACAAAGAGATTATATTCTGTGGCCCCCCGAAAAAAAAAAAAAAAATACCCTCCTGTGCACACACGTACCCTCCTCCTCCCCGCCACCAGGACCACAATGAATCAAAGGGCCGCGTGTTTACTGACGCTCCGGGGTAGCGCTCAAAGGAAGGGCGCCCCCAGCCCCCCCGGTGCCCCCCCCCCGCCTCCGCGCTCACCCGAGGGTAACAGGTCCCTGATCAGTCACTCATTTGATAACCAGGGGGGCCTCAGCGTGCTAATTAAGCGAGCCCTAATTTCATTAGCCCCGGCTTGTTGGTGTCAAGCCGCCGCACACCGCCCCAAAGAAGATAAACCCAGTCTGGGAGCTTGGCTCCGCTGGCGGCCATTGTGTGTCTGCAGGATCACCCAAGGCTTCTTTTAACCGTGTGTCCCACCCAACACAGCCACAGCATTTCCTCACAGACAGTGTGCCCCCCCTGCCTGGGGGGGGGGGGGGCACCTCAGACTCACTCTGGTGTCTGCTGGAAGGTGTGTGTGTGTGTGTGTGGGTGTTGTGTTTGTGTTAGATTACACAAGCACAGACTGAGAACCTACTCGAGAGAGACACAGGCACACACACACACACACAAGAGACGGAGCGGAGAGGAGCTATCTCCGCTGGATTCTCACGCTGCGGAGTTGGATGGCGCTCTGGGAGCAGAACCCGGATAGCTCATGAGGTCGGAAACACATCCTGATTCTCCTGGAACTTTTTTCTGTGGCTGGGAAGACAAATAGTCCCCCCCCCCCTCCCCACCCTGCACACACACACACACACACAGCCCTCCAGCCGCCCCCCCCCCCTCCTCCTCCTCACACACCCTTTATGTGTCTGGATGAAGGAGAGGACTGCATTGAATGGCAGGGGCTGTGAGAGCTCGCTCTCCTCGGCCCAACAAACCTCCTTTCTTCTGAAATTGTGTGCAATTTGCTCACGCCATGCATTGACACACACACACACACACACACTCAAACACTCCACTCCTCCGTTACCGCTTCTTTCTTGGCAGTGTAAAAAAAAAAGAAAAAAAAGGCGCGTTTGACAAACGAAAGTGATCAACCGGAAAAAGGCAAAGATAAGGCTAATATACAAAGCTGTCGGGACGAAATTAGCGCTAAATATAGAATAACAACGAGGGTGGTTCATTTTCAAATTCAGGCCCTGATTATTTATGATTCTTATAATTAAACCTAAATATATCAGAGTATTCTCCTTCGTCCAGTCCTATCCAGATTCGATTCATTCTCACCATTGAAGGTGCCCCCCCCCCGCACATCTGAAGGTGGATAGCACATTCCCAACTGAACCCTGGGGGTGAAAGCACTTCACTTCAAGCACAGATTAGCTCCGTGGCTGCTGAGCTGTTTACTTCTTGTTCCAATCAATGTGATGAAGTAATGGCTGCTCCGCTGGATGCAGAATCCACGCAGGGGGAGCTGATGCAAAGGAAGCTTTACTCACTTCCTGATATATCAAATAGTTGCCAGGTTTGGCGTGATTAAGCCGATCCCAGCTTTCAGCTGTGCGCGCACACACACACACACTCCACTTTGGGGCACGATCGTCAACCGGTTTCAGGAGTTATACTGTTTGCAGATGTGGCGCATTTCTGCAAAAAACGTTTGCCTTTTTGGCATTCATTTTTTTTGGCCAAACAACAAAAAAAAAAAGGTTTTTAATCCGGCTGCCCAGGCCACCTGCAGTGAAACTGTTTTTTATGCCCTTCAGATGTGTATGTATATGCGTACTATGACAATGGTTGCTCTAGGGAGCAAAACGAGGAAAGGTCAAAGGTCAGAGATGACAGAGGAGCAATTTCTGGGTCATTCAAAAAATGTATCCAGCTATTTCACGCATTTATGAATTCATGTTATATATTGAGAGTCACCTTTGCATGATTTTGCTCTAAATCTAAACATTCCCCTCAACTCAATTTGGTCACCGCGATGTGAATGAGTTCACAGCACACATGTCATTTCTTTTTCTCCTCCTCCGCCAGCCGTTCAAGTGCACGTGCTAAAAGGGGACAAAGCGGGCGAGTGGTGGAAGTTCACCGTCAACATCATCTCCGTCTACAAGCAAGGCGAGAACCGCATCCGCCGCGGGGACCAGCTGCTGTGGGTGCGCGCCAAGGACGTGGCCTGCAAGTGCCCCAAGATCAAGCCCGGCAGGAAGTACCTGCTGCTGGGCACCGACGACGACGACGACGACGACTCCCCCGGGCAGAGCGGCGTGGTGGCCGACAAGGGGAGCCTGCTCATCCCCTGGAAGGACCTGTGGGGCCGCCGGCTGAGGAAGTTCCAGCAGCGCGACAAGAGAGGAAAGTGCTAAAAAAATATATATAAGCCACTGCTGCCAGGAAGGAGGAGAGGATGGAGAGGAATTTAACACACAACAACAGCAACAACAACAACAACAACAACAACAACAACAACAGGAAGGAAGGATAAAAGATGGAGAGACCCAGGTGAAAAGTAGGAGAGAATGGGAGGGAATGATGACTGAGTGCTGCTGCTCTGAGGTGGAGCGAAAAGATTCGATTTTTTCCTTTTTTTTTTTTTTTTCCTTTTTTCTTTTTTTTTTTTAGGAACTTTGGTGAAGGAGCTCATTCTACAGTTGTTCAATTTCTGTTCGTCTTTCAAGGTTTTTTTCCTCTTGTCGTGTAATTTGCAGAGTTTGCACCTAATAATACAGATATGTCCCATCCTGCCTTTTTTTTCTTTTTGTTTTACCCATGATGCTGTTCAGTTGTTTTAAGGAGCAAAGCATCCACTGTATCAACCCCCCTCTTTTCTTTTTTTTTTTGTAATATTCACAGCATCTGTGTTAAATCAAGCCGGACTCCGCACGCGTATACGTCGATCTTGCAACCTGCCAAACTTTGGAGAAAAAAAAACGTTCTTTTTCTTTTTCTTAAACAGCTGATCGTAAAAAAAAAGAAAAAAAAAAGTGGAATGAAAATTGTGAAACTGTTTGTAACTGTGGTTAGAGAGAGCCCCCCCTGCTCATATGTGAGTGTTACCTCAGTGTTGTGGGAACAAACTGCCATAATGATCCTCTGCTTGTTCTGTACAGTGATCTTTAGTTCAGCGCTTATTGTTAACCTTGTGACCCCGTGACCTCTGCAATGTAAAGGAACCATACGTGCATACATTTGTTTTTTCTTTTTCTTTTTTTTTTTTTTTAAATCAAACGGCGCCGTAGTAGCATCAACTAGATTAAGATTTAGTCAACCATGCACTTATTTTTACTCGTCGAAAAGTTTGAAAACATATGAGATATGTTTGCATTATTATTCATTTTTAGAGTGGCATCCAAAAAAAGAATAAAGAATCCCATATTGTTCCATATCATGCAAAAAAAAAAAAAAATCATCACTGATGTTTTGCTCTATATATATATGGGCTGGTGTATCCGATTGGACAGAAACAGTCCCCATGACCCACAATTTAGTGATTATTATTCAATAAAGGACTAAATGTGAGTAGTTTATGTCCCACATGGTTGTGAAAGTGTTAAAAAAATCTCACTGTGTGAACTTAACCAGACTTTTAAAATATTAGATTCTTAATAAATGCAAAGACAAATAAATGAAGGTCAAAATCTCACCGTTTACCAGAGTATGTGCATCGGGAGGATCGCAACACACACACGCACGCGCGCACGCACGCGCACACCTGTACACCTCAGTGCATCATACTGTATGTATTTGAAATGTACAACCAGGCCAATAAAGTCTCCGCCAACACATCTGTACCAACAACTTTGTTTTGCAGGCGTTTACAAAAAGGTACGCCCCAAGGCCCTCCATAAATATTATATCTGCATAATTATCTGCTCATGTTTATACATTGGCTTGTAAATGTTGTTTAGCAGTGTCCATTGCAAATGGTTGTGTAATGTCTTGTAATACTAATATATTATGTTTATCACAAATGAATATATTTAATGACACATGAAACGATGTGGCTTTTGTGTTTTTTTTTGTTTTTTTTGAGCGTTTATTTTTTACTTTTGCATTGAATTGTAGATTGGCTGTAATTAAAAGTATTGATCAGTGTTTGGCTATTAAACAGCCCCCATAGAAGTGACAATTAATTCCTCTGAAATAAAAACTGTGTAAAAAAAAAACAAAAAAAAAGGAAAAGAGGTTGATCTCAGCTGAAAATGACATTTTATTTTAGTCCTTTTTTTTTTCGCAGTCTCCTTTCCAAAATCAAAACGTATCCTTTTTATCCCCCAACATTGCAACACAACGTGGCGCTCCAGCACATGACATCACTCACCCTGTCACTTGTAATTGTTCGAAAATCTATTGCAACACATGAAAAACACAAGAAGCCAGCGGCATATAAAATCGTGAGACCCGCAACTAAATTATAATAAGGCCAATAATGACTCAGGGATGATAAAATACTGGGACACCGCGTTTCTCTGCTCCCATCCAAAATAGATCAAACTGGTTTAAAATGATGAGATAATTCTGGTTTCGCTTTTTGCACATCACTACACACTATACCAATTACTCTACACCCACCAGCAAAAAAACTAAAAAGGTCCACAAAGCTATTCATAAATTCAACCAATTGTTGTCATTTTTTTGTCAGTATTTTATGAAGCGTATCCTCAGCTGTAAAGTTGTCTCTTTTCAACACATATACACCGCAAATATAGTGAAGCAAAAGTATAATTCACGCGGTTTTCCACACGTTATGAAATAAGCCGGTCATCTGTCCTCACTCTGTATTTTTTGCGATATTTACTGGATGATTTGAAAAAAAGTACTTACACGGTTACTTTCCAAACACACATTATGTTGCACTCATTCCCCCTGTGCCTCTTGCCCCGTCGTTTAGTATTTTATTGATTCCCCATATACATAAAAAAAATATATATTTAAGCTGTAATTATGGGCTGTCATTTCAAATACTGCCAGATTTTCTCCACTTAAATGAAAGAGCAGGAGTGTTAGCAATAAACACGGCTCAGTGGGATGGAGGAGGATTTTTTAATTTTTTTTTTGTCAAGCACTGCTGAAACTTTTAAAACCAAATAACACCGTTTTTGGGGTGGGTTTTATCACTAGAGATAAATTAAACTCTACTTGTACATTTAACGAAGCCTTATCCCAAAGTCATGGCAGTGACAATAACCCCATTAAAGGAAATAATCAGTGAATGCCATAAAGGGAAGTCTTCATGGTGACAAAAAAAAATGAGATGCCAATAACGAAGCATTAGAAGTAAATGGATTTAAAAAAAAAAAAAAAAAAAATGGCTGCTGCCCAACAACTTTGACCACGTCCTGCATCGTTTGTGTTGGACTCCGAGGCCCTGCACATAAACTTCATAGACAATAAGGACAAGCTGTAGGAATGCTATAACGCAGGCATGGAGCTAAAAGGGTGATATCACCAACATGTCTAATCCAAACCGCAGATGTTATTGTTGCAGCTGAGAGCTTTTGGCATGGGTGGAAACCCTTAACGTAGTCCTACGGGAGTTTCGCACCAAAAAAACAAAAACAAAACGCACTCCTGAACCCCACCTCCCCTTCGCCCTCGAAAAACGAGAGTCCATCTGTGTTGGCTCGTGGACGGAGTATTGATATAGCGCTATGCCCGGCGCGAAAACACTCCAAAGGGGCCAACCAATTATAACAGTCAGTGCTAAAGTGTCCAAGCTGCGTTCCCCATTAACATAAAGACCACCAGGATTTGGACCAGAGGAACCAGTGAATCCACTGGGTGGAGGGGGGACAGGAGGTGAGTGGAGGGAGGGGTCACTGGACGATCTCGTGCGGCGTTGCTAAAGCCAGGTATGTTTTAACGTGTCACACCATGTCGCTCAGAGCTGGAACATACGTGAACTTCTCCCAGTTGTTGCGCGAGGGCAGAGCTGAGGAGAGGTATCTGGGCGTGTGCAGGGACGGAGCTGGAACAACAAACACACACACACACACACACACACACACACACACACACACACACACAATGCTTTTCCATCCGCAGCGTCGCACAGTCCGTGGAACTTTCCACCCGGACCAATGTGTGTCTCTGACAGCGCTGCCATGGCAACCCCCCCAGGCCCCCCCGCCGACAGAGAGAGGAGCACCCTGGGAAAACAAAAGTCTGATGACAGGCCAGGCCGCACCTTTCACTGTGCGACGGGGCGACAGCTGGCGGGATAGGGAAAAAAGTTGACTCAAACTGTCCTGGTGAGGAGTGAAGGGAGGACATTTATTCATCAAACTGATTTTGAGGATTTGAAATGACGGCATTTTTCTTATTCCTGCACCAATGCATTTGCCATGAAAACGCACCTTTTTTGGGGGGGAACAAAGCCATAAATATGGAAATAAAAGGACTATAGGTCCAAAAAATGATCACCCCGGCTCCAGAGGAAGAATCACAGGCGGCCTAATCCCATTCACACCCACCATCTTCTCATCAACAGGCCCGATTCTTCACATTCCACAAGAGACGGAGACAGGAAGGTGCCATTCAAAATGTCCAACAACAATCTAATTAGCATGTAATTGCAGCGCGTGGACCAGGCAGCCATTGACTTTGGCGTTAACGAAGAATGTCTTAATGATTGGCTGTTTTCAATACATAAGGGAGGCCAGAAAAGCAATTATTGAGCACCACCCCCAAAGGGCCGAGAGGCAGCTGATCCTCGAGTGGATTAGGAGGAAGGATCACAGAGGTCCGATTCCGCGTTCCATTCAGGCGGCCAGGTCCAATCAAGTCCCGTCAGATTAAAAAGTCTGATTTTATTCATGGAATCTCCACTCGAAGGGGGAAAACTACAGGCAATCACAGTGGGTTTTTTTTTTTCCGGAACCCACTTGGCCCCATGCTCCTTCTCTTTAACCCGTCTGTGGTAGAAAAAAAACAAAAAACAGGGCTGTGCCACAGATGCTGTTTTTGCGTGCTCCTGGGCGTCCAAAACAATATCACAATGTTTTCTCAGCTGAGCAAACCTGGTTTACCGCAAGAACCGCAAATAATGGGACACACAAACGCATAGAGTCCATTTTTTTCGGTCCGTTGGAATATGCAAATATCCCAATCAATATTATCAAATCAAAGCTGGAAGGAGTTTTGTCTCGTCTCGTGTTTTATGAGGAAACTGAGGTGGGAGACGCACACGCACCGAAGTCTATCAACACAACACATTGTGTGTGTGTGTGTGTGTGTGTGTGTGTGTCTGTGTGTGTGTGTGAGAGTGTGTGTGTGTGTCTCCTGCTTCCCAGGGCTTCATTCACAGTCGGGCTGCAGCAGAGTGGGGGAATGAGGCTCAATGAAACAAAGACTGAAGCACCTCTGGAGATGGACGGAGGCCTTAAAGAGCTACTTGATATCAGCTCACTGTGTGACCACCACACACACCCCCACACACACACACACACACACACACACACACACACACACACTGCCAA
>JAFBJU010001241.1:92914-122424 GCA_016785305.1 Colistium nudipinnis
ACACACACACACACACACACACACACACACACACACACACACACTGCCAAAAAAACACAAATGCACATGCATGCACAAACTCCCAACTCCAAAAAAAGCCTCTGCTTTTGACACAAACACCTTTAAAGCACCCCCCCCACACACACACACACACACACACACACACACTTCACTCACCCATTCATTCTCTCTCTCCCAAACCACCTCTCCATTTTTCTCTGTCTCTCAATGCACGCGGTTCAAAAGCCGTATTTCTGGCTTACTAGTTTGGAGCACAAAGGCTCTTCTTATGCATCCTGGAGAAGCCCCACTGGAGAGGCCTCCATCCCATCCTGGATGGGAGAGCTAGTCCCCTCTCTCTCTCTCTCTCTCATTTCCATATCCATTCGGAATTAAGCCACTTGGCTTTTGGACGGTGTGTACTATATTTGTCACCCCTCCCCACCGCCCGACTACATTCTCAAGATCCGAGTTAAATGATCAGCACGACAATCAGCTCATAACCCCGGCTGGTCTTAGCGTCCGTTCACACACACACACACACACACACACACACACGCGCACACACACTCAAAGTCACACACACGATGATGCCAGAGAGGAAAGATCTGATTGGACTCCTTCAGTGAGAGCATGCTGTGGCAAGAGCCCTCCAGCTTTTAACCCTAACCCGGTTACATTCTTCAGATTGATATAAATTGGACCAGATTTTGAATTATATTTGTAATCAGTGTTTTTTTGGAACTGCCTTTTCATGTTTAATTGAACATACATTGAATTACCGCGGATCCCAAAGGAAACGTCGACCTATCCTCCTCATACAATAAAATTCCCCTGAGAAACCTCATTAATATGGAAGAAAAATTGATCCATTTTGGGGAAAACATTGCAGAGTATAATTATTCATTATTCTAAAATCAACACGGTCAACTGTCACAACAGATTTGTGTGTATTTACGTGAAAACATTTTCACAGTGTGATAAAGAGACATGTGGAGATGTGGAGTTTTCTCTCGGGCTGTTTGGCCCTGTAGCCCCCCCCCCCCCCCCCCCCCCCCCCCCCCCCTCTCATCTGAATACATTAATATCTGAAAGTCTTGGCTCCGACCAAAAATACGTGGAGTTTTCTCTCGGGCTGTTTGGCCCTGTAGCCCCCCCCCCCCTTCCTCCCCCTGCCCCTCCCCTCTCATCTGAATACATTAATATCTGAAAGTCTTGGCTCCGACCAAAAATACTCACGGACTGAACAAAGTGCAGAGTGACTTCAGGCTCTGGGATCTTCAAATAAACCCTGGCTGGGTGTCCCGGGGAGCAGGAAGTGGAATTAAGGGCTATATTAGCTGACCTTCATGGTGTTGTTTGTCCCAACCTGCCTGGCCCGTAACCACGGCCTCCGGGCCCAACAATGGCGGCATTTCCCCCGGCGAAAAACACACACACACAGGCCTGTGGGGTTTACTGAGCAAACAAGACGAGCCCTGCCAAACGCTCCTCGCTCCCAATCACTTTTTCTATTTTGTCTTTTTTTTTTTTTTTTTTGGCCTCCTCCATCCATGGAGCTCTGTGAAGGTACCGGACAGTTCTGGGTCGAGTTTGAGAAACAGAGCGCCAATGGACCTGGGTCGAGATTTTTCGTATTGAGGGAAAAACGTTATACGTTGAAGACCCCCCCCCCCCCCCCCCCCCCCCCCCCCCCCCCCCCCCCCTACCCCCCCCCCCCCCCCCTCCCCGAAGCTCTCTCAGGACGCCCCGTGAACAAATAATCACAAAAAGGTTCCACCTTTCCAGCGCATGTATGTTTGATTCACGGGTCACATTATACTTTTGGTAAAGTTTCCAGCACAATAAATCATATTAGATAAAAATGTCTTCTTCGGCTACATATGAGCATAGAGTGCTCAAACTGCATTTCAACAGGCCGTATGTTTTAAAGGTTATGGCTCTGCTTTCGCCATTAGCCCGATATGCTTCTTTTTTTTTTCCACCCCTGCTGATGCTGACATGAAAGCCGAGTAAAAAGTGAAGTGGTCCTGGGATGCCTGTAAATCCAGGTCCTCGCTCCTGGCACGGATGAATGCAGGGAGACATCAAACGGGCAGGACACACAACTGGTGGCATAAAAACTCAGAAAAAGACTTTTTGTTTTGTTTTGTTTTTATTTCCGAAGAGTTCAGAAAAAAAAAAAAAACAAACATCCGAGACAAGCGGTGTCATAGGAAGAAAAATCTTTGTCAAAAGGAATAAAATAAAATAAAACATAGGTAGATAGTAAAATATATGTAAAGTTTGAGGGTGATGGTCCCGAACATTTCTCAGAGGGTAGTAAGTGCGTGAAAAAAAAAAAAAAAAAAAAAAAAAATCAGACTGACAAATATACATGCTCACGATTAAACAGAGAGGAAGGACACGAGGTCCGACGGTAGTGTGTGCGTGTGTGTCCGTAGGTGTCGGTGTGCGCCTACCTGTGCGGCTCACAGAGGGGCGGTTGGATTCAATCTTTTCGCGGAATCAAAGTGGCCGGGCCATCAAAAGCCCAGCATCGGATCGGGGATCAAACCCGCCTCCGTCCCCGCAATCATCCGCAGGGTCAGAGGACGGAGACCTGAGGCCGGACGCCTGCAGAGGAGGAAATCCATTTACTACAGTACACACGCGCGCACACACATTCACCTTCAGCATGCTGACCTTGGGCTTCATCCTGTACGTGCAGTAGGATGAGATATGCTAAAAAGAAAAGAAAAAAAATACCTAAATAAATACCTTGATGGAGTTTTATTTTTAAAATCGGGGAAAACGTTGTTTTTAGTTTCGTTCTGCAATTGGAAAAATAAAATGTTGGGAATGTTGCGCCTGAGATGAGTTGAATTGCAATTGAATGGCGAAACACAAATAGAAGGATCATTCCGCACAAGTAGAAGCAATTCTCACAGATTTAGAGTGAAGAACTGTGATTTCTGCAGGTCCTTCCAGGCCAGAGATGGCAAAAAAAACAAATCTCTGCTCCTCCAATCATGTCAGATTATCATTTTTTTGTTATTCTTACCCCCGCACAATGAAACGTACACTCCAAACATTAATCCAACCTAATGAGTTTTAAATTACGTGGTGACATACACACATAGTGAATGTATCAAAGGCGGATCATGTCTGGGAATAAAAAAACAACACAACAGCTCCTAATTTTGTTTTGCTGGTGGAAAAACAAGCTCTCCACCGTCGGGGCCAATTTAGCATCAGAGCCATGGTCGGCGGTGGGGGAGGGGGGGGGGGCCACTGGGGGGGGGGGGGGGGGGGGCCACTTTGATAAAGCGTGACGCACTAATGACACGAAGCCATTACACGGGAGTGTGTCAGCGCATCTCAATGCATGAACAATCTCACAGGGGGGAGGCGTGGATCTTTCATCAACCCCTAACAAACCACGAGACGAGATGCACGTGTCCGACAAATGACCCACAATGAATTATTAGTCAATAATATGAATGATAATAATAATAATAATAATAATAATAATAATAATAATAATAATAATAATGTATTATTATTATTATTATTATTACTTTTCTAGAGTTTTCTAACATCTAACATTTAGACTGCATTAAAAAAAATAACCTAAAAAGGAAAAGAAACTTTCATCGTCTATCGCCTGAGTCATCATATCTCTGTTTTGCGCAAACCTTATCATCTTTCTTTTTATTGTGTCTGAGGAAAGCATCGCAACTCGCCTGAGCATGGCTCATTTTGTTGGAGATTTACGAGGCGGGCTATTAACACCTATTTTCCCGTAAATAAAAACGAAAACAAACTAACTACGAGTTCCTGTCGTTATGGCAACAATGAAAGACACAAGAAGAAGTACGCACAGTGGAAGCCAGCGAGCCGTGAAGGCCTCGGATTCTTTTTTTTGTGTTGTTTCCTGATCTATGTTTTCAATATCTATATCACTGAAGTGGATTTGTAACTGAGCGACTGACCATTCGTTTCAGGGGGGGGTGGGGGTGGGGGGCTGGTGGATTATGGCCGCAACAGCTGAAACACATTGGAAGATGGTAATCATTAACCACTTTGAATAAGACGTCAGATCCCAGAGGTCAACACCGCATCCATAATACGGCCCCCAGAGTCTCTCGGTGACTTTTACTGGGCCGGACACATCATATGGAATAGATAGACGTGAGCCCCCGATCCTTTTTTTATTCATAAAGCGCTTCACCTTATGCGTGCCGCATCAATGACGAGGGAGAGTGGAAACAATCTCCACGTAGACTCAACAAACCGAAGCTCCGAGTGTGTGTAATGGAGAGCATTCCTGACAGTGTAAAAACCAAATTAAGGTGGTATGTGTATCTGTATACACTGATTTTTAACATCCAAACGTGCGTGTGAAGCTCAGTGAGTCTCTCGCTCTCGCTCTCTCTCTCTCTCTCTCCCTCTCCCTCTGTCTCTCTCCCTCCCTCTCCCTCTGTCTCTGTCTCTCCCTCTGTCTCTCTCCCTCCCTCTCCCTCTGTCTCTGTCTCTCCCTCTGTCTCTGTCTCTCCCTCTCTCTGTCTCTCTCCCTCCCTCTCCCTCTGTCTCTGTCTCTCCCTCTGTCTCTCTCCCTCCCTCTCCCTCTGTCTCTGTCTCTCCCTCTCTCTCTCGCTCTCTCTCTCCCTCTGTCTCTGTCTCTCCCTCTGTCTCTCTCCCTCCCTCTCCCTCTGTCTCTGTCTCTCCCTCTGTCTCTCTCCCTCCCTCTCCCTCTGTCTCTGTCTCTCCCTCTGTCTCTCTCCCTCCCTCTCCCTCTGTCTCTGTCTCTCCCTCTGTCTCCCCCCCCCCCCCCCCTCTCTCTCGCCCCGCCCCGCCAGCATCTGGCTCTCAGAAGTGTCCGCGAACACATGTGGGCCCATTAGTTCCACCTTCCGGGTGGACTCCCGCCCTCATCCGCACACCGATGTGATCTCACAGGGGCCCGGGCCAGCCCTCCCCGGGGGACCCGTAACCACCCAGGCATCAGAACCAAATAGCTGGGCGCTTACGCATGCTCCTTTATGGCAGGTGATTCCTTGCCCTGTTTCCCGGAGTATTTCGCAGCGACTTCAAAGTCTCCCACTCTGGGCCGCTCTCCTCTCACCCTTTGGCTTCCTTCATTTCTAACCTGCCACGTCGCGGCGGACCGAGAGAGGAGGAGAACGCGGCGCGAGGTCACAGAGGTCACCTTTGATGCTCGAGAAGCGTCATGTCTTTTCAGATTTACTGTAGGACAGAAATCAATAATAACCTGGACTCTATTTTCATTCTGTGAAGACGTGATGATGAACTCAAGCAAAGAAATTCCTTCTTTTTTTTTGGCCAGGGGAGCTCAATAAATCTCTCTGTACTTTGTGATGTGTAAATATGAAACTACTGCAGCAGTTAGGTAACGATAAAGATAATAAATAGAATGATAAATCACAAAACTCAGGTACAAAAATAATAATAATAATAGCAATATCAGAATATTTCCTTTAACGTTGAGCACCTTCCTCCACATATTTCATTTTGGAGCATATACCACCCTAAAAATATTCCAGAAACTTCACACGTTCCAGCTTTCATGGCATGAGCTTACACTTTGGCCTTGGAAGCATTTCTGCCTCCCGGCTATTGGCAGTTAAAAAAAAAAGGTTGGCATATTAGGAGCACATAAAGTCACTGTTTGATCCATTCTTTACATTTAAGCTATTTGTGTTTTTGGAGAGGCTTGAAAGCTCCTCCTAACCTCTCTAAAGTTGAAGTTGTTTTTTCTTTCTTCTGTCCTGTCCACCATTAGATTTTTTTTTGGACTAATGTGTGCGCGCGTGTGTGTGCGTCAGTCATGTTGTGGAGCGCGGATGGATGGGTCAGTGTGCGGCAGACAGGAGGAAATGGATGGCAGAGGCAAGAGATGCGTGCGGAGGGAGGTTATCGAGCAGCTGAGGAAACACTGTGGTCTCAGCTCCGTGGCCAAGGCAAATGTTTGTGTCGAAAAAGTTTTAAAACATCCACAGTGGAAATCACAAGACTTGTCTCTGGCTGACAGGAAACATACATCCTCTTATTACACAGAGGTAGTAAAGGACGCGGTGGGTAGGAAGCAGTAGAACAACGATTGACATCTAATGTCACAATGTGGGAGGGCCCGTTGAAATGTTCACACGGTGCAGTACTCTGATATAAAAAAAAAAATGAAAAAAATCAAACGAATAAGTCTATGGGAAAATACATTCGTGGGAAACTCCTTTTATGTCTAAAGGAGGATTTACCCAGTTTAATATACAATTAAAAAATCTGAAAAACACATTTTAGGAACCCGCAGGACAGCGGTGCCTCCAGCTTCGTCCCAAACGTTCCAAACCCAATTAACACTAAAAAGCCCAACACGTTATGTTGGAAGCATGAAGTTGGAATGTGCTCCCTTTTATATATATATATAAAAGCCTTATAAGTCCTGAACTGGACACCAAACAAGGGAAAATGTGTCTCGGGGGGGGTTAGAAGCCAAAAGAGATTCAGGTCTGTTGAACCTTCACATATAATGTTGGTGAAGCAAACAAACTGCGGACCTGGAGATGACATCACCGTCCGAGGCCCGGTTGCCAGACACTCAGTGTAAGGGAAGATCTTTTTTTTTTTCTTTCCTCCCCAACACTTGGCAAGAGAACGTACGCTCCAATCCCCTTTTATTGCTATTTACCTCTTTGCCAAGCTTTGTGGAAAGCACATAGTTTCACAAGATGAATGTGAAAGTGAAAAAAAAAAAAAAGACCCCACAGTGTGGCTCCTCCAGTCACCGGGTTTTTTTTTTTATCTGTGTGCTTCTAGTTGTGCCTTTTTACTGTTGATTCTTCCCACCTATAAAATATTTTCCGGCAGTTAATGTACGCTTGGATTTTTTTTTTTTTTTGTGCAGCAGCAGCAGCAGCATCACAACAGGAGAAACATGCACTCTAGCCACCCCACATTTTTTTTTTTTTTTTTTCTAAATATGTACACAAGTGCACAGGAGAGCACCACGGAGCGGAATCATAAATCCACCGCGGGACCATGGGCAGGACCGAGCCGGGAAACGCCGAGACGCGGCGGGGTCAGGTGATTTATGGATCCGAGTGACCTCTGCCGTTTAAAAATAACAACCCGGCAAATCCGGCTCCTGGGATGGGATACCTCTGCACCGCACCGCGATACTGTAAAACCACTTTAAAGACATTACATCCACTCAACAGGGAAGCCTTTTGAGTCATGTGATAGAGAGGGTGATATATAAAGAGCTGTATATATGTGAATAAAGTGGAGCGGGTGCCATGCAGGGAGCCTATGCCTCCTCAGGCTGCTGAAAACACAAGGATGTTAATGAGTACTTTTAGTTAATGGAAATATTATTGGAGCAAACTGTTAACGGCCTCTTTCCTCACCACCCAGGCCAAAAACCAATCCCCCCCTCCCACTCCTTTGTACACGCTGCCTGGATGGAACATCACTCCACTCCCTGCAGCAACCACCTCTGACCACCGCTAGCTCCACGCCACCGCAAAAAAAAAACAAAGAAAAAAACAGCACCTGCAGGAGCCAGGCCAGTAACTCACACGGTGGCAGATCCCCACGCAGCCCGCCTCACTTCCTCACCCCGGGGGCCTCAGGTTTAATGGAGTGCAAAGTTCTCCTTTAATATTTCTACAGGTGTCGGGGACACACAGAGCTCTCTTTTTTTTTTTTATGGAAAGCCTCGCTAAATATATATATATATATATATTATATATACATTAAATAATATAAGTATAGAGTCTTATAAGGACTTGACTTTTTTTTTTTTGGGGGGGGGGGGGGGGTTCTGGGTCAAACTGTTTGGCCATCGTTTACTGAATTTCAGCAGGTTTGTTTAAAGAAAAATTCTACTCGGCAGTTTATCATCCAATTTCGAGCTTTTTTTCTGGATTTATTCTTTTTTGCTCATATTCTTGGAATTGCCTGTTTTTTTTTTTGCTGTAAAAGTAAACACTTATATATAAATATTCTTTGCACGGTGTCGGGTGACTTCACCCCCTTTCTCACCACTCCGCGGGGGACGAGACAATTTGTCTTCATTTGGCCCCAAAGAGCCAAATTCACCATTTTAAGGGCACAGGCCACCAATTCTGCCAAATAATGAGGGAAGGCAGACAGACTGCTGTGATCCTCCACACAGGAGGCGTTCACTGTGGTGAGGTGAGGTGTTGTGTTGTGTTGTGTTTAAAAAAAGGAATCCCCCCCCCCCCCCCCCCCCCCCCCCCCCCCCCCCCGGTCATCGTCCACCTCTACAGCTGTCATCATCCGCACTCACAGGGCCTGGATGAGCAGGAGAAAACACCAATCATGTCATCACCGCCCTTGCGTAGGAGCAGCGAGGGCCCTATTTAGCCAGATAGCAGCTCGTAATTACAGCTCGGCCCCTGTTGCATTGTGGGTCTGAGCCTGGGCCAAGAAAAGCAGCGGAGGAGCTGATTAACTTGGACGTACGTCCCCGCATTCCTTTGCGATGTCTTACTCGGCGCGATCAACGCTAATGGCGCTCATTAATGGCACGTTTATGTTCCTGCAAGGACCTCCAGGACCACCACACACACACGCACGCGCACACACACACACACACACACTGTCTGTAAAAACACACGTAGATTGAAAAAACACAATTTCACAGCCAACGTTTTTATGTCTGTTGTTGTTGCTTCTACGTACGTTGTTCTACAACACAAATAAAGACCGCAGGCCCACATACTGCAGTAATTGAGTTTTTAACCTGAAAACGTTGGATTTTGATGGAGCCTGACCGAAAGTCGTTGGGCTTTAAAAAAAATCCAATATATATATATATATATGTTGACAGACTAAGAGACTACAGCCGCGTTAGCAGATCTCCGAGGCCGTACTTAGGCTCCGCAGGACTCGGAGCTCAAGACGTCAGCGTGCTCGTTGTTGAATTTGGCGGTAACGAGGTAACGAGGTGTCCCGGGGTATTTGAAAAATTGGAAAATGGGGGCCCAGTTCATTTCAAATAAAAACAAACTGCTATTACTGTTTGTACAAAATCAGTGTCTTAATGACTCCCCTATTTGAGAGAGAAGAGAGAACATCTGAAAACAATGCAATTTGTCAAATAAAGAATGTGTCGGGGGGGGGGGGGGGGGGGGGGGGGGGGGGGAGGGGGGGGGCGGCTGGAAGCAGAATGTGCTTTCCACTCACTGATGTGTTTCTATCAAATACTTTTGTCTTTGCATTCAAAAAATTCTTCATTTTATAATGATGATGTGTGCATTTAATGTTATTCATACACTTTTTATTATATATATATATATACATATATATCATTTTTCAAAATAAAACACGCCACGAGCAACAGGTTACTGTGCATGGTGTTTCTAATCTAAAAAAAATAAAAAAATAAAAAATTGACAAATAGAATATTTAGAGTAGGAGTAAGATAAGGAAAAAACGTTTCTCCAAACACAGACGCAATCACAGTTATGGATCACGGTGTTGTTCTGCATCCACACTGCGTCTGCGTCTCGTCAGCGGGTGGACGATGAGGTGAAATGAGGAAGAGTTTCCTCTTTTTTGTGTGTGTGTGTGTGTGTGTGTGCGTTTCTTTTGCCGCCTGCTTCTACTAGATCATGTGAAACGCTTTGTAAACAGAGGTGATCCCAGTGCATACCAGAGTTTTTCAACACATACAGTATCTGCTTTCTGTCCTGCCACGGCACAAAACACCAAATACCATAAATCCAAAGCCAGGGGGGAATTCAAGAGCAATGTCTGGAAAACACAGGATTTGTAAGAAGTCGTGAGGGCCTTATATCAACTTTTAGATTTTGGGAAGCTTTAATCGCATTTAACTAGCGGATCTACGCGTGTCGGTCCGATATCTGTGTGATCCTTCACCAAGGATCCTGCAGGGAGGCCCTGGTGTCAGGAGGAGATTATCCAATTAGCCCCAGACTGGGGCAGGGCACCTTCACAGATCAGCAGAGCCGCAATAAAAGGGGTGCGCTGCGTGTGTGTGTGTGTGTGTGTGTGTGTGTTTTTACACACTAAAGTTCAATTAACAAGTCGTTTCTCAAATTGGTTTTTGAAGACCATTATTAGTGGAAGGAAAGCTTAAGATACCTCAAGCATGACTAATATTGTTAAGAGACCTCACACCGTGTCCTCAAGGCCTTTTTTTCTGCTTCTGTGAAAATGTGAAAATGTAAAAAAAATAAAAAATAAATGTTTTTTGGGTTGTTTTTTTTTTGTCAAACCAATATGACAAAAAGGTTTATAAAGCTTATTCTGGAGACCGATATGTTTCGGTTAAACTCGACTTCCCAAAACAACACAATAAATGTGACTGTCAAGTAGGTTTTCAGTCAGATATTATAATAAATCTGGACGCGAACCAGCGGTCAGCGAGACGTCCTGCAGCTCAAAGCAAAACAAACCCACCGTGTTGACCGGCTCTGACGCGCTCGCAGCACAAATTACAGCAATAAGCCTGAAGTCATTCATAATTAACGGATCGGCTGCAGCCAAAGCCAACAAGGTAACGATCCTGGGCCACCTCTGTGGTTTTTCACTCACTGAACTCCCAGTAACGTTTATACCAGTAGTTTCCAACGGGGGAAGCGGCTGCTGGGCCTCCATCCTCTGCCAAACACTGCTCTCTGCAGGGTGGAGGAGGGACGGAACCAATAAGGAGGCAATTTCTGAGGCGATGCGCATAAAGGGAGGGTCACGCATCCTACTCACAGATTACCGTCAAATTCAAAAAGGATTCTGAAAAGGCATTTTGAGTTAGAGGTTTTTTTGGGGGGGGCCTTTCATGTTCGGTTTGATTCAACCGCTCAGAGCCGCCGCCCCCGGAGGTCGGGCGACCGGACACGGCTTTGAGCCGAGGTGCCACCGGCCATTTATGTCCAAAAGGAGAAATGATGACCATTTTTTTTTCCTCATTTGTCATCACGGGCCCAGTCGCTGGGTGCGGAGTAGTGCGCGTGCACCCACGCAGCCGGGTGGTCTGCCAAGCTGAGCGTGACCCCGGCGGAGACCTCTGTGAGGCCCCCGCTCGGGCCCTGAACCTCACTTTTGTTGTGGTGTCAAGGGAGGGGGGGGGGGGGGGGGGGGGGGTTTGGGGCAGTGATTTAAGACACATTATGCAAACCGCAGAGGAACAAACAGAGCGCCTGTCTGCCATTGAAAGGCCATGGGCTCACTTTAATCATCAAATAAATCAAATAAAAATGACACACACTGTGATCTCCTTGAAAATTGAAAAAAAACTGTTTTTTGAACCATTAGCACACCTGGGATTCATGAAATTCCCAGTGGATATAAATGAAAAAATCTAAACTGACTTTGGCAAATTGCACCGCATTTTCAAAGTTCACACACTTGTCACATCATCACCGCATGTTTTGTCATTTGCTTTCAGTTACCTTGTGTGCTGCATCACCAGTCCCTGCTTCCTGGTTCAGACAAAAGTTTGCATTGTGGGTAAAGCCAGTTTAAATGCAGAGGCCCAATGACTGGGACCGGTCCAACAGACTGCCTCGGTGGGGGGGGTTTGTTGAGTTGACCTCCATTAATGGGCCCTATTCATTCATATTTAGACATTACTAAAATACATTTTTTTCTCATTTGAAAGAAGTACACTTGACTGCTCGATTCCACGAGAACACCAAAAGGTACGAGATTGGTAGCTTTTTGGTACCTTAACCTGCACAGAGGCGGATTCCTCTAAATTCATTTAAACGGTGGATGGATCCATGAGAGTTAGTGGCTCATCAGATCGTCACTCAGTCTTATGAGAAAAGGGAATAAAAGTGTGTTATACTCAAATTCTACCACGAGATGGAGCCACAGTGGTACTTTTGATTTTTTTGATTTTTTTTTATCCTTTATGTGCCTTAAATGTTTTTTGTTTCAATTTGTGCACCCACAGTTTGGGATTGACTGCTCTCTACACAACCTGGGATGAGAAAAAACAGGAAGGAAGGGAGATTTTGTTTTAGTTTTTTTTCAAAAATAAAACTGCCCCACTCATGATTTCAAGACTTCAGGCCCATGTGGCAGAAGAGAAAATGCACTCCAGCTTTTGTGCAAAGTGTGAGTCGACCTGATTCCTTTGCTTCATGTGCGCGTGTGTGTGTGTGTCTCTCTTTCTCTGATGTCTGTTCAAAAAAAAAGAAACAAAAAAAGGACTGGTCGTGGGAGATGAAATAGGGCACGTATAGAAATAGCTCTGCAGCCTGGACTCCTCCTCGGTCTGTGTGTCGGTTCCCCGACGCGCGCTGTTGTCAATTCTCCGTCCAGGTGCGTGTGCGTCTGCTGGCGTGCGTGTGTGTGAGAATCCAGGAGAAAGCGCCAGGCCTCTCATGCCAACTGCATTTTGATTAAAGGCCCCTGACAAGGAATGTGTTATTGCCAGCTCAGATGGGGCCTGCGTAATCTGGGACCCCGGGTGGACGCCAGAACTCGCCCACTCAGCCCCTTCTGCTTCTGTTCTGCAGAAACTCATTCGCATCACAGGGGCGCTTATAATATCACTTCAGCCCGGCCTCCGTACGCCTGGACAAAGTTGTGCAGAACACGGTATCGGGGGAGAGAGAGAGAGCAGTAAAAATACATGGAGCCCTATTGATTTCCTCCTGGGTGGGTGGGTGGGGGTGGGAGGGGGTGGTGGGGTGGGCATTTTGTGAGGAGTCTGGCGGTCCTGGCTCACACGGATCAGCAAAGTCAGCAAAGCCTCTCAGATGTAGAGCGGTAAAATAACTACAGAGAGAAAACACAGAGGTGTTCAGAGACTCATAAACATTTGTTGTGCTGCATTGCCTCCACTGTGTGTGTGTGTGTGTGTGTGCGCGTGTGTGCGTGTGCGAAACCTCCAGAATATGTGTGATGCTGTATTTTTTTTTTCCGCCGGGGGTTGTATTTTACTGTGTGACAGTTATTGTGCATTATTCTTACAACTTCAGGAGAGATCGTCCCTGGATCAGGCGGCGTATGACTCAAGGGTCCAGATGGTCCCACTTCCTCTTTTGGGGGATGTCACTTTTTTTCTCCTATGCAGAGACCAGCGTCACAGGAGGAAAATGGCCTCCCCGCTCAGAGTCACAACGTTAGTTAACTAAGAGGCCAGGGTGCAGCGGCACTGATCTATTTATAGGTGCTCCAGAAAAGAAATACACCTTTCTGTCTCTTTGGTTTGTAATATAATATAATAAACGTTGACTCCGTCCCACGATAATGTTCAAAGGCTGCGGCTCTGCGTGAGATGTTCCTACACATCAAAGGGGAAAAAAATATGGGCCACGCATACGTGCGAAAACTGCAGGAAAACTGATGTGTTTTTCATCTGAAGAACTTCTGTATGATTCTTTTGGAAAATGTCAGGAGTCATGTGAGCAGAAAAATATGAAAACGTGAACCTGCATTTTTAAATAGAAATTCGGAATTTCGCACTCCAGAGCAGTGATAGCTCAGCTTAAATGTGTCATTTAAAGTAAAATAATGACATCACTCCACTCCAGGGCTTCTCGGTCATTTCATCACATCTTTCTTTTGCGGGCAATAACTGTAAAAAAAAAAAAAAAAAATACCCCAAGGCCAAAAAATATACGGTGAATATATGTGGCTTATTTTGTTATGGATGAAACTTCATTTTTCAGAGATGTAGGCCAAAAGAAGAAAGCTGTGTGAAATGTCAGACAGGGACAACAAGAAGAGTTATTCGGTACCATGGCCTCGGAAAGGAAGCGTGAGTTGGACTCCCTCCTTACTCCTTGTGTTGGATTAGAGGTGAGGTCATGATGTTTTTGTTTTTTCACTAATGCAATAAATCTGCCGTTTTTTTTCGGTTGGCAAAGCAACGTCCTACACTCCCCTCCACTTCATGGCCCAGGAATGACGCTCATCCTCCAGGAAACTGTAACCTGAAACAAATTCCTTCCAAGACTTAGGACTCCAAGAGATAAGGATTTTCTTTTTGTTGCAGATGATGGGTCACTCACACACACACACACACACACACACACACACACACACACACACACACTCTTTTTTAAAATCCTGAATCCGCATGAATCCCTCTTTTTTTATTCACAGGTGATAAAGAAGTAAAGTGGCTGATAAGCGGTGTGTGTGTCAGCAAGAAGCTGAAGCTACAACATCAGACACAGGTAACAAAAAACGGAAAGGAAGTGTTCTCCATAAAAAGCACTGCACTTTACTCTAAAGTGTGTTTATATTCCATCTGATGGAAATCTGGGATGCACACGCACACACTCTCGAGCGCTGTCCTACACCCTAAACGTTTTGAGACACTTTTCAGTCCATTTTATGCCTCTTCCACTCCACTCAGCTACAAGTCTGTAGGTCTGTTGGTTTGTTTGAGCTGCCGACTCCTGGTTTGAGTCTCAGAGAAGTAAAAGCAGCTGAAAAATTCCCTTTTAATTTGTTTTACAGAACTTCTTCACTCCATAACCCTGCCCTTGACCTTGCATTTAACAAAATCATAATGTCCGATAGGATATCATTCTGATCTATTATTATTATTATTATTATTATTATTATTATTATTATTATTATTATTATTATTATTTGTTTACAATAATAGTTTTACATACATTGGTCTTGTATGTATTTTTCCCTAAGCACTTGTAACAAAGTACTTTTACATAGTGGAAATAATACTTCAGCAGGGTCTGTGTACTCCCTCACTGGTAAAAGATGAAACGCAAACGTTGTCAGATTGGTCCACAGTGAGCAGCGCTGTGCTCCATGTGGTTAGGGAGTGGGAGGAGGGAGCAGTCACACAAACACACAATCACACACAACCGCACACAGCCCTCTCCAGGCGGAGCAGCCAGTGACAGGAGCGGAGCGCACAGAGCTGCAGCCTGCAGACGGGATGCAGCCTGCGGGCTCCGGGCTGATGATGAGGATGATGAGGATGAAGATGACGACGATGATGAACGCCTCCACTAAGTGCTGGGATGGATGAGGTAGGTTCGCGGCGTGGAGGGTCCCTTCCCTCCGCCGGCGGAGCAGTGGCACAGCGGCGCCGGGATTTACGCATTTAGAGCAGGCGCCGCATCCATGGAGAGACGCAGCAGAGCCGCGGGGGAGATGCCGACGACGAAGGAGGACAAGCGCAAGGAGAAGAGGCCGAAAACCGGGAAGCTTTTCCGCAAGAGACCGCTGAAGTCTGTGGGCAGTTTCTTAATGACCAGAATCATGAAAACTTTGGGCGCCTTCGCCGGCTTTGGAGACGGCGGCGCGCAGGACGCAGAGGACGACGACGACGACGGAGGGTTCGGGGACGGCGCACCGTGCACCCTCAGCGCCGGGTCGGGGGCCGTCATCAGAGAGGAGGCTCCGGTGTCCTGGGAGCGGGACCGGGCCGGGAAAACCCCCACCACCTCCTCCTCCTCCAGCTGCAGCACCGCGGGCAGGGAGAAGCTGCTCCACCGGTACGGGGACAAGGTCCCCGGGGTGCTGGGCCTGAAGAACCACGGGAACACGTGCTTCATGAACGCCGTGGTGCAGTGTCTGAGCAACACCGACCTACTGGCCGAGTACCTGGGCCTGGACCGCTACAAGCTGGACCTGGGTCCGGCCGGACCGAACGGGCCGCTGAGGGCCGAGGAGGAGACCAGGCCCACCAGGGCAGAGGTCACGGAGCAGTTCGCCTCCCTGGTGCGGGCTCTGTGGACGCTGGAGTACACGCCTCAGCTGTCTGTGGACTTCAAGGTATCACACACACACCACACGACACACTTTAAACAACAGTGTCTGCAGGTGCTGCTGTGTAATGATGACCCCTTTTGGTTTGGTGATGACCGGTAGCGGTATTACAGCTCTCCGTGCGTCATCTACTCAACACCTATAGTTAGGCTTAGTTGCCCAGTTTGTGATTAAGTGCGTAGTAAGTTACTGTTGTGGAACATAATCATATGTTGGGGGGAGGGGGGGGGGGATAAACACCTGGATGAAGGACAGATAGGTGTGACTCCAGCCCTGAGTGTCAGAAAGGTCAAAAGGTCACCGGGCCAAGGCCTCGATATCATAAAACGGCGAAATGAAAAGTTTCACCCCTCGGGCGTCGTTCCATGAAGCGCAGGTGTGTGATTTTGGAGTTAATCACTTCCCTAATTGCCACAGCCCCCATAAAGTGGGGAGAGTGCTAATGCCCTCTTGTAGAGCGGCAGGAGCTGAACTCGAAAGTATTTATTCGACTGTGTCCGTGTTTATGATTTAAAGTATATTTGGAGATAGGGCTGTATCAGGAGTCTACCCTCCGGGGCCCCTCGTCCTGGATTACTCTGAGCTCAGAGTTCAGGGCCAAAAGTAGATAATATGGAGCTGGGAATAAAGAGACTCCACAATGGGTCTATTCGTGGACGTGCTAATTACTCCACGGGAGTATCTTGACCCACACGGTGCAGGTGCTCGTCATTTCTCAAACGCTAATGTGCCGTAACAAAGAAGCCAAATCTTTAACCGGAGAGTCTTGTCATTTTTTTTTTTTCCCGAGCTTTGATAGAATCTTTTTTTTTTTTTCCTCTTCTGCACTCTGGAACCAACCCCGACTCCGGAACCAACCCCGACTCCCTCCGTTAAAATAAACTGACAGCCAACTTGTTTTTTTGTTTTTTTTTCTCTCACCCCATGGGAGTCGGATGTCAGATGTTTTATCGCAGATAGATGACGTGAAGCGTGGAAACATCTCAACAAGATTAAAAGAAGGATCGAAAGAGAAAATGCTGAACACTCCTCCTCCTACGAGTAGTTTCCTGCGTTAGAGCACACAGGCACACACACACACACACACACGTGGCTATGGTGTGTGACTGTAGGAGGTCCAGAGCTCAACCAGCCTCAGCTTTCTGAAATTGCCTGTTGGGTGTTACCGCAGCAGCCTGGTGGGAGGCATTATATATATATAAAAAAAAAAAAGATATCTCTGAGGCTTATGTCTGACAGAAACAGGAACAACGGACGGGACCAAGTGTCTGTAAACAAGTGGACTGTGATTAAAAAGCCTGAATGGATTTTTTTTTTTTTTTTGAGTCTGTGGCCTGTTTCTGAGAGTCAGGTCTTCATGTCAGAGCTGCAAAGTTTCCAGATTTATGCTTGTGTTGTTTCTGTCCCTCGTGTTTACGGGTCAGTTTTGACTCAGGATTTAAGTCCTGCATTCATAACCATACCGTGCCATTCGTAATTTTATTTTATGGCCCCAAGACACATGACAACACGTATTTTTAAGTAAAAAATGGGGAAATCACTCCTAATAATTCCCTATATTGAATACAGCGCAAAAATGACAATATCTGACTAAATATTAGAATAAAAACATTTAAAAAATATATATATTAATTAATATTCACTATAGTAAAGGTCATTGCCATTTTTACGTCCACTCTCGCAGATGTGTGACCCAGGGGTCAAAGGGTCGAGTCTCTTCAACCTGGAAGCAGATGTGAGTCTTTTTGATGTGGACAGTTGTGTTGGGTTCCCCCCCCGGGAAGACAATGTGTTTGCTCAGAGAGGCCTGACGGGGACCAAACCCTGAAACTCAAACAGTTACTCAACAGCCGATGGGGTCAGTTTCCATAACACGAGGCCTGAGAAAGAGGAGGGAGTGAAGGTGAGCGGCCTGAGTATCAGAGTTCACAACAGTGCCCTTATTATGGAAGGCACATTTATTTTCTCTCTCTCAGTGGAACTATGTGACAATATTTGCTGTGTCTGTGTGCTATTTTTTATGCTTACCTCTTAAGTCCGGTCCAGTCAGCTGTGGACACGCAAATGTTTCTTTTTCCCACATATTTTTCAAATAGGCTAAATTCATATTTTGAAGTTATTTAACTAGTAAGGAATGAAAACAATATTTTTAAATATATAAATATATTAATTTTTTTCTAGTTATTTTTTCTCTCTAGGTATTCTAGTCATTCAACTAGAAAGGAATGAAAAAAATATTTAAAATGTTTTTATAAATATATATATTTTTTCTATAGGTATTCTAGTTATTCAACTAGAAAGGAATTAATAAATGATATAAAAAAAAGTAATGTTTTTTTTTTTTTGCCTCTGCCTGTTTTGTCCTTTATCTTTTAGTGAGATGGTTACAAACTGGCCAGTGGTTGTAGAAAAAAAAAAAAAAGCTCAGGGCATTTACCACGGCCTCAATTATATCACCGAGACAATTGCCTCCTTCAAAAGGCTGATGGTAATTACCGTTATTGCTGGGCTGTAATGAATAGCTGCACTGCAACGGAAGGTTAACAGGTGTTTATGGTTCTCATGATTTATATCATCAAAACAAGGCCGAATGTTTCAAGAGCATTGATTGATTTAAAAAAGAAAAAAAAGATAAACTGTATTTAACTGAATCTCCTCCATTTTGTCTGATTGAGAATCATGTGATGGCATTTAAGACACAATAGAGAGAAATACAACATCCAGACAATACATGTTGGTGGTTTTCTTTCCTATTTTGGTCCAAAAAAAATCTTTTCTTTTGACCGTTCATCACTTTTTTCTCGGCAAAACGCCGGGCAAAGAAATGCTACACTTTCAATTTCAGGACACGCTCTGTGGAGGAGAGGAGATTATTGCTCTGCCAGGAGTCCTCCAGCACTTTTTCTTCTTCTTCTTCTTCTGTTTATGAATTTGTAAGCTCCGTTTTTAGCTCTCTGTATCTTTTGAATATTCGGGTATTCAAGGCCGGGCCAGTCCAGCTTCCCCCCCATCCCAGATTCATCTTACATCATGTGCAATAGTTATATCACACACCAGTGGATTATGAAGCAAGGACTCGAGTCTGCCATAATCTCTCATCACTGCCAGTAGCGGTTCAGGAGTTAATTCCAGCCTAATTGAGTTTGGTGCCAATCACAGTTTCACATTATACTGTTTATGGGCTTAAGTGGTCTTCAACCTACTTTTTCAGACCAAGGATATTCACTTTTTTTTTTTTTTTTATACAAAGAAAAAGCCAAATAAAGGAAAATAGTTTCATTTCGTGCCCTTAAAGTGAAATTAGGCATCATTTATAAGGGAGGAAATAGATAAGTGGATTTCTATGTGAAGTTTAAATGAACTCCAGTTCTATTATAGCACTGAAATGTTTCCTCTGCCGATGAGAGGCACTTAATCACCCACAATTGCACGATGAAGCAGCTGCAGGAAAAAAAAGAAAAAAAAAAAGCTCCCGTTTCATCCACACACTCTCCGTTTCCTCTCTCCAGACCATCGTGTCCAAGTATGGGTCGCAGTTTCGCGGCAATTCCCAACACGACGCCCTGGAGTTCCTCCTGTGGCTGCTGGACCGCGTCCACGAAGACGTCAATCTGGCCGCGCACAACAACAACAACAATGGGAGCAAAGCTCCAGGAAAGGTGAGTTGCCTTCCGTGTATCCCGCAGTCGGCATGGCAACGATGACCCCCCCCAGTCATGTAAGATTCTATAATAATGGCTCTCACTGCATTTTCTCATAAGTGACTCATTGTGATCAAACACATGAATTCAAGCACAACATATCTTGGACCCCTGTGGGTCCATATACAGTCAGGGCATCATTAGTGGAGGAGCAAATGCTCACGCAGGAAAAGATAACGCACATTGTTGTGTGTCATTTGTGATATGCAGAGCACCAGTGCGGTGATTTTGTGTTTGATTTTCCTCCTGGAGGTTTCGCCCCGCAGGCACGGCGCTCGCTTGTGGAAAAAAAAACGAATTGTGGAATTTTTTGGGGAAATCCACATCCCCTTTTTTTTTGGTGTAGTTTTATTATGGCGATAACCGGGGGAGTTATTATTCAAAGTCTGTTCTATGAGTACTATAAGCGCTGTTAATAATATGAGAGCCTCAGTGAGACAAAGGAGACAGTGTTAGAAATATGAAATATGGATATGGTATATATTAATATCTGCTCAATTACTGAATAGGTTAGGTTCGGATGAAATGTGAAATTTGACACTCCTATATCCTAAGGATTAGTCATCAGGTATTATATATATTATATATTATTATATTATATATTATTATTATAACCTCGTGCCATTTGACTGGACGCTATGAACATGTGAAAGGTTAAGTTATTGGAGCGTTTCATTAGAATAACAGTGCTGCGGTAGAATATGAGCAAATACGCCTTGCAGTGAGCGAGGAGAGAGAGAGAGAATATCTGGTGATAGTTGTCTCTCATGTTTGTCCAGGCCTCTGGATTTCAGTTTTATCAGTGAGGAAGCATGCCTGGGGAAAGACATTCTCGGGCTCGCTATCAGGAGAGGGAGGGGCTTGTCTTTTTGGAACTCGCCACTCTGGGAGGGATATACAGTGTTGTTGTGTCTACGGGAGTGTTCGTCTCCTGCGGTGGGGTCATGCCGGGGTCACAGCCAGGCCCAGGTGAGAGGTCAATCACCTTTACACGTCCAGCTCCGTCCATTTTATCTTATGCCGCTTCGGGAGGACACACACACACACACACACACACACACTTGTAATGCAGGGGGACAGTTCATTGTCCTGCACACACACACACACACACACACATTCTAACATTTACCACTGACTCTCCATGGCTCTGACTCATGTGGCGTCGTACATTCTCTCTCTCGGGATTGTTGAACTTTTATCACTGAGGAAACAGAGCAATCTGTGTGTGTGTGTGTGTCTCTCTCACTCTCTCTCTCTCTCTCTCTCTCTCTCTCTCTCTCTCTCTCTCTCTCTCTCTCTCTCTCTATCTCTCTCTTTCTCTGTTTGTCTCTCTCTCTATGTGTGTGTCTCTCTCTCTCTCTCTCTCTCTCTCTGTTTGTGTCTTTCTCTCTCTCAGGCTCTCCCTCTCTCTCTCCCTCTCCCTCTTTATCCTCTCCCTCTTTATGAATGTGGCTCTTTGTAAGTGGCAGGAAGAAAGAGACACTTGTGTGGCCACACAGAGATGGAGAGGTAATTTCTCTGTCCTAGTGAGGCAGGGGGGATGGGGGGAGGGGCGAGCAGGATTTACGACACACTCAGATTACATGTAATTCCTAAAGTGTCTCATCAGATTACTCAAAAGTGAGTAAACATATTTTGAAATACTTTCACTGCAGCTCCCAGGCCCGAATATGACCTCTGCTTGTTCGGGGTCGCCTCTCGCCACCGACCCCAGATTACTGCGGTGATTGGTGATTGGTTGGTGACGGATGCTTCATCAAGTCAATAAGTCTAGGGATTAAATGACTTATTTTCGAGCTTTCAGAGAGTGGTTCTAATGATTTATTATTATTATTATTATTATTATTATTATTATTATTATTATTATTATTATTATTATTATTATTATTATTATTATTATTATTATTGGAATGAATGTGTCTCCCCACAGCCTCTCTAAAATCTTCATAAGATATGTCGCACAATGTCATACTCCACCGCAAAGTGTGTCCTCGCTTCTCCGGAGAACGTTAAACCCTCAGTGTCTCGCAGAGTGACATGGTTGTGTCTTTTTGGCCACCGTTGTGTGTGTGTGTGTGTGACTCACTTTGAGGTGGGATTTTTTTTTTTTGGCTGGTGAGCAAAGTCAATGTCGTGTTCAGTATCACTCACCAGGTTCCCTGACCTGCTTTCAAAAAGGGACTCCTTTGTCTCACAGCAATTTGGGGAATTCAAGCCAAGCGCTGACATCCGTTTGTTCATATGACGGTATTGATATTATATTTTGTAATACATCGCTGAGATCTATAAGAGATGAGATAATAATATAAGGCTCACCCAAGAGTTCATGAACCTGTGGTTATCTTCTCTATTGGTAAGAAGGGCTCAGTTAGGATGGCTGTACGTCTGGATTTAAAGGGCCAGTTCACATTTTGGAGGTCACCTGCACCCCCCCCCCCCACAAAGGGTCAAAGAGAAAAGCTTATTGGGTCTATTTCTGGAGTAGAGCACAGCAGCCATTATTCACCCATGCTCTTTTATGTGAGTATAACTTTGGCTTTTATTTCTCATTCAGTTGCTAAATCCAACTTTCTTGTTATCTGCATGTCTCTCGCTCTCTCTCTCTCTCTCTCTCTCTCTCTCTCTGACCAGGTTTATGTTCCCCTTCTTAATCACCCCCCTATAGTGCTTTCTGCAGTAGGAGCCTCCGTGTCCATCCCTGTGTGTTTCTTTCTTGGCTTTGTTTAAATTATTCACATCGGGACCATTACTGGGAACACTCGTCCCCCATTTATGGCCCATCAGGATGAGACAGGTGGTCTGGGAGGAGGATGGGAATAAGAGGGGGGGGGGTGTGGGGAGTGCCTGAGTTCCATCGCAGTGGATCGACAAAATCACTCCTGGTAACATTTTTGGGGTGAATTATTGAAAAGCCTTCTCGGACGGGACCCCAGCGCGGCGTTAATCTGTGATTTTCCAGCTTTCATGCAGACCCGGAGTCAGCGGCCTTGGGTTTGACTGGGAGTTGGCTGTGTGTGTGTGTGTGTGTGTCAGCATCTTCACTGCAGGAAATAGAGAATTGGACCTGATGCTGATTTCAAAGGCTGCCAAAAGAGTGGATAACAACATTTGCCTTTGAAGAAACATTCCCACTGAAATGTGACACAGCGTTAAATGTCCGTATTCATTTCGATTTTTCTCCCAAAAAACCATATCGCTGGTTTTATGTCGCAATCATTATTTGCAGAATGACTCATCAGGGACCAAAGCGAAAGTTCCCCAGGTTGTCGGTACGTTTATTTACGACGGCGTTCCCGTAACTGTAAAACACCTCCACATCAGCTGCCGTTCCCTGTGGTTAGAGAGAGAGAGAGAGAGAGAAGAAAAAGAAGAAAAAAAACGACCCTCTCGAGGCAGCCGGTCTGGTTTTTCAGCAGCCAGCTGCACAGCAATCTTTCTCCCTCTTCCTCCGTTCGGTCCCAACCTCGGCCGGCTGACCCCAGCCAGCGGTCTGCAACAATCTTGGTCATTTCTCTAAATCACACAAAATACGGCACACTAAGGGTGCAAGGTGAGGGATTTCAGCTTTCCTTTTTTCTCTGTGCTCCTCCGGCACTGGCACACACACACACACACAACTTAAAACTTGTTTACATCCAGATTACAGCTAATCCCCAAATTACAGCTGGTAGATTAAATCACAAGTGGATGGCTGGATACTGGAGGTGAGGGTAAAAAGTGATTTTTATTAAAAATTTTGTGCCTTTTTCCCATTTTTTTTTTACTCCCTTGGGTCAATTGGCTCTAAAAATAGCCTCTCAGATTATTTTGCATTGACTTTTTTTTTCATATTTTGCAACCAATTACAAAGATAGCATCTGGAGTGCCGACCGGCACATGGCACGTGTGGCAGGGGCCGGTCTGAAACGACACGTCAGTGGACCTGTAGCCGGTCTCCGACACACACACACACACACACACACACACATGTGGACAGCTACTGTTAACACACAGCCGACGCCTCTCCGTCTGTGGACACGCATTTCTGAGAAGCGATAAGGCCAACGAGTTCACACGGGGACCTGAATGTTGCTTTGTTATCTTTGAGTAAAAAAAAAAAAAGATAGCGATGGAATCCATCACCGAGTAGGCAGAGGAGAAAAAAAAAAAAAAAAACGGGGGAGCGAGAATCTCCGAACCTTACATTGCATGTTCTAAATGAGCCGCTAAAAAGATGCTGGGAGGCTGAACCTCCCACTTTTGGCAGGGCTGACGTTCCGTGGCCGACGAAGTGAGGAAGCAAATGAGAAACACTGACCTCCACGCAAAGAGGAGGGAGAGGGTGGGGGCGAGGGAGAGAGAGAGAGAGAGAGGAGGTGGAGGAGCTTTGTCATGGTGTGCGTGTGGAGAGCAGCAGGAAGTTTGAGTTTCAGTCCAACGCTCACATGCTTTGAGAAGAATAGGCTCTGGATTTGAAATGGAAGGGAACAGGGCCGGCGTCCGTCTCACGCTGATTTCCCAGACGCACGCGCTGCCCACGCACACGCTCCACTTCCACTTCCCTCTCCCATTTAGAAATTCTAAACCTCCTTTCAGCTCCGTTTGTGAGCGGGAGGTCACGGTCGACCTGTCAGCCTGGGAACGGGGCAGCGGCCAGAGCGGGAGCTGGAAATCAGAGGACACACAGTAAACACACAGAGAATGTGTGTGTGTGTGTGTCAACAGAGAAGGATTTGGAAAAGTGCCTTTTGCCTTTGAGCCCCTGGTGTCAAAGCGCAGCGGGCCAGGACCTGACGACTCAATGCGCTCTCCCGGTATCTGTCTCTCACGCCGGGCCTTTGTGGGAGCGATGGCGTGCGAGCGGAGGAGCTCTTGTAAACGATTATGGCCTCACCACAAAAATGTTTCACAGGACATTTTCTTGGCTGCTGTCGAGGTGTGAAAGTGGAGCGCGGTCATGTGCGGACGCGTCCAAACACGTTTTTTTTTTTTTTTTTTTTGTGGTTATATGCACCTTTTATTTCCGATTTGGAATAGACCATGACATCAATATGGATCTTTATTGATGGTCCATTCGATTGGTTTCAAGCATATGACAACTAAATAACAATAACAATATATATATATATCTATATCTATATATATAGATATATATATATATAGATATATATATCTATATATCTATAGATATATATATCTATATCTATAGATATAGATATATATATATCTATATATATATTTATTTATTTATTTATTTTAATTTTTTTTCACAATAGTATAATATGGCTGCCAAAATTTGTTTTTCTTCTGGCCTGTGAAAAAGTTTTTTGGGAAAAAAAACCCTGTCAATCAGATAAATATATTGTATACAATATTAAATGTCACATGTTGAAATATTTTTGTTTAGGTCAGTGCTTTCCTTCTCCCCAGTTTTCATTATCACTTCATTGCCGAAAAAAAAAAACGTTGCTGCACTTCTTCTCATGGTGACGCTTGACAAGCTGCGAGAGAACATATGAGGGATCTGTGACCATATCGCACCTGTGTGTGTGTGTGTGTTCACGGTTGGCCTCCTCTGTGCCTGCAGGACCCCGGTGGAGCCGAGGAGGCGCCGTCCCCCGAGCCGTCCCAGAACCCGCCGTCCCGAGTCCGGCCCAGCTTCGTCCAGGAACACTTCCAGGCCCAGTACAAGTGAGTGTCCTCCCACCAATGAGACAGGCACGCACGCACGCGCACGCACACACACGCACACCTTCCAGAAATAAAATCTGACCCTCTGGAACAAATTAGCAACCAGATTCTTTTAACTGCACTCAGATAAGGTAAAATAATATAAGATGGGACTTTATAGCTCCTGAGGGAAATAATATTTTTTTTTGCTAAAGTACAACAAAAAATAAAATCAACGAAATAATTCTTGAGATCCTCGTTGCATGGGATCCAGATTTAAATGCGTCACTGTCAGATATAGCGAGAACATCTGCGTCCACGTCACACACTGCCCACACACGCTTCGGTGGTATTTGGGCCACATTGACTCGATTACGGTGTAATTGCTGGCTACAGCGAGACAGTAAGGAGGATGTCGGTGAGGTTTTTTTTTGTTTTTTTTTCCTACACAGACGCCGGGGTTAGAAGAACAGTAAATCTCACTAATTACAGAATGAGCAATGAGGTCTGAGGAGAAACGACCTTTTATTGTTTGGGGGGGGGGGGAATAATTGAGGTTGTTAGCTGTGACGTACCTATTTTCTTTTTTTTTTTTTTTTTGGTTACAGGCACTTTGTGATATGCAGAAAAAGCCTAGAAAGATTTTCCCCACAATCTTTTTCTCATGCAGCTGGACCCTCCTTGTGACTAGTCTGATAAAGAAGCGGTTGAATTATTATTTTCAGTGGTTTTTCCACCCACAGCTTTTATAGTTAAGTTTAGGGGCTTTTGCGTTAAGATACGCTCACTTATATTTCACATACTTGCTTCTAGTAAGTTTAAAATGTATTACTCATTTCACAAATGACACATGAATCCAGGTCTAAGATAATTGCCAAAATCAGATCTTTGTTTAATGAAAAAAAAAAGAAAAAAAAAAGGAGACTGAACTGCTAACGTCCTGTTTTCTCCTGCCTCTGCCAGTCCTTTGGAAAATTGTGTCATCTCCGTGTGAGTGCCAGTATTACGTCTGTCAGAGCGCATCCCTTAATTGCTACCCTGACTGTCAAATGCTTCCGACGTGGGACCATGGGTGTGTCTCCATGGGAATAAAAAAAAAAAAAAAAAAGAGCAGCAGCATGGCAGGCAAAATGTCTTCCCCTCTCCCAATGAAGAAAGTGTTATATATATTTATATATATATATAATATGTTTTAATATATATATATATGACATGAATGTGTGCCGTACAAGTACTGGACCATTTTTGCCATGTCCAAGTGAAACAATGCAAAAACTTGCACCCACAATGCATCACGAGGCGAATGCCCTCTTGTTGTTATTGGTCCAAAAGGATCTCTGATCAAATATCTCCTGACTCCTCACTGAGACTGGAGATTTATTCCAGTAATAGCTCCGGTTTGTCACTGTGCAATCACTGTCACACACGTTCAGACAGCTTAAGGGCCACTTGCTCACTTTTAAAACCTCAGTTTGTCATTCTTTTTTTTTTTACCCGTACCTCCGCTTCATCCGTGGCATCCGAATTCATTCCGTCATCCCTGATTTATGGGACCTGTTGCTCCTGATCTGCCCCCTCCTCCTCTGATCTGTGAGTGATCAGAGGAGGGGGTGAGTGGGGGGGGGGGGCGAGCCACACTACTGCAACACTGAAAGTGTGTGCGTCTTTTGTGTGAGCATTGTTCATCATCGCGAAGACGTGCGTTTCGAGTTACAAACGCGCTGCAGCTTCACTGGCTCGTCTTTCACTGTCTGACCTCTGCTCTCCGTCGTGCCTCCTGATTGGCTCTGATCTGGCTACTGCAGTGATTTACTCTGTGTGTGTATATATATATATATATATATATATATATTTCCAATTTCCATAAGTGAATTATGAAACGCACATTTATTACATTTTTCCTTCATTTCTTTCGCGCCCTGAATAAATTACCTTCCATGCCCCGGCAGAGGAGACAGCTGCGGGGCCCGCCGAGAGGAATGGGCTGCCAGTCCATTGAAACTCCAATCTGAGTCTATTCTGCCTGCGTCAGTTCCAAGAGAATCAGCTAAATGAAGACTCCTGGGCGATGGGTGTGTTTTCTGTGCGGAGTCTCTTCAGCCTGGCTGAGCGTCTGCACCCAGACCTCTCCAAACCTCTGCGCGCTTCCTCCATTAGCGCATCGCCAGAATACCTCCTCCGCTGCTCCTTTTTTTTCCCTCTCGGTTTAAGTGTTTTTGGGGGGTGAACATCTATGTTTCAGTGGAGCGTGCGATCTGTATGCGCCGGGTGCCGTTGGCCCTCTCGCTGTTTCCTGGCGAGAATAAGACATCCGTAGGGGCAACCGCTCCGCTCTGCCAAGACTCAGAGATCCACTCAGAGCCAGAGTCAGCTGGGCCGGAGCTTGAATAGAGCTCTATTGAACACCCCCCCCCCCCCCCCCCCCCCCCCCCCCCCCCCCCCCCCCCCCCACCCCCCCCCCCCCCCCCTCCTCCTCCTCCTCCTCCTCCTCTCCTCCCTCCCTGGGTCCATCAGGTGCATTTTTCCTATGAGGGGGAAATCACATTTCACCAGTTCATGTATGGGTTCGTTTCCACTGTTTTTCAGGCTGCGCCCAGTGAATTTATTTATGCGCGCCGCGGTGCTTTGTGGTGACTGTTGTGTCGAAATTGAGGGGGTCGAAAAGAGTTGCTACAACTCGACGTGGCAGATTTATATCTGTCATGATGATGATAAAAAACAAAAAAACTAAAACAGAAACGGAATGAAACACTAAATCAGAGTGAGAGCTCTGCCCCTCCTGTTCTTGGAAATAAAAAAAAATGTGATATAATAAATTTAGTGTACAAGTTCTTTTTTTAAATTTCAGCTACTGTGAAATAAATCGTAGTTATAGTTTCATTGAAAAATGAAAACATGTGAAATAAAATGATGGATAATAAGGGACATGAAAGATTTGGTCTCCGGTGGGTTTGGTTGGTTGATGATGAATCATTCTGGAATTTAGAGGTGGAAACAAAGCTCTGACTCAAGACACTCATTAAATGTGATTTCATTGAGACTTGAATTACCAAACAGGAAGTTGAATCCAGGAAATCCTGCCCAGATTAACTCAAAGAACAATTTACAAAAATCACCGCCGTCGGCTCCGTTAAGTGGAGCCCATGGTCCCTGTGACTCATTGATGGAATAAATGATTTCCTCCCTTCCTTCATTATGAGTGGTGTAATGCTGAGGGGAAGAAAAAAACGAGTGAATGTGGCCACTCGGCACATGCTGTATGTTTTTATTATTTTATTCTTTATTTTTTTCCTCAGATCGTCCCTGACGTGCCCTCACTGTCTGAAACAGAGCAACACCTTCGACCCTTTCCTCTGCATCTCCCTCCCCATCCCTCTGCGCCAGACCAGGTGAGCACACACACACACACACACACACCTCTCACACCTCTGTGCGTCATGTGAAATACTGAAGCTCCATTTAAAAAGACAAAACATTTCTAAATCAATAACTGTTTTGAGCAATGCGTGGTCTCCAGAACTGTATTTTAGGCTTTTTATATATATATGGATTAAAAGACAATAGGAAAACAAAATGGGGGGGCTGGACACCCGGTGTCGTTCATGCACTACACACAGGTGGATCACAAGTTATAGTGGAGCTGGAAAGGAAAGGTTGGTGGGAAAACCCTTTCCGCTCTGAGAACAATGTCTAATTCAGCTTTAAATCACAACAACCCACTCGGCTTCCATTCCTCAGGAGGTCGGCCTGGCCAGGAAAGTCCTGACCTTTCCAAAGAGGGGACACGTTCACTTGAGTTAGAGGCCAAATCACAGACTTTCACTTTCATACACACAACCTGCTCAAGGTAGTTAAGGATGGTTATTATTGTGTGTAGGAAAAACATTTTTTGGAGCTTTCCCATGGTGGTGGGCTGTGTGTGTGTGTGTGACATATAGACAACTGACTACTGTGTCATTTAAATTGCATTAAATGTACTTAAGTAGTACTTTATTAGTTCCCCATAGAGAGGCATGAGCTTGACTTATAAATCTGCATATCTAAAAAAATTGTTCATGCAAGGTCAGCCAGCATCCCTTCTAATTTTGGAAATATTTCTTTTTAAAAGCGTCATTCTGACAGCGTTCCAATTCGCTTTCCCTTACTACTTAAGTAGTACTTTATTAGTTCCCCATAGAGAGGCATGAGCTTGACTTATAAATCTGCATATCTAAAAAAAATGTTCGTGCAAGGTCAGCCAGCATCCCTTCTAATTTTGGAAATATTTCTTTTTAAAAGCGTCATTCTGACAGCGTTCCAATTCGCTTTCCCTTACATTTTTTATTTTATTTTTTTCTGTGGGTGGCAGATAGGGTGGGGGGTAAGAAATCACTTCTGAGGGGATAAACAGATTGGGATTTTCTTTTAAAGCAT